>VXBR01012230.1:2482360-2569229 GCA_013400215.1 Cisticola juncidis | reverse complement strand
GCTCCGGCCGCGTCCCCGCAGCCAGGCGGGGCCGGGAGCCCGCGGTCACCGCCGGCCGCGGGGCAGAGCAGCGGCCCGGCGTGAGGGACACCGGCGAATCCCGTTCTTTGTCTGCGAACTTGTCGCGGCCCTGCTTCGGGTGGCGCAGGAGACTCCGTCGCGGGGCATGTCCTGGCCCTGGCAGCGTGGGGAGCGCGCCCTGGGAAAAGACAGCTTTGCCACTGCCTCCGTGCCCTGAGTCGGGGCGGTGCTGAGTTCCCTCTCCCAGCCGTCCAGGTCCCCCTAACCTCCCTTCACATCCTTGTGAACTCTCGCTGAAGTGCAGTAAGGTCCTTAAAAAGGACCTTGATATTTAAAATACTTGAGTTCAAAATTTACATACAAATGGAAACTCCTCTTTAACCATGGAAGTACCTAAACTTAATGTCTTTGGTTTTGTTTTTGTGTGTTTGTTGGTTTGCGGGTTTTTTTAACAGAACCACCAGTGAAGAGTACGTGCACGCCGTGGGTGCCCTGGACTGCTGTGGCCTGAAAAGCAAGCAGCTAAGTCGCATTAAGTACAGACACCAGGTGTGAGTTACTGAGTGTTTATCTCTCATTTGCCATAGGAGAAGAGTACCCCAGGCTGGTTACCATGGTTCAGCTGATAGAAGGTAACTTAATGAGCTCTATTAATTTGCATGTGTATCTGATTCCCAAGATCTGGCACCAGAAGTACAGCATCAATAAGGGAATATGACTCTTTAGTTTAGCAGCTAGGACTCCTAGGTAACTCAAGTCCCTGTTTCCTAGAATGTTTTATTTCTTTTCATTTCAAGCTACTGGCTTTAAGTAACAAGACTTTCCTGGGAGAAGAAGCCTTGGACCCACAGCTGGTTGTTGTTTGGGGTTGTTTGTTTGTTTTGCTGCTTTTTTTTTTTTAGGGGGTGGTTAATGTCTGTTTATCTTCTCCATTATAGCTTTCTAGTATTCAGCTCTGATTCCTCTGGGGCAATTTACACTTATTAAGTACTGGACTTATTCTGTGTATAACAAGTTTTTGGGTTGCACTTCAGAGGCCACATATCTGACAAGCATTTAAGTAACTAGTTTACAGCTATCTAAGTCCTATTGTTGGGTCTGCTCCTAAATAGAAAAATGTACCAGCAGGATATTATTTTAATTTAGCTAATTGCCAGTCTGGTGCAGATAAGATCTGTATTCCTTTTAGTCAGTCTACTTATTTTATTCTTATTTATTCTTATTTTATTGTTTCCAAATGACCCATATCCCTCCCTCCTTCAGACTCTATTGAAGATTTTGGCATCTGTTGTATTAAGGTAATGTGCAGTGAAACTACATCCATGAAGTAAGATCCTGTAGTTAACAGTGGAGAAAAACTGAGCTGTCCTAACCTCTGGGTATCCATAAGAGTTGAGCCACTTAGGGAATGCAGCAGGATCATTGCTTGTGAAAGAGACAGATGCATTTATTTTCATTGAGAATATTGTTTCAATGAGTGGATTGGTTGGTAACAGCCAGTTTTCTTATCCATCAGTACAAAAAATCCCCACTTTTATTAAGGAGTCAGTTTGTGTTCTTTTAAACATTCTACTCAGTTTTATAATTTGTCTATAGTTGTTGCCCTACAGTGAGAAATCGCATGTGACAGTTGTGGGACAGGATAAACTGAATTTCCTTTTCCATATTAAAGTTCAGTTTGTATTATCAATAAGACGTTTTGTTACGTAAGTTGATCAAAATCTATGGAGGATATACTTTTTTTTTCTGAAACCACATGCCAGTTACTTATCTTTGGCATTAACCAGGAGCTTTTATAACAATACAGCCTTTTTCATCTTGAAAAAGCAGGCCTGTTATACAGCAGCAGTCCTGTACTCCTAGTCCCTAAATAATTCACACAAAAGAATAAAATTAGAAGGCCTGTAACACCAAGACAAAACTGGAATTTGTGTCAATACTTCCTCTGAAGGGAACACTCAGTTCCTATTCTCTGTCATCACCAAGGCAACCAGACCCACATCTTTGATTACTGGTCAGATGAGATCCACATGGATGTGGATCTGAGGTATAACCATATTTACCAATGTAATACTTCTCATCAGAAGGCACCAATATTTTAATTTGCATGAATAAATGGAAATTGTAGTTTTTAAATTTTGGAAATAAACACACTGAATTCTTTGTGTAATTGTGTAATTTATATATATATACTTGTGTGTCCTTATAGAGATGTGCTTACACTGAAGTGTAAACATGATGTTAGGCTCTCCCCTTCCTCCCTCTGTTTTCCATTGTTTGAATACTTTGTTGTGTTTTCATCCATGGTTAGAGTCTACACTCCAGAATGCTAGTTTAGGACTACATGTATTTGAAGTCAGAGGGACAAAAGGTAGGAGTTATTTGTGTAAATAGACCTTTAATATGGCCAGTGAGAATACACAGCTTTTTTGAAGGTATTTTTTCAAGTCTATCTCCTGCATTTCAACCGATAACCTGCCTAGCATGTTGTGCTGACATTGTCAGCTGACAGCATACCACAGATTGTTTGGCTTAATTGCATAAGACAGCATAGTTCAGAAGATGTAAGCGTGCTTTATTCAAAACACAGAAGGGTTCATATGAAGGAGGTGTCCAAAAGCATGGGACAACGTAGCTAAGGCATGATTTAAGTATCTATCAGAAAGTATGATAAATAACAAGAGATAATCAATACAAAGAAGCTAATCATTTCTATCTTTTGCTTTGCATATGTATGATTAATTGGCCTGAAGAAATTCCCATGGTAAGTAGTGCATAGTTAAAGAATTGAGCTAAAGGGAATTAGAATCATAACTATGTTGTGTCAGAAGAAAAAATGTCAATGTGAAAATTCAGAACACAAGTATAGAAATGGCTGTATCCAGAAAGGAGATCTTCAAAGGCCTATACTTGTATTGTAGCAAGAAACGGTACCCACTCCAGTCTTTGCTAATGTAGTTAAACTCCTGATAAACTCTGCTTGCTTCTTCTTTCATAATAAGTGTGTTCCTGGGGCTGATTGTGATCAAAAAGCCTGTGTTTGTACCTTGTCCTTCCCTAATAGAAGACTCCTTAATTTGGTGATCCACTGGAGTGTCATCCCTGATGAAGTGTACAGCTGTTACAGCTCTAACTTGTACTATCCACAAAAGGCTCTGAAGCAGTCTCCCTGAAAATGGAGGTGCAGCAGTCTCCCTGAAATTTTCCATAGTTCAGCTTTCACTGCTTGCACACAGAATTTGAGTACAGAATGAATTATGAAGTATAGTAACAGAATTAATTTCCAGAAGTGTCTGACAACAATATTTGAAAATATATATTGGTTACATTGGGGATTTTTTGAGCACTTAAACCACCAAATATGTACAATGAGTTTGACTTCTGTCCCATGTAGCTACTGTAGAACCCTAAAAAGTAATCTGTATTTTCAGCATTATGAATATTTGTTTATTTAACAACAGTGAATTTTATCTGTTTTCAAAGAAAAAAGTGCACACTGAGAAATTCTCCCATATGCAGTGAGATTTTTAGTTTTAAAAAGTGTTTTTAAAGTCCTGCGAAGAAAAACTGTATGTTTGTGAGGGAGGAAAGGAGTGCTGCTTTTGCTGTTGTCAGTTTCTGATGCATGTATACATCTGAGTGCAAAAGATCTTTGAATAATACGGTTTCTGATTGAATTTATGATGAAGCTCTGCAGAATTGATGGAGCCAGATACTGTTCATGCTCATCCAACTTTTCTTGTTATTCCAAAGCCTGCTCTCTCCACTTACATCCATTTGAACAGCTTGCTACTTAAACAGTTGTACAAAGATTTCCCAGAGTATCATTAAAAAAAAGACTATATCAGATTCTGCTTCAAATGAATATATACTAGCTTTATTTTTTTCCAGAATTTTGACCTCTTTTTTTTTTTTTTGCTTTCAGGCATACATAGGAGAAAAGTACTGAGCAATTACATGTTTTGAGTCAAGACATACTATGAATCTGAAAGTAAGCACAGAGAATGATTTTAAATTAGTGTCAGTCTGATTAAAAGTTTAGAGTAGAAAATGAAAAGTTTAGAATGCACTTTTTAGTTTAATATGAGTTTTGCCTCAGAGTTAGCTATGGAAATATGAGCAAAGTTTTCATGGTAAAATCTTCTCAAACTCACCCCAAGCCACTCATTAAACTGACTTGGCATTCAGGTCTGTTAAGTCTGATTCATACTGCTGAAATTTCTGTGGACAAAGAAAAAATAAGATGGAGAATTTTGATTGTTCCAAAACCCCTAGAACTGATGAGGTCCAAATCAGTGTCTGACACATATTACCCAAAAAATTGTTGATGCAGTCTTGGTATTAAATCTCCCATAGTAACAGTCTCACTGTATCTTTTGTGTATTTCTGATATTTGTACACACATTTTGGTTTCCTATGTTTCATCATATCTGTGGAATTACACTGTGTATTTGCTGCTGCCTGATGGCTTTGGAAAACCACAAAGCATGTCTGGTTAGCCAAGAAGGTTCCCAAGAGCCTGCTCTTCTCTTTTGGCCAAATGTAAGAAGGAAGCTGGCCAGCAGTAGAGGGTTACTGCTCTTTGGCATGAAGGGAAGAATGGAAGAATTTCTCAATAACAGCTTTGGCAATGAACAGCAGTTAATTTCTTGAAGTATTTAAGGTGTTTTATGAACTAGTATTCAAGTTCACAGGGTTACAGAGCTAATGTTTTTAACAGTCCATCTCTACTGTTGCAAGGAGCTAAGTGTTCCCACCTCAGCCAGAAGAAAGCATTTAGTGTGCATTTGATGTGTTTTATCTAAGGGATAAGGAAACAGATGAAACATGAAAAGTCGTGTTTCTTCTGAAATCTGCATCCTGAAGTCATTTTCTTCTCTGTATTAGCCTTGTACTTTCAGGAACACTGTGCAGTGAATGAAGTAGACTAGACTAACAGAGCATTTAACACCTGCGTTACAAAAGAAAAAATGATTCTGTGACTGATGGAGAGGCTTAGGGAACCTTTCTTCTAACAAATAAAAAATTGTCTTTCAAATGCAAAAGAGTATGGACTTGCCAAACTAATATTTTAAAAGTGCTTCTTTTCCCCTTTACCCACATTTCATCTCTTCTTTCTCCTTTAAAAAGACAGTTTCTTTGCATGAATCCAAAGCATTTTGATGTCTGGCCTAGCCAACAGCAAAAGAACCTCAATCCTATCTTATTGCCGAGCCTAAAAACCATGCTGCAAAAATAAAATCAATCTGTGCAAATCTATATCAGAAATGGAACTGATCCATCAATACCATGATTTAGCACTTCTAGACTGCTAGAGATGTTGCTGAATTGTATGAATCATTCCATGGCAATTTTCATTCTAGTCTGGTTATCCAAACCCAGAATCCCAACGTTGGCACTTTTTTGAGGATTGAAACAATTTGAAGAACACAGCATGATATTGTTATGTCCACATTTCAGTGAACATCAAAAAAAGAATCATGTTAAGTGACACGATGGAGTAAAAAATACCTGTGTGAAACAGGATGGGTATTAGAATGTTGAGTGCTTTCCGCTCCTGAACTGAATCTATTAAACTGAATTGTGTCAATTTTATTATTTCCGTATGTGGTCTCAGAAATGCTTGGGATAAGCTTTATTATCACAAAGAAAACATAATTCATACAGAAATTCCTTTTTTGGTATCTTATTCCCAGGTAAAATATGTATAAAAGTTATCAATTCTATTCAAGCATGTGTTATGAAATGCTTGTGTCCACATATAAGACACATGGCAATATTTCAACAGCTCTCTCCTCTGAATTTCTTTGTGGAAAAACATAAAAGCATAATTTGTAGTTAGTACTTGTGTGTTCATAAATAAAGAAACAGCTTCCAACACCATAAAAGGATTACACTGAGCAAGAATTTAAAAAATATTTTGAATCTATGCAAAGTTCAAAATTTAAGTATTAAATAATGCTTAATCCTTGGAATGTGAAATGTCAGAGCTGTTGCTGATAATCAGCTGTTCTGTAAAGGTGAAAGCAAAAGGATATATAGTTGATGTTTATAGCAAAGGAATCACAGAATTATGGGATGATGGAGGTTTGGAAGGAGGTCATCCTCATCTGGAGGTCATCCTGTTCAATCTGATTACACAGGGCCACCTAGAGACAATTGCCCTGATCATGTCCAGGCATTCTTTTTAGTTCCTCCAAAGATGGAGATTCCCCAGCCTCTCAGGTCAACCTGCTCCACTGCTTGGTCACCCTCCCAGGAAAAAGGTGTTTCATGATGTTCAGAGTGAAACTCCTTGTCTCAGTTTATGGCCATTGCCTCTAATCCTGTCACTGAGCACCACTGAAAAGAGCCTGGCTCCATCTTTGCGTCCTTCCATCGGGCGTTTCTGTGCATTCATGAGATACAAGTGAGCCTTCTCTTCACCAGGCCCAAGAGTCACGCTCACTTAGTCTTTACTCATGTGCAAAGTGATCGTCCCTTAATCATCCTTGTGTGGTTCTTGGCTGGACTCTTGCACAGGGAAGCCCATAATTGTACCCAGCATGCCAGATGTGACCAGTGCCAAGCAGAGGACGAGGATCACCTTCCTCAATCACCTTGTATCACCAAGGATCACCTTGGCCTGGAGTGTGTGCTGGTGCATGAGGTTATTCCTCCTCAGGTACCAGACCTTGTATTTTTTTTTTGCTCAACTTCATGAGATTCCCATTTGCTCATTTCTTCACGTCTTTAAAGGGTACAAAAGGTAGCCTTTTGTACAAAAGGTATAATTCAAAAGTACCAAACCAAAGAAACAGCTGAAATGCAAACTGGCTTCTTGAACTGTGGGCCAGAGGTGCCTGGCAAGCAAGTGACTGGATGTTTGGAATCAGTAGTGCTTTGCCTTTAGTCTCAGCAGACAATCAGAACAAGTGATAAACTGTCTCAAGATTATGTTCTCTGCAGCTGTCAGTGGTGTTGTGGACATCATCTCTCATAAAAGACCTTGGTTCTTCTACAGAAACATTAATACGTGACTGTACAACTCAATGTGCCACATTCAGTTATTGAAACAAATGGAAGTGTGAGAGGGTTAATATAAAGAAGAAAAATAGTGTTTTCAAATACTGTTTCAGAAACCCTCTGATCACTTACCATGGACACCTTTTTTTCCCCAAACATAAATGTAAAAGAAGTGCAATAGTCTTATGCAGCAACCTGCTTCCCACTCCAGGAACACAGAAATCCTAAGTTCGGACATTTCTTTTAGATTGCTGAATTAGGCCTTCCACTCCAAGGAAATAAAGTGGAGTGTATCTTCAAAACACAGAACAAGGTACACTTAGTTTCACCCCCTGTGCTTTAACCATGATTCATGGTGATTTTTGATATATGGGCACCATGACTCCCCAGTGTGTACTGTCATACCAACTTTGCTGCTCCCTTCTCTGGAGGATCCCCACACGCCCACTTTTGGAAGAGTCTTGTAAGTGCCTGTAGTCTCTCTTTACCTGTTGCTGTGCACAGGCGGCAAAGGACCATGCTGCCAACAGTGACATCTGCTGTTCGAGTCAGTAGCTGGGGTTGTCATTTAAACAACTCCACTCAGCCAGAAAAACAGTCAAAGCCAGAGCAGGAGCGCTTAGCCTGGGTTCTGCTCGGGAAGGGCTCTGAGTGATGGGAATGCACTGCATGTCCCGCAGTGACCTCGAAACAGCACCAGTAGCCAGTCTAATAGTGAGAGCCGGAAGAAGATTCTGTGGTTCCCTAGAGTTCAAGAAGAGTTTGGAACAACACTCCCAGATGCATAATGGGATTCCTGGGGTTGTCCTGTGCAGGGCCAGCAGCTGGAGTCAATGGTCATTGTGAGCCCCTTCCAACTCGGCTTATTCTATGACTCTAAGAGGCAGCAACTGGAGACTGAGGGCTGTTAACAGCCTTCCAATTTGTGTGTCTTCTACACTATTTTCATCAAATGAGCTCTTTCTCAAGGTACATGTAACATCACCAATCACAAGTGCCAGAAAACAAAGATCTGTCCAATTAAAACCAGATTTTAAAAATTTTAGATGGTTTTCATAGATCATGGGCAATCTAACACAAGTTTTTCTTTTGTTTTGGGGAGAGGAGGCAAGCAAATACCCTGAGGCAAGGAAGGAGAAGATAATGAGTTGTTTATGAAGAGAGATTTTCTTGAATGAAGTTAATCCTTAAATCATGTTTCAGAAAACAAAAAAATCAAAAAATAGCATAAAAATCTCAAAAGCACATATTGCACATTTTGTGTCTATAATACCACATGAAAGAGTAATGCTTTTATGTATTTATCTTTAGAAGCTCTTTTTTGATGTATCAACATAAATGAAGAAAAACTGGAAATAAGTAAAATTTTCCACTGTAGTGAACTTACAGTGCTGCTCCAGCCCATAATCCTGTAAGGCAAAAAAGAAAAGATAGTGGTACACTGCCTTTTAGTGCAGCAGAGTTTACAGTAACACATTCACAGTATTCCACATGTGTGCAATATAATTCTCTGGCATTTTCATTTTAATAATATATTCTAATCCATTAAACTCACTCTGGTGAGCTTGCAGTGAACCATGACATTTCCAAATCAAAGTAAAACAAAAAAAAAAAAACAGACTGCAGAGGTAAAATTCTTTTTCATAACCTTTTACTTGTTTACAGAGGATTCATATATTTAAATATACAAAACCATCATGACAGAATAATTATGATGTTTTGTCATGTCGTATTTTTTGAAACCATGTCAAATACTGAACAGAAAGAGCTGTAGAAAACTAAGAAATAGCAAA
The DNA here is from genome assembly GCA_013400215.1 of Cisticola juncidis. Taxonomy (NCBI): domain Eukaryota; kingdom Metazoa; phylum Chordata; class Aves; order Passeriformes; family Cisticolidae; genus Cisticola; species Cisticola juncidis. Next base: position 2,560,410 of record VXBR01012230.1, on the reverse strand, counting down.
AGAAAATAAAACCAAAGCCAAGCTCTGATGGATGAAAGACAAAGGGTAATAAGCACATCAAAACTTTGTTGATACTTCTGCAACACCAAGCAAAGTCCTGCTAGTCCAGTGATTTCAATTCTTAACCTAATCCCATATTCCAAATGGCATCCAGCCTGGGTGCAGGGCAAACAATGTCAATTCCAGGGTGGGACAGGGCTTCTTCACCTCTGGAAGGCCTTGCTTTTCCTGACCAACACTGGAATATAATCTACTTGGATTGTTACACATGATTTCTGAAATCTGAAATTATCTCAATGTGTAGTTAGTCTTATTCATATTTTAATGTGTACCCGTATAAACAAATTGTTCTGGGACAAGTCACAGGAGCAGACTTTGTTGAAAGCGAACATGTAGCCAGTAGGAAGAAAACTACATTACTAAACCAAGCAAGGGTAATGGAATACCAAACCAAACAGGAAGATTGCCTTCAAATGATTCCAGGAAACCCAAACAGCTGAATGTTAGTAACAACTGAATTTTTAATTGAAGCAAGTCAAGGAGGGGATTTTTGCATCCTAAAACCTCCATAGATTTTAACTTACATATACCATAATTAAGCATAGCTATACCATTTCCATCACAGAACTCTTCACTTTTGTATTTTATCCAATGTGTTTAAATCTCATCCTGGAAAAGTGGAAATTAATATTTCTATTTTACAAGTGTACATAATATGATCAAATAACTTCTTAATCTCTTCTTTGGTAAATTTTCCCTGTAAAGCCCACTTCCCAGTCACTTAATAATTTTCATTTCTCTCTTCTGACTCCACTCCAGTTAAAGCAGCCCTTTTTCTCTTTGAAATGTCAGAAGTAGAACTAACTCCCCATCATTAGTCACACTAATATCAGATATAGAGACAGGAAGCATCTCTCCACCTCTGCTACGGTTTCCATTTTATTTTGCCTTAGGCTGAATTTACTCCTTCTGTTACACCACCTCATTGGGACGAACTTGTGTCCAAGAATTGCTGCTGTGACTGAAGCTCCTCTTCTGAGACAGATTCCCAGGACCAAGGGCACCCTCCTCCACTGATAACCTGCACACTTCTTCCCTAGATAACACTTTTTTTTCCCTTATTGAATCCTTATTGTTTACTTTGGACATTGTAGTCCAAAGCTCAGCTCATTCCAGTGCTATCTCCTGTTTTTTCATCATTTATTGTCAGAATAGGAAGTATTTTATTAGCATTGTTTATTAATATTTGATGTGCCTTTTGCCCAGCTACAAGACAGAAGTATTTCTTGACCATGTCTGCTTTTTTTTCCTCTACATTACGTCTAATTCAGTTATTGCTATCCATGAATGGAACAGTACATCTTTTGATACCAGAATGTGAAAAACTAAACTACACAAAGTCAAAATCAGGGCCTAAAGTAGACCTGTATTTTTGAGCTCTGATGCCATCAGAATTATTCTGAGAAGCCTACATACATTTTAAGGTTTTCCATGCAAGGATTTGTATATACCTTTATTTTACTTGAGTCCATTTTGATTTCGTTAATGTAGTATTGAAAATAATTTTTAAAGGGATTCTTGTTTTGTTTTCACACTTTTTGCTATTATGTTACTCCCATCCATTAATCTTAAAATCCATAAAGTTTCTGCAGAAAGGGCCCACAATTTTCAATGACTTTTTAAAAATAAGGGTTAATAATTATAGTGGTTAAAAACAAAAATATCATTAAGACCTTACTTCAGCCCTACTGGTCTTGCTTTATGTCACTGACAATTTATTTCACAATGTATAATTTTTGAATAACCACAAAATAATTTGGACTCTTTTTTTTAGATAGTCTAGAATTGTTTTGTAAAGATACAATAATTTTTGGTTTATAAAGTAAATTTGCAACCCAAGAAAAACACAATCGAAAAATGCTGGGCTTAGAGAAATTTAGTAATCTCAGGTTTCTTTTGCTGAGGGTCCCTTTAACATTTTGACAAATCTCCCGGACACTTTTCATTTCCCATCTATTCCTAGATGCCCTTCCTGTCCCCAGCCCTGAACCCTTTCCAGGCAATCTCGGTCACCTTTCCTTCAGGGACAGCTTGACAAATCGATGCAAGATAAAGGTTTGGCATTCCTGCTCTGACTCCCCATCTGCCTGGAAGAGCTATAGTAAGAGCACAGAAATGGACATAACCCTTTACTGTAGCATATCATTTTCTGGACATTTTTCTGCCTTATGAAGTTGTGATTTATGACTCAAATTAATGAACACATACACCGACCTTCCCCAGGGGTGTTTGGGTGTTTTGGAGTCACCAGTCTGTGGCACTGGAAGGTGCAGACCCTTGATTTCCATAGGAGCAACACCTGGACCTCTTCTTCCTGCTGAGAGCACTGGGAACAGCAGGAGGTTTTTCATCTACCGGACTGTAGAAACGGGCCCCAGCAGCCAGGGTGCATGGCTTCACTGAATGGGTCTGGCTGACTGCATGCTTATCCTCCCAAAATCAGCAGAGCTTTAAGAAGGGAGGAATTTGTCACACTTCTTCTCTTTCAGCAAAGCAGACTAATAGGACTTTTCTTATGGCTCAAGGTTTCTGATTTTATACAGTCACAGGCAGACATTACAACAGGGAATAAGCATATTGTGATCTACTTTCAAAATTCTTTTCAAACCTTTAGTCCAGGTACTTGAGAAATACTGATCACTATCTGATAATTTTGAAGGAATACTAATGCTAATGCTAATGCTAATGCTAATGCTAATCTAATAAATACCAATACTAATACTAATACTAATACTAATACTAATACTAATACTAATACTAATACTAATGTTTGGAAGGCTCTACAAGAAAGTGTATGTCAAAAATGTATGTAGGAAGGGGATGAGTCAGAACCAATTATGTTAATACATTAATCATTACACTCAATAAATCAACATATTAATATACCCAAGTTTATGTAGTTACATCCAGAGGGGAAACAAATCTCACAGATGAGCAAAAGGTTTCTCCTATCAGGATCAAACTGCGCAGAGCTAGAGATCTACAGTGTTTCAGAAGGCTTGAGGCACTTTCAGAATTCAGTCTTTCTAACTGCCTAGGCAGAAAAGTTTCAAATCTGTTTTCATGCTTAGATTTTAATATCATGTGTAGATAACAAGTCACACATGCAGGTAGAGTGCAGCGTTTGGAAGAGCTGAGCCTTGGGAATCAGCAGAAGCTTGGAAACTTAGCAAAATACACTTTTAAACAGCAAGAATAATGGTAAGTATATATATGTATAATTTGACAATGTGTTAGGTTTTGCTATTCTCTGCTAAGAATGATACCTTTAATCTCTTGCTGCATCAAACATTTATTTGACAAACATAAGCACGATTTTTTTTCATAAATATTACAAAAGTTGTGCCTCAAATAAAAATATTGTTGTCATGGGACAAAACCTCAGATAATATATGCAGAAGTTACAGTGGCATCCAGGAGTTCATATTTTGTAGCTCTTTACATTTACATTAGGGAAAACCTGTATTAACAGTTAATATTTTTTTTCCTCAGCAAAGTGCTTTCAAAATATTTGCTAATTAAAACCTTTATATCTTTTAGACATTAAAAGTGCTTTTTCCAACCTGCAACAGCTATGTAACTTATTTTATTGGTGGTTTGGTAATAAAGTCAGATAAGCCTTTGATTTAATAATTAGCATTTATAGAGTGCTTTCTGCTTTCCGAGCACTTTGCAAACATTAACTAATTAATTCTTGCAACTAACTCTCCTGTAATTTGGGGAAGCAAGTGTATTCATACACATTTGCCTATGCTACAGAGAAGAAAGTATTACCTCAGACATGTTATGAAATAGAGACTTAAGACCTATAAATTAAGTTATTCACTTAAGTTCACAAAAATGGAAACGTTGTCAGAGTAGAAACTGAAATTAAATTATTGTTGTAGTTTAATCTGGCAGGCAGCTGAACACCACACAGCTGTTTGGTCACTGTCCCCCTACCACGGGAATGGGGAAGAGAACTGGGGGGGGAATTATATAATTCATGTGTTGAGATAAAGACAATTTAATAGAACAGAAAAGAAAGGAATAATGATGATGGTGATGGATATGATGATGATGATGATGATGCTGATGATGATGATGATAATAATGATAGAAGGAGAATTGGAATATGCAAAACAAGTGGTGCACAATGCAATTGCTCACTACCCACAGACAGAAGTCCAGCCAGTTCCCAAGCAGTGGCCCCTGGTCAGCTTTGCCCCTAGTTTATATACTGAGCACTCTTGCAGCTCACATACCTGTCCCTCTAGGGCTGAGGTTGGTTTTCCTCCTGCCCCTCTGAATTCATGCAGATAAAACCACAGGATGACCTGTGTAGTCACTCTGTCCTCTCTCTTGAGCAGAGTCCTCATAGCTGAAATACTGGCCGTAGTGGTGAGGAGTAGAATACATGACTTGCTGGAATCCACAGGACAGTTTTTTTCATAGCTGAGGCATAGGTCCATAGCAAGGCAGAGATACTTTCCTCATATTGCGAGAGCTGGACAGTCAATTCACTCACTGTTTGTCCCTCTCTGTCTCTCTAGGTCGTTACTGACAATGAGTTGGCATGCAGTGGTGTTGAGCTCTGTATAAACTCCCACACATACCTGTCTGGGTTATACACAACAGCTTTCTTGAAGGGATACTTTTCCCTAGGGCCTGCTGGGTGTCAGCTCCAGAAGCTGAGTACTTGTATCCCTTTTCCATTGAGTGCATTGTCGGTGTCCTCTTCCCTACAAAAGGATCCCAGCTATTTGACTTTCCTACCTTCTAATTTGAGGGTTATACCAGCAGCAAAGCTGTGAGGTGACAATGTGCTCACATGGACGATGGTTGAAATCTTTTCACATATCTCACATTTCATCCGGGGGTAGGTTATCCTCTCCTTCATGAGTCCTACATCTTCTTTCTCATGTTCTCCTGATGGTCCTGCTTTGGAGTAGTCTGCCTTGTCACTTCTTCCTTTAGTAAGGGAAGAGTTTCTTTGTTTTCTAGATGGGTTGACTTCTGCTTCCAACATTTATTTCTGTGTATTGGGCAAACTGGCACTGGCAAGAGTTGGTTCTCTAGTTCAGCTGCAGTGCTTGTCATGGAGGTTGGAGTAGCTGTGCTAATCACTGGGGATGGAGTAGCCACCTGCCTTTCAGGGGGCTTGGAGTAGCTGTAGTGCATGTTGCACATGTTGGAGTAGCTGCAAAACCTGTTATTTTCTCATCAGATCCAGACACTTTCTTGTCCCCTTGCGGGTGTTGAGTAGTGTTGTGCAGGGCTTGGTTGGCCTGGGCCAGTGCCCAGCAATTTGCAGTGATTTTTATCTCTCTGGAATGGTCAGGGTGATGGCATAATTTTTCCAAATATTTTACTATTTATTCAGTATTTTCCACTTGTTCAGAAGTGAAGTTCTGAAACACTGGAGGTTTGCACTGTCCAAGGTACTTGCTCTTACTATCCCCCATATCCTGCTACTCATAACTATCCAGCCTTGGGGGAGATCTTTGGGTGGTATTCTCAAATAGTTGTTTAAACATGACCTGAAACACATTCAGGAGAAGGAGACATGTCAACAGGAATGCGCTGGTTTGAATATCCTGAGAATATAAAATATTTTCAAGAGCTGTTTTAACTAGCCTGGAGGAGAAGGGGAAGGTGAAGGAGAAAGGGGAGGTGGAGGAGCAGGGGAAAGTGTTTCCCACAGATTTGTGCTCTGAGTTGAAGAAGCACAGAGTGTAATTATTAATAATTAATAGTTCTGAGATGGCTCCCAAAGTAGTGAGATGATGGTAATGCTGAGTACAAACACCAGATTAGTTTCATGACCAGTAATTTTATCCTATCATAAGCCAGTGTTACAAAGTACAGCAAAATTATACCCTTAATCCAGGCCCCAGAGGTGATAAACAGCACAACAGGGAACGTACACAGCAAATAAAGTGTTACATAACACAACTCTGGGAACAAGTGCAACAGCTCCAATAGGAAATAAGTCAACATTGTGACCAGCAATGAGCAACTACTAAACAATTTCATAAATGCTTATATAAAATTTGTTTTCACACATTTTGGTCTGGCCTCCTGTTACATCAACCCTTTGTGCCCCATGTTGAGTGGGACATTGTGGTTTAACTGAGCAGGCAACCAAACACCACAGACACTTGCTCACCAACCTCCTGCCCCAAAGATGGGAGAGAGAACTAAGGGGGAAAGAAAAAGTAAAATTCTTGGGTTGAGATGAGGATAGTTCAATAGGACAGAAAAAGGAGGGGAAATAATAATAATGATTATGGTAATAATAATATACAAAACAAGTGATGAACAGTACAATTGCTCACCTCATCCTGATCAATGTGCAGCCAGCTCTTGAGCAGTGGCCCCTGTTCAGCTTTCCCCTTTCATCATACTGAGCATGATGCCATATCCCTTTGGCCAGTTTGGGTCAGCTGTACCAGCAGTGTCCCCCCCTGGCTTCTGATCCCCAGCCTGCTCACTGGTGGGGTGTGGTGAGAAGCTGAAAATTCCATGGCTTAGTGTAAACACTGCTAAGCAGCAACTAAAACATCAGTGTGTTACCAACATTATTCTCATCCTAAACCAAAACATCACTGTATCACCTACTAGGAAGAAAACTGACCGTATCCCAGCTGAAACTAGGAAAATTATGCTCTTCATCCTCTTCTCTGGTCCAGTCACTCAACTCTTTTTTACTGATTTTGCCTGTGAGGGTTCAGCAAGGTCTGCCAAAGCAAAGCAAAGCAAAGCAAGGCAAGGTGAAGCAAAGCAAAGTAAGGCAACCTAATAGATCTTCCTATATAGCACTGTCCCTCTGGGCTCTCTGACCTCACTAATGAACTCTTCCCACTCTGGTCTACCTGGTGTTAACTCCCAGGCCACCGCCACAAAATGAAGGCAAAATTTAAAAAGAAGCAGTATTCTCCTGCTGACAGTTTGCTTTATTTCTGCCTTGAGTACCACCTGCTGCAAGTATTTATTATTGTAAAAGTGGAATATTGTTTTTTCCCTTTCTTTCCTATGGGTTTATTGATTTGTGGCCTACTATAATGCAGGTTTCCTATTTATTGCATCCCATCTAGGCACTATGTTGTACTGCATTTTAGCCATATGATAGATACATAGCTCCTTGGATGTTGCAAGTGGTATGAGGAGAGTATAAGCTGCAAGAAGGCTGTGCCTTGGCTGCAATGGTATCAGAGGATAGTGAGGAGTCACTTGTAGGTTTTTAACTCAGCAAGGCAAGTAAGGTCTCTGGATAACCAGGCTTTAGGAAATTTCCTGAAATTAAGATAATATTTTTACAGAAAATAAAGGCCATTAATAAAATTTCAAAATTAATGGCTCGTTTTCAGTGAAATGTAGATTTCCATCATGTACAACAGTTCATTGCTTGTAATTTTTTGGTTTTGCTGAATGTTTGGAATTAATACTAGTTTTCCAGATTTTATAAGTGTATTATTTTTTGGGCGATGAAATCATAAGCCAGAAATTAATTGTGTTACTGCTGTGCATCAATTTCTCTTCAACAAACATTTAAAAAATCCAAGAAACTTCAGGATGTTTTAAATAGCTCAACCAAGTTTTCATATATTATGTGTCCTCTTTGAGCAAGAAAAACAGAGTGAAACAGCAACAGAGATATATCTGCTAATGCACACTTCATCATTACATTCAGATAAACAATACAATTAAATAATGCAGGAGGTTTGCAAAGATTAGAGAATTAGGGGCTAAGAACCCCTTGGTGATCGGCTATTTGTTAAGTATTGAAGAGTAACTTTTTGAGATTCTGTGTCTGTACGCTGAGCCTGTCAAGTGGAGACTACTGGAAAACAGAGCAGTGCTGTGTTTTGTAATTGGTGTGCCAAGCACTGTTTCTCTATGGAAATGAACAGATTTTTTTTTAATTTGCTACTTTATTGTATTTATAATTAGCCGTCTGGAAAAAAAAGTTCTCTTTTAGCATCTGCAGTGATGCATTGATTCTTTCATTACAGCAAATACACATGACCCCCGGTGTTCAACTGTAAACAATAATAGTTACTGGCTTCATTAGGAAGCTAGCAGATGGCTTATAAGTTCTCATGGTAGCATTTATCCATTTGAGGCTTGCAGCGTGCAAATGTTTGTCTTTTAAACAGGATAAAACAATGTAAAAGGGACTCTGTGCTTTGTTTTTATTAGTAGCAATTCATTTGTTTTTCAGATTTGAATCCAAGTATCTGAATACACTGTCAATATTTCCTGGCTGCAAGTAAAATACTCTCTGGGCCTTACCTCTGCCTCTGTGCCATTTTCTATACAAGAAAAAATGAGGCTAAATACCACTTGCAGAGCTTTGATAGAGCTGTATTTTTATTAGCAGAACTCAGGTTATAAGCCCAACCCTGTTTTCTCTACCCTTTCTTTCTCCATTCCCCTTCCCATTCCCCTTCCCAAGTCTTATCTGAGAGGCAGTATTGCCCATAATTTACCCTACACAGACTGGCCATCTGACTGTGACAGTCACTAATGCCCTTTAGTCATTCCAAAACATTTACACGGCCAAATTTTTGTGCACAGTTTTGGAATACCCGATGAATAACAGCTCATTTATTGTCATCACCGGTCTGGTGCTCAGAGTGTGACGAACCTCAGGGTGCTTCCCAGATAGGCTGCAGGCAGTTGCAGGGATTGTCAGACATAACTGCCACATTTATTACCTCAATAGCCAGAGCTATCTGAAGACCAGTTAATATTCAGTAAAATTTAGTAGAGCACAGTAGCACTTTTAAGGCAGAGCAGTGTGTGAGCCTTTGATGGCTTTTCCTGTACTGCAAATACAGCTCAGTCTCTCATTACTCTTTTCACATACTCAGTTTTGTTGGTAGCTGGAATCAAGCTACATTACCAAGATGTGGAAGCAGGGGTCTTCTATTAAATATGATGTTAAATACCTTCAGTTCTCTTTGAAAGCACAGACATGGTGCAAACTCCCTCAAAGAGTTGCAGTACTGCATTAAACTGGATCTGCACATGGATAAGCCAGTGATTACTTCATAGTTTGTGTTCAATCGATATTGACTGCTCACAGTTTCTTCACATAAGCATTTGACTGTTGGCTTTTAAATATGAAGGTAGAAATCAGTCATTTGTTTCAGAAAGCACCATCAAAATTAGAAGCTTTTTATAGGAAAAATCTTATTTTGAGGATTTAAATGAACCTGACTGCCTGGGTCTCATGTTTCCCTTTTGTACAATAAAGGCATGACTATCAAGAAGGGAAATTTGAGTAAGTAATGGTATAGTGATTCTTTAGGGTTTCATATTGTATTTTCCTGTTTTGTATTCAGTTTTAAAATTTAAAACTACTTTTGTTTGGAGGGACATCTGTATATCCTGAAAGAGTTATTGGAATTTTGCTTTCAGAGCATGTATTTTCACTTTTTATCTTCTTCTGTTCTATTAAAGATAGTATTTGCATTAAAAACTTCCTTTCTTCTAAGCACATCTGCTCTTGCTTTTACCTCACCTGAAGATCTAACACTTCGCATGTGATATCTACAATGAAGAATAAGCAGTAGGAGCTGATGAGCTTTCAAGAAATAAAGATCTATTTTCATGCAAATGTACTAGTAATTAAAATCGATAGGAGAAAAGAAAAAGGCAACTTAATATGCAATACCTTCAAATTTAATTTGAAGTATAATAGTTTTAAACTTTTCCGTAAGAACATCCAGATTCTTTAAGTGGTTTCATTTTGAGAGCAGTAATGATTGTCATTCAGATTAATGAGTTAGTTTTTCTTCTCAAAAGACACCTTTAAAATAAGTTTAGGGATAAGAGTAAGAAGTTTTAAAGGGCTTTTTTTTAATGTGGTTTGAAATAAAGCTAAATTCCTAAGTGAACTGAACTTCCATTCAAGCCTGTGGGTGAAGTATGGCTGTACTTAAACATTCAGCCTAAGGCCTACTACAAGCCCAACATGACTTCCACTACAGAAAGTATGTCAAGCTGTATCTTCAACATTTACTGTTGTGTCATTAACCATATCACTTTCCTGAAGGAAGCTGTTTATTGAAAAACAAAGACTGTTTTTATTAAGTTTTACCGTTACTTTCAATCACTTCAAATCTTACAAATTCAAGAAGGAAAAGATACTCTGTGGTAGTAACATATTCCATAATTCTATCCTTTTAAAATTACTGCAGGAATTCAGAGATAGTCAACTTACACCTCAGAGAGACTTCACTTACACCGTTTCTCTTCTCTTCTAAAATTTGAGATCTTGAGCATTCTCTGTTCTCATGACAGATGAGCACAATTCCCAATAAGATAAAACCATTGCCCAAACATGAAACCTAGTTCCGTTCATCTTGGAAGCTCTAAGGCTACAAAGTTCAAATGCATAAACAACTTCTGCCATTTTATCTGATGCTATTTAAATTCCTCACTCTGTATATAGAACTAGTCACAGCTCCCAAGTGATATATGAGTCTTTACTGATTAAAAATAAGTTTACTTCTGGTGGAATTAGAAATAAGTTTATGTCTGATGGGTTTAGAAAGACTGGGCATGTATGTATATATGTATATATATTAAAAAAAAGGCAACATAATTTAGAGCCCACAGAATAAAGAAGTGAGGTATTGATGATCTATTGATTAAGGCTTACATTTGGATGATGTGGAGCAGGAGCTAATAAATAATGTAAGACCACCATACAGAACATAGCTGATGACCATTTATTTATCAATGAGCTACCAGTAAGTACATTTAATATATTAATTCTTTTCAATACAGTAACATAAAGCAAGGAACTCCCAGTAAGTCCTTTTTTTTATAGTACAATAGTGAGGTTGCTTCCATTTCTGCTTCTACCCTCATTTCATTTTCATAGCTTCATTCAGGATATGCCTATTAAATATATTATTATATTTCTTCCAACTTATTAGAAAGACTTATAGAAATTTCTGAATATCTTGAAAGCTTCATAAAAGAAACAATTAAATGGAAAATTGTCCAGAACAGGATCCCAAGAAACTATTCTCAAATGCATTGGGCCTATATGTATTCATCATTGTACTCACCAAGAGTAGGAATAATACCACTGATGCCAGTTGTGCTAAGTGCAGATTGCTCTATTTTGCATATTCTACCAAAAAAGGTTATTAGTATTACAAAACGAGCATTCAAAAGTTAGAAGCTGACAATATTATGAAAAGAAGCATTAAGAGATTGCTTTAAGGAGGGAGAGCAGGAATAATTTGCATCTTAATGTGTGGATGCAAAATCTGGAAATCTACTGAAGGTGGATATCTGAAAGTCTTTGAGGAAAAATGCCTTATGAAAATATTAGATATTAAGTATAGATCTAAGGTTCATCAGAGCATTTGACAGCACCTTTATATTACTGTCACCCAGTAAGATGATGAAATTATCTAAGATGTGTTAAGAATTAAGCAAGGACAGCCACAGGCCAATTCAAGAGAATCATAAAAGAAAATGATGAGCACTGTCCATACCCACTTAGATAGGTTTAACAACATAGAGAAGCTAAAAAAAGGCCAGCGCAGAATGGGCCAGGATGGCAGACATTAGTTCATGCCTTTGCTGTGAGAAGGATTCAGATGGGACAAGGAGAATGTTTATTTTCTTTCAGTACCTTGATCTCCAGAAAAAAGACCTGTCAGGAAGAATCCACCACACTGCATTCAATCCAATTTTCTTCATAGTTATCTGACATTAGTAGCAAGACATTGCTCTCTGTCATGAAGGTTAGAACTCACAGTGAAAAAAAGACCTATTCTATTCTATTGTATTAATTTTCTTATGCCTCATTTAGTATGTTGGTATTTGAATTCTTTCAATAATGAGATATGGTATCATTTAACCTCTGCCCTAAAAACACTGGGGCAACATGTATATATAATTTTGGTTTGCGTCACTGAGGAAGGGTCTGTTTTATGGTGTAGCTGCTCTTGCAGATCAAGCAGAAGGTAGGGACCAGGTGTGATTGCCTTTTCTTTCCGCAAAAAATGATTCTATTGTTATTTCTTTCTCCTACCTCTCTCCTTCCAGAATTTTGTCTGTCATACAGGTAGGTGTTATTTTGACAGAGGCTGGCAATGAAGCATCTCTTTCAAGCCATAACCTCACATTCTTCATCCTCTAGATTTCAGTTAGCTTGGCCTGAGGCTGCAGAATATTGGGACCTTAGATCTCCAGATTACAAATCAATGAAAAAGCAGTATGAAGAGTGCAGAATGAGTTTTATGTGACCAGAATTTACTCTGTGTTTCAGAAGATGAGAAACAGGCTAGAGCATCTGGAACAGTGGAGGTTTCACTCTTCTTTGATGTAATTTAGGTAACTGAAGTTAGAATAACAGAGCAAGATCATTATCTAGTGCAGTTCAACAGAGAGATCTAACGGAGAGCAAGCATTGATACCAGATGCAAAAATGTAACTATCCACAAACCATCCATAGTTATGAACTGAGTTAGCCACTTACTGCTTTTCATGTTCAGAGTAAACTTAATGCCTCCGTGAGCTCTTCAAGTAGCATCACTTATTTATTTGCTTCAGCTTCAGTCAAATGTTTATTTAGGAGCTGTTGTCAAAAGCATAAGCTGTCTTGATTCTAATAAGTATGTTTATATGTGAAGTGTGCTTTACATTTGCTGCTGCCTTATCTTCACAGAATCAAAGAATTGTTTGGGTTGGAAGGGACCTCTGGAGATCATCTGGTCCGAGCCCACTGCCAAGCAGGATCACCTAGATCAGATTATACAGGAACATATCCAGGTGGGTTGAACCTCTCCGGGGAAGGAGGCTCCACAACCTCCTGGGCAGTGCTCTGCTACCCTCAATGTAATGAAGTTCTTCCCCATGCTGAGGTGGAACTTCATATGTTTTAGTTTATGACCGTCTTGTCTAACTTATTGTCCTTCTGCATTTGGAAACTGAAAAGGCAGGTGGGAGACAAAATCCCCTGGTGACTGATGTAAATTGAGGATTTGGTAGCAACAGTTGTACTTCCACTCTCTGTTCTTGAATACACATTTTGAGGGTGAGGGGAGAATTCACACTCCAACACTCAAAGTGAAGGGTATACACACCAGTGATGAGTCTAGCATGTACTGCACTGGTAAGAGAGTACAGCAACAAAGAACATCACTTACTGCTTAACATATGCACTTTTGAAATACAGTGCACAATTCTCTCTTTATTCCCATAAATGTCACAGCAGGCTTCCAACAAGGGCTGTCCTCTACCTCTGTTACTCTTTCTGATTTTTTGACAGTAACTGGAAAAGTTTAGAGTAAAATTCATTTTTCAATTCCATCAGTTACCAATATGTCTGCTGGCATAATTATCAGTTCGCTGCATAGACAAACAAATAAACTGATGGAAAGAAGTGTTAATCTTTGTCTGTTAATCTGAAAGAGATTCAAACTGATCTTGTAGTTTACAATACTTGCCTCTCTCCGTTGTACTGTGAGTCTGGATTTAGCATTCTCCATCTTCTGTACACAGTTTTTGTCCTTCCTAGCTGCTGCCAGATATTGAATGACTGATGGTATTCTACATTTCTACCAAATAGTTTGAACAGAGTTTAATATAATAATTTATCTAATTACCTGATGTTGTAAGCTTTTTATTGAACACCACAAGGTCTTTGACATGCTTAGTACAACCCATAATTTAGAGCATAATCTCTGTTATTTTTTAAATATTCTTACTTTTAACACACTTATTTTTTTATACATTATAAATCATCACTTTTATAGCATATGTTCACCTTTTTTTCCGTGACTGAATTTGAACTATATTGTCCTTGTTTCTGTTCATGATCAGCTGTTACCTGTATTCCTCAGACATCAAATTGTGCACCTTGAAGCTCTGTCAATTGTCCAGTTCTTTAGTGTGATGAAGATGTGGATCTAATGCTGAGCGCTCTGCATTTGTCATCTTCCTTTCACAGTTATGGTCATTCCTTGACTTTGAAAGCAAGACAGTTTATTGTCCAGTTGAGAGTTACTTCCCTACCTTAGGGTTAACCCTAACCCTAACCTTAACCCTAACCTTAACCCTCATTAATAATGCATTTGGTACTGGATTAAAACTTTCCTTGGAATCCAAATGAATAATACATACTTCTTTACTTTTGTCTGCTTTTGTTGTCATTTCATGTCATGTTGTCATGTTGCCATTTTTCCCAAACATAACAAACAAGCTAGTTTGTTATGTGTGATTTCCATTTTGATAATCTTCACACCAAAATATTAAGTATTCTGTTTGTTAGGAAGATCTGGGCAGTTGACCAAAATAGAAATGTTCCTCTTGTATTTTAGATACCTGTCATAAGAATATTTAACATTTTACAAACAGTACATAAAGCAATGTGTTTGGTACAGTACCCAATGCAAAAATATGTTTTCACACAACAGAAATTAATACAGCCTAATAGAGAATAAAGTGATTCCATCAAGAAATACTTAAAAATATCTTGAAACATACATTTTGTGTACAAAAACGTGCCAGTCAAGTTTTTATGTCAGTTACAGTTTCAAAGAGTACCCTGGGGTGCGACTCTGTTGCAATGTGAAAACAACAAAAGAAATACTAGTCTGCAAAAATGTCACAAACACATGAAATCTAAAAAGTATTCATTAAATTTGATGGAAGAAGAATTACTGTTCCAACCTATTAGGCTGTTATATATTTAAAACTGGAATTCCTTTAAAAAGTATTGCCACTGAAACCCAAATGAATTCCACAGTGATTCATGGTGAAAAGAAGTCTAATTTGAGACTTGCCATATGCTATTTTTTACTTCACTGAAAATTTTGTGAGCATAAGGTAAGAGGCTAAGAAGAACTTACCTTAAAGGTAAGAAAAACTTTCAACAATTTTTTTCCTTGCATACTTTGTATTTCTGTTCTTTGTGATTTATTAGTGGATGCAGATTTTAAATAATGACAAAAATAAAGAGGAAAATGTAAGCATCTTTGTTGTTTGCTTTCTGAAATATGAAAAACAAAGCCTGAGTTTGTGACTGTCCATGCAGAGATAGTTGTGTTTTATATGCAAAGTATGGTCCTACAAATGTGACCCCTACAGCCAGCTGCACAAGTTGGTAGAGCCTTAGAGGACTGGTTCTCCAGCCATTCATGTGACTTTATTTTACCACACTGCCTGTCACATCCTAACATTGCTTCTGGAGGGTTTCTGGCCCCTGGGCACTGTCCATTGTGACAATTGATCTCTAGGACTATGCAAGCCCAAAGCCCCTTGAACCATTACTAGATGGAGTTGTAACTGGGGACCAAACAGTGAAGTGACAGAGCTGGCATCTCCCTCTACATGGTCTTGGACCAGCAGAAATCCCCCCTGGCATATTGTCTTTCACTCCCTTCAAAGAGGAGACATAGTTTGTATTGTATGTTTAGGGGCGTCACTGCTCTCTGGGACAGCAGAAACCTTTGTCCCACTAAGTATTAATTTTATGGTATTACCAGCACACACTACACACTGTCATCTCATTATTGTCTCTCAGTTCAAAGTAATGTATTAATATACTGGAAAACATAGACAGACCACTGTGAAACTCTACTTTTGACCTCTTTACTATGCATGTGGACCATTTACTCTGATGCACTCACTTCTATCTTTTAACTAACTACCTATCCATGCAGGAAGCCTCCCTTTTAAAGCTGTTATTGTTTAGATAGATGCAGGATCCTTTAGCCTAAGGCCTGCCCTCTACTCCCAGGGGGTTCTAGTTCTTGCTCTGTCCCCCCATCCCTGTCAGGATTGTATTGAAACAAACCTTCATCATAGCCTAGCCAGATTTCAGGTTCAAAGAGTGGACCTGGAAGTGGTTTATGGCTGGGCTTGATGATCTTAAAGATTTTTTCTTACCTAAATGATTCTATAATTCTACAAATCTACAAAGAGCAATCTACTCTGCTGAGATTGCTTCTGAGATACATACATATGTATCACAGCTTGTGATAGGTCTTTTTTTCATGGACATTTTCTTCCACATTGAATCAAGAAGCACATTCTTTTCAATCACCTTTTCTGAACTTTGTCAAAGGCTAACACTTAGATTAGGCTGAAGCCTCCTAGCATGCTTAAGGTCCCTTGACTACTATTCTCACAGGGAATCTCCTGGACACCTGTCTTGCATTTCCTTGAAGTCCCTTTTCTACCCTCAGTCTCATCGCCCTCTGTAAGCTTTCAAGTTTTTCAAACCTTAACCCTAAACCTTCTTGCCCTAAGCTGAGGCTGGATTCATGTTACTTTCAGATCTTATGGGCTAAAGGGATCATGCCTTAAAAGAGGAGGTACAAACGCAGTGTTAATCCTGTCAATGTTTTAATTATCTAATGGTACAATTTACCCCATAAATGCAGAAAAATACATTGACAATACAGCTAAAATTGCTGCTATAAACTTTGTTTTTCATACTTTCTGTGGGGCTGTACTCACCTTCTACATGTCCCAATGGGTCCTAAGGTGAACAACTTTCATCTTCCTTAAAAAGATTGCTTCAGAAATGGATATGTCATTGGAGTCCTAGATCCTTTGATAGAAACTTTCATGTTCACATTAGGAGTCTGTCTCCTCTGATTTGGGATCTGCTTGGGTTTTCTTAACAGCAGTCTGCACCCTTCTCATTGGATGACTGGATGGTTCTCAAGTCTGAAATTATCCCCACAGCTCCTTTCAATTAAAATGCCGCCATTACAATGGGAGAGTTATGCTTTTACCAGGTAAAGTATACACAGACTGTGGTCAGCTCAGGTAGGCAATACCCTCTTGGCCACTAGATGATTGTCATACACACACACAAAAGAAAAGCCAAATTAACATCAGCCTATGTCAAGACAAGTCCAGACAGCTCCTGAAACCCAACACTACCAGCTCACTATGGAGTGTCTGGTCTTTTAATTGTATTGACAAAATTCTGTTTTACTGAGCCACATCTGAAAGCACTGAAAATAACAACACAGTGAATAGTTTCTCATTTTACCAGTAAGAGGCCTTTGCATTTCTGAGCCTTTTCCTTTATTTGAGAACAAAAGTCACATTCTTTGGAACAATTTTTCCTTAGTATTGCTCCAAGGCCTATGTCAGACTAGGCTGGACTTGCTTAGGATGCGCTCACAAAATGTGCTCTGTATAAACCAGCACCCCCAAGTCCTGTCTTCGTGGTCTTTTTGTCTACCTTCAGTCTTACCACCCTTGTAGACATTTGGGTTTAGAAAACCCTAATTCTAACCTGAACTCATGTCTTTTGGAAATCAAGGTAGGCTGTATCATCATGCCTATATAATCCACATAATTTTTGACTCCTTTGAAAAACTATCAGAATTGTAAAGCAGTGTTTTCCTCAACAGAATGCTAACTCTTCCCAGATAAATCTGATCTATCCAGGTGTCTCCTGATTCTGTTTCTTATCAAAGTTTCTAGTAATTTGTCCTGTACATATCAGACTTACATTCCTACTATTTCCAGATTTTCCCTGGAATCTTTCTTAAAAATCGATTTCACATCTTCTGCCTTCCAGAAGCAAAGCAATTTTAAGCAATAGGTTAAACCCTGCAGTGAGTAATTCAGCTCTTTTGTCCTTGAGTTCCTTTAGAAATTTGGAGTGTATACTATATATTCCTGGTGATTTTCACTTTATCTATTTATTCCATAATCTCTTCAATTTCAGACTGTTCTTCAGATGAGTTCCCTGCCAAGAAGGCTTCTGATTTTGGAATCTTCCCTGTTCCTTCCACAGCGACCACCAATGCAAAGGGTTCATTTAGCTTCTCTGCAATGACCTTGACTTCTCTGAGTACTCTTTTATGCCCTGAAAACAAATTAGCCTTACAGATTCTAGCAAATCTCCTGCTCCTGATGCATTTTGTAGTGAAAAGGATTATTAGTTTTGATTCCTTTGTTAGGTATCCTTAGATGCTTTTTGGTCTGCCTTATTATGTTTTCACATTTAACCTTGCAGAGTTTGTAACTCCTTCTTGTGTCATTTGAACATTACTTCAGCATTTTCAAAGACAGATTTTTGCTTCTAATAGCCTCGCTTACCCTGCTGGTTAGTTACACCAGCTTCTTTTGACCTTTCTGAAGTCTGTCTTAAGAGAAAGTATATACTTCAGCCACAATATCTTTAAACAGGTTCCTTGGTGCCTGTACAGAGTTGAGACTCTGAGCTGCCCTTCTCTTCGTTTTGACAAACTTCCTCTTTCTTACTTCGTTACTCTTTTTTGAATTACAACAGAGCTGTAGGGAAGAAGTGCCTGGATGTAAGCCCCTAGCTGTTCTTTCACCATGATCTAGTCTAGAGGTTTTTGAAGAAGATTCCTAGGAGGGTTCTTTTCCTCAGAGCTGGGTCTGTAAAGAACAAAGAAATAAAAATGGGGGGAGGTACAGGGGAATATGTGCTGTTCTAGGACTTTCTGTGTGCTCCTTGCCCTTGCTTTTTCCCCCTAGTCCTATGGATATCTAATTCATGCAGCTGTTCTGTGCTTCCCTTCCTTGTAGCAGTGTTGGTTTTAATGAACAGTTGTTCCCATTTGTATTTTTGTGGCACTCTTACTGGCATCACATCTGGCATGACAATTGTAATGAAAGTCATGCTGTGCACAGTCAGGCTGTAGATATGCCTTGAGTTTCCCTGCTAAAGCACCAGGGACAACTCTTCATGGTATGTGTTCAGTGACCCAGATGTGTCACCAGTCTGGCACACCCAGGGCCAGCAGAACCAGAGGGAATGGCTCAGTATCAAGGCCTCTGTGCAGGAGTAACCATGAGATTGCAGTGAATGATTACAAGACTGAGCAAGAGGAAAGTGTAGTGTTCCCCTTGTGGGAACCCGAAAAATCCCCTCAGGGAAACTTCCAGGCTGTGCTCTGGAAGAATGTACCACAGTTTCCTTGCCTAGGCTGAGAGAGGACTTCCCCCCTGGTGTCCTGCAGAACTACTGCCAATCTATCCTGGATTGCTTCCCCCATTGGCCACTTGACCTTGTGCTCCCCAAATGTTTATCCCTCATCCCCCCATAGGTTTGCTGCCCCTTGACCCTGCCCTCTCCAATTGTTTATACCTCATCCCCCACAGGTTTGCTGCCTCTTGTCCCGCCTTTATACTGCCCCTGTGCCCTCAGACCATTGATTCCTGACTCCGTACTTAATCCCTGTGCAGGCAACATGGTCTTGTCTTCTGTTCCTGGTCCCTTCAACGTGGTGAAATAAACCTTGCTGGAACTACATCATACAGGAGGCCTTTCCTGTCTTTCCTCTGCTGAGGTCTGTGTGTGTGTGTGGACTTGAAATGGCTGCTCCTGTGGCCTGCTCTGAGCGGGTTCTGAAGGAGACACTTCGAGAAGGGAGCAGCATTTCTCCTTCCTGCCGTGATGCTGTCTCCCTTCTCATCAGCCTCATGTAAGGGAGGATCAGCCTTGGGTAACTCAGCTGCCAGTCAGGCTCATCCAGAAGATCCATGGCTCAGGGTAATGACCTGTTTGTCTGGATGTTCCATAACTTTGGGTACAAGGAACTGACCGCCTGGTCTGGGAAATCTGTACCCTATCTGTACCCGATCTGTATCTGAAAAAATCAACAACTTTTCAAAATAATGAGGTGTAAAAATAGTAACAGGCAGGGGTTCTTCTCACTTCCTTTCCATGGCACTTTTTAAGACTTTTGTTCTAACGTTTTTTAACACTCATATTTCTCTGCAAACCAATGCAGAAACCTTTTGAAGACCTTAGGAAAAGATGAAAATACTTCAGCAAAAGGTGAAATCCAAAAGTTAGAACTTTGCTCTATGCCATGGCACTTTCCAAGTGAAAGTGAGAAACCAGCGAGAAAATTGAAAATTGAAACCTTGGGTCCTGCCTACCATTTTAATTTAAAAAAATATTGTCAAATGTAAAAATAAACATGCAGGATTAACCTATTTTGACATATTCTAAATTTGGGATCAAAGAGATGAGCTTGTCACGGTGGGCTCCCACAGAATTTGGGGAGATAAAATTCCTGAGGCTTTGATCAGCTTTGGCTGATCCTGAGCTGTCATTCAGTGGTTTATATCCCTGGAATATATAGTCATGGTTACAGTATGTTCCTCCTTTAGTATGCACAGATCTCTGCTCTGCAAAAAGGAAAGGATTTTAAGCTCTTTTGTAAGATCACAATAAAGATGAAGATCTTGCATAACATAAATACTGTGTTTCATTTATTTATTCTCTAGCAGTGAGGCACCACTGTTATATGGTTGGGATTTCTCTAGCAGTGCACTTGCTAACTCCCACTTCCTGCACTATCCATTTTGAGCTGTAGCTGTCTTCCTTATTTTTGTTCTGTGCATTACTATTTGCCAGCGGGTGGTCATGAGTACAACAGAAATTCTGTGCAAGCAGCTGGTACTTCTGACAAGGTTTTCTTGGTCCTACTGCTGTTGAATTATCAGGAGAATAGAGCAGAAAAACATTTTTAGAAAGCTGTGTTTGATGCCAAGTGTAAACAAAGACTACCTCTATCAAGAAACCTTTCTTTCATGGGTACCTGATGCACTAAAACTAGCTAAATATAAATAGTTTTATTAATATTTTTTCACCTTCAGGCTTTGAGAATAAAAGCATTAGCTCTTAGAGACTGTACTAGTTCTCATATAATCCACAGCTCATTTCAGCAGCTATCACCTTTCATTTTGTCAGCTCAGAAAAATTGACAAACTCAATCCAATGCCTGTTATTGACTGCAAAAGCTGCTATTTTCCTGGTAATTGTCTTAGTTCATGCCACAAGTCTGAATTTAGGTGCATAATTCAAATTCTTTTGCCACAAGTGTGAATTTAGGTGCATAATTCAAATTCTTTTGAAGTTATATGAGCATTAGCTGTTACATTCCTCTGTGTTATGCTTGACAAATTTGGGTCTTATTTAACATTTCTAATTTTTTTTTTTTTTTTATCTTCAAGGAAATTATTCTTGTCAAGCTATTCCATTAAAACATAGTTTTGGAGTAAGATTTTAGTCATGGAAGCATATTGTTGTCTTTACATAAGCAGAATGTATGAGTTCAGCTCCTTTCCCCAAGAGATTAAATTTGACTTTTTTTGCTTTGTGATTTTAGAGGCTTTAGATTCCCTTAGTTCACTTTTAAAAAGTAGTTAAAATTCACTTTTTATCTACAAAATCTAGAAAAAATATGGGGGCTTTGTAAATGATAACTCAACACTGACATTTATTGTCTCAATCTTTTGGAAAACCATGGACTATCAGAAGATTTGGAATAGAATAATCAGAAGTAGTAATTATGAAAGCACCATGAGAGGAAGAGCTTTTATAAATTAATAGTATAATAGTAACTGAGGGGATAGAGGAAATTCATGTTAGGTAAATTGGATGCTAAAGTTTATCTGGAGTTGCATTTCTGCACAAAATTGAGGGCAACATTATTTTTTTACAAAAATTGATGATTTTCTACATTTGGAATCAGCATACAGTCAGAGAGGCTGCTCTGTCATTAAAAGACTGACAAAGACTGCTTTTTAATGATGAAAAATCTAGAAATATAGCATTCTAAACATGCTAAACAGAAGTCACACCATCAAGTGAATTTTATTTGGATAAAAAATTAATTTTAAATTTATCTTGATCTTGAAATCAGGCTTGTGAACTGTAGAAGTGTTCAAACACTCCAGAAAATTAGTGAGGTAGATGACATGATGAAAAATAAGGGAAAGGTCAGCTTGGACTAGGACAGATCACAAGACTGTAAAAAACATAATATATATTTATGTTAATATAATATATATAATATATCATGTGTAATGATCAATTTTAAGCTAGCGATAACAAACATTTTTTATATTTAAATAAAGCTTTTAAAAGATAGGATAACTCAATAAATTTTTTACTTTGCCTCTGTAGTCAACATATGACTGTAATTGTAAATGCTTGGATATCAATATTGTTCACTTGACTGATAAGAAGTTAAACAATATAAAGGGCAAGAACCTGAAATGGAGTTAGAGTTCCAGACAACTCTTTGCAGATTACACAAATCTGAGACTCTAGCATTCTATTGTGTAAACATTGTATGGAATATACTAATGAAATAAAACATCTGTGGGTATAGTTTCTACCCATGCTTAAGGCAATTCATTTCATATCTTGAACCGTGAGAGTTTGAGTCCCTCATACTAGTACTGAGTTATTTTAATACTATCTTACCTTGCTATTCTTATTATTCATGTGACAACATAATTTTTTTTAAGTTCTGTTTAGGTCTTGCCTCTAAGATGTCCTTCATACCTGAGTTAACAGGCTAATTATGTATCAAGAATTTTTTATCATTATTGTATGTGTCAATTTTTTGGTTTCTCAGTGTCTTTTGTTAGAAAAAGGTAAATAAAGATAAATATTTCACCTAGTCATAAACATAGCAGTATGTCCTCATGTCTCCATTTTCCCCCTAACATGGAAGCATCTTATTGCCTTTGCTGCCTTCCATTGTAGTTTTTCATCTTCTGTTGTATTCTTTTATTCCTGGTAACGAGAATACTGAACACAATATTAAAGAGATGCTGATAGAAATGTCTCATCTTGCAGTGTTTCAGAATAGCACAAAAAGCAAAGATATTTTGTTTTGAATAATGTACAGAGAATATGAATTTCACCATATGTTTTGGTTTACAAATCTAATTCTTGGGATTCTTCTCAGGACAGAGTTTATGTGCAATTGTCCACTAGAGTGCAGGCTGAGACCAACAAACTCATTTTGTTCCTGTCATAAACTGACTTTGAACCCAGGTGTCTTAATGTACATGGTTAGTACATTAAAGCACTGCACCTTCTAGCTTCAGCTGCGAGTATATATACTGCTATCAGATTTGATGGATATAGCTTGTGAAGCTTAGTGACCTAGGGTGGTGATAATAAAGTATTCTGGAACCTGGATAACATTTTATTCTGTCACTATGGTTTTCTTGCTCTGGTGACATCAACTAATTTGTACTGCTTTGTAGGAGATTTCTGTATCCGGCTTTTTAGCCAGAGTCTCCGTTTCCTTACACTGCTCTTACTCTTCCCTGTCAGAGTGAATTTCTTTCAGAGACAAAATATTGCTCAATATTGATCCCAGTATGCTGGCTAATTTCAGTTTCTTGTATTGCAGATCAGCTGAAGTGCTGTTCAAAACACTGAAGAAATTTTTAACACAAAATGCACAAAGAAATTGACCCATATAATATCTTCCAACAAGAATCGTCTGTTCCCTAATCCTTTAAAAGATGACTAAAGTCAATTTAACAGACTCTGCATAAAAACATTTTTATTCTAAAATGTTATCCTAACAAGAGTAGCCAGTTTTCACTAAGTTCATAAAGTTCTTAGGATTTTTGACCTGTTTCTTACTTTTGCCTGTTTAGGACATTCATCTTCTGCAGAAAAATGCTCACCCCAGAGGACATATATACCAGCAGAGTGATCTGGAGTTCTCCTTTTTACTGTCCCTATAGAACCCGTTGAAGTTTTTGTAGAAATAATAGTAAGTTTTAAAGTTTACTTTCCTACAAAGGAGGAATATCACATATCAGTTCCCTTTTCCTTCCTCAGTTTTGAAAAAAGTAAAGCACATCTGTTGTTTAATTTTTTTATCTCCCTAGGCTGCTGTGAAGGCTGGCTTCAAAAGACAGTTTTTCTTCAGTACTTTGAACCCTAAAAACATTTTGTTGTATTCTGAGAAATAAGAATTGAATAAATCTTAACTAATGTTTGTCTTCCCTTTCCACAGTCTATAGCCCATCCACTTTTGAATTCCTTAATGATCCCTACTTCAAAAATCACATCCTGCTCTTTGCCTTCTTTACCTAATCATCTCTTTTGTATAGTGCAGAGCTGCTGTGGCTCCATGCTAAAACTCCTCATTTACTATATACTGTCTTTGCCATCTGTGTCAATGTCTTCCTAATGTGAATATGTTTTTATTTATAATGGTTTTAAAGTTACAATAGCATAAAAAGTATGGATACAAACTGAAAGATAAAAATGTAATCTTAGTAGTAGCAAGTGCTCAGCTTGGGCTATTTCAGTCTGAAGAAATCATGTTTGTCTGATGTAGACAACTAAAAGCAGAATCTCATAATAGGAAAGTGCCAGGAGATATTGAAAAGGAATCATGCTGTCAACTCTGCTTATGAAATAAATCAGGTTTACTAATGGTTATATTTCTCCTTATATCTACAGAGAAAGCAGAGAGTTCCTGTTCTTCCCAGCTAGGATGTCAAATGTATTTCCTGACAGCTTCAGCTCACTTTCCATTATTGATAAGTTAGAGTGTGCCACAGCAGTGAGGCTGTTAGCTGCTCTTGTGTAATTAGTTCAATGAGATTAGGAAACAGCCAGAGTGTAGAAGAGATGAAAAGTAGTCCCATATAATATGATAGTGGCACCTGAGCTCCCTCTGCCCTGATGCCAAGCTAACACTCAGATGTTACGAAATGAAGGCATCGTGCCTTGTGTCTCACAGTTCTCTTGGTGTTATGTCCTAGGGACAGAGCAGTTATCCTCCTGCTGAGGAAGGAAAATGCCTTTGATGCTAATTTGGGGAATTGGGTGTATTGGCAATTTGAAAGCAAGTAGGTTGAAGGGATTTCATCATGCTGAGGTGAGACACAGGACAAACCCAGAGTGAGTGCAACAGTTCATTTTATTTTTTTTAACTTAGGGTAATTTTGCCAGTGTATCTGAGAATCCTGAGACATTGTCTTCCCTTCCATGCTAAATCCCATATTAAAATGTAAAAAATGAATCTGTATAGCAGGTCTAGTATGATGATTAACATGCTGTAATAATGAAATCTAAAGATACAGTTAAAATAAATGACATGAAATTATACATAAAAACAGGAAAATTCTCTATAGCCAAAATCTAAAGCTTATCATAAATGAACAACCTAAGAAGCTTGGACAGAAGCTCCACTGAGGTTAAAAAAGACAAATATAAGTGGAATTTGTCTTGGGAGAAGAAAAGATTACTAACAGCAAACTATGAATTTGCTGTAATGTTTGCTCAAATATGAAGGAATACATGTAATCAATATAAGTTGTATGAAGAGTAAAATTTTCTGTCTTTAGAATGTGTCTGATGTAATGATTACAGATAATGTTATTTTAATATTAAAAATATCCTTGAAAAATAAGGAGAAGGTAACAGAAGAAATAGAAAGCTGTAGAATATGTAGGCAGATGCTGCATCCAGAATCAGCATGCCAAAAGAAGTGAAATTTTATACTGAAAACAGAAAATCCATTTCTATCTTCTAACTAGGGAATATCAATAATCATGACTAGTTTGGTGGACAAAGAAGGTAATTCATGTTTGGAAGGAATTATTAGGATTGCTAGAAGACTTGCAGTCTGAGACTTTGTGTGTCAGTTTACTTTCCAAATGACAGCTTAGCAAGATTATCTTTGATTTCCAGTTGTGGATGGAGATAGGAAAAAAGATTACATGCAATATCTTCCATTTTTCTAGCACCTATCTTTGTCCTGTTGTCCTGGTTTTAGCTGGCATAAAGTTACTTTTTTTCTTAGTAGCTGGTACAGGGCTGTGTTTTGGATTCGGTATGAAATTGTATGAGATTGCATAAAAAGGGGAATTTGGATGCAAGGGCAGGTATGAATGGAAAAGAAGTTTCAAAACTAGAGGACTGGTCAGAGACAGATACAAAAATTAGGAAAAAACAAACAGAGAAAACATCAGCAAATAACACACAGCATACAGAAAGATTAAATCCAGTTGGAAAATATACTGATACCAAAGAAAAAATGAGGTGATCAAGGTACTGCAAAGACAGTATATGCCTACAACTAGAACCACAAATGTGAATAAAACAAGAAAACAGTCAAAATTAGGAAATCACCATATGTCTATAAATTTTTTATGTGAGATGAAAAATTGTGTACTTTTAAAAATTGAGTAGAAGACTGTTTAAAGAGTATAATTTATATACTCATTTCTAAACCCAGACAGAATAAAGTGCAAACATTCTGGATTTAGGGAATTTTGCAGAATTTTCTCTGTAAGACTGGGATACTCAAAATACTATCTCACTTGGACAGGAAGAAAACTTAAATCTAGCACTAGACTCTAGTTTTCAAGGAACAGATGCTATAGAAAGGTAACATAATAAACAAGGCATAAAAATCTAAGAATAGAATAGAGTAATGATTTCCTATTAGGACATGAAAAACAGAAATACCTTAATATTGGCTTGACTGATTCTGACAGATACCATACACATGAATCTCTGGAATTCAATGTTTATAAATCTATTAAAAGGTAGGCATCTGAACACAGATTTCAATGTCCTGAATTTTGGCAACTGAGTTTGAAAATACTGAATTTCAGTATTTTCAGCAACAGGCTTCCATCTGCACCATAATTACCATGGTATTATCCTGTTTGGTTTTAATCAAAGGCTGGTAATAAGTTGCATTTCCTACCATCTTACCATCTTTATTAATAAGTATTTCCAAAATTGCATAGTAAAAAGAGTTACATGCTTAAGGTAAAAATCCTATAGTAATTCTGACATACTTACGCTCCCTACAGAAAATGCTACAATATAAAAATCTAACAGTTTATTGCAGTCTATTAATGGGCAGGTTTGCTAACAAGCTTCTGCAGCTAACCCTGTTTAGGTCCTCCAGCTAGGGGGTTCCAAAATAGGATTTTGTTCACAGTACAAGATCTGACATTGCAACAAATGTTATTTGAGCAGTGAGGAAGCCATAACTTCATATTCTTTATTAGATTATCTATGAAAATTCAGAACTTCAGCATATACCAGCAGCTGCATTTGTATTTAATGTGTTCCTCAGACTGTAAGCAAGTATGGATGGAAAAGTTTAACTCAGGTAGAAATTCCTATTTGGAAAAATATTTAGAAGATGAGTCTTACCTGAAAAATAATGTTATCTAGCTAGGAAGACTATTCTCTCAATGAGCAATTACTTCTCTGTAAGACAAAGAAGATATAAAGTCATACTGTCGTATTTATTTATTTGTATTTCTCTTCAAACCTAGTAATTAGTTCCTGAAAAATTAATTCTATTAGAGAAAAAGACAACAGCTCATTAGCAATTTCTTTTTACTTTTCCCTTAAGTTTTGAGATTGATTTCAGAGTGGACTACCAAATTGCATGCTCCAAATTCTGGCAAATAGTAAACATTACTCTCTGAGCAACAATTTATACATATGGTACATTTAGGGAGAAATCTTGCTTGCCAGCAAAGAGTCTCTTGGCAAGGAGCAAGAAAATGAGGAGGGGGTCTGTAAACGGGGGGTTCCCCAAACTTAGTTTGCTTTTATCAAAATTGACAAAAGGTGGATGTGAATGTTTCATAAGAAGTAAGCTAAAAATATACACAACTTGACAGATGGTTATATATTTAGCATGTCTTTCAAACTTGTATCGCTTTTCATTAATAGGAGCATCTAAAGCATTTGTAATCAGCTCAGATTGTTTATTGACATCTATCCAGCAAAGTCATGATAGTCCACACTCAGGACCTGGTTAGGAAATGAGATACAAAAAAAAAAAAACCAAAAACCACCCAACCACTTACGAAAGATTACCTGAGATTCTTAAAGCTTTTTGACACACATCCTCCTTCTATGGAACAAGAGAGGAATGTGCAAGGACAGGACTAGAGTTCAGACATAAATTTAGAAGAAATTTGGCCTATTTGAATGAATGAATGTCTTAACAGGGGCCTTGAGTTAGAGCTCTCTAGTTCTGTCACAGAGACCTGAATGGCTCTGAGGCAGAAGAAAGGTGCAAATAAGCTTCTGGATCTCAGAGTTAATGGAGAGGAGGATTCAGACAGATGATCCAGAGCAGCTGCTGCTTTTGCAAAGCAGGCCACTGCCAGAGAAGTCTTATGGAACCTGCCAGGCAGCATGACTTTGCCCCACACCTGTAGTAAGTTAAGCTACCTACCCTCAGCACAGCCCTGTGTTTAGAACACAGGATCCTGGCCTAAATCTTACCTAGTCCAGGTGTACCCTTCTTCCCAAGTGTGCTTAAAGAAAGAGGCTGTTATGTCAGGTACAGTAGTACATTGCCAGAACAGTCACGACTTGGCCACAAGAGAAGTTTTCAGTATAACTCTTTGAAAAAACCTAGGGGAAATAAAAAGATAGCAAGGTTTCCAGAGGATATGTCACTTAGCAACATTATAGGAGTCTACTAACTAAAATTCCACCAGGAGTTTTCCTCCACAGGCCATATATCACTGCTGTATTATAAGTAGTAGCAGTTAGTAGATATTATGTGTTTATCCTTAGAATCCTAATTATGAAAAATAACAAATTTGGCATGGATAATTGTAGTGATACAATTTTAAATCATACTTCAGGAATGCGGAAACAGATATACTGACAGCAGAGAACTTTTTGAACTGAATTAGCTATTTTTTTCTCTCCAGATTAATTGAGTGCTCTTTAACTCTCTTCATGATCAACCATCATCAGGCCTTTCATTTCACCTTCAGGCTCATGCTACCCTGAGTGATGCTACTTTTATTAAATTTGCTCTGTATTTCTTGCATTTAAATAGTTCCTTTTCATTCATTAACAAACCGTACTTGAACGTTTGTTGTCCATATGAAATTGTGCCAATAGAAGTCTTGAAAACTGAAATAGCTATATGTTTTCCCACTCTGAGGGTTGGAAAATTTGTCAGTTGAAATATAACAGGTTGCTTTTGCCAAGTTTTCTGGTTACAACTGAATAGAAATATCTGTGAAATTAAGTAACATTTTCATATTTGATAATTTGTCAGTTGTCTAAAAAAAAAAGCTGACTGATACAGCAATCTTAACATTAAAACATATTAGCAATATGCTCCTCTGTGTTGATCACTGCAGGATCTCTCTGATTTGGCATAGCTTCAAGAGTAACTATGAGCATGGCAGGTTCCTTGGCTTAGCCATCTCCTTGCACTCATGCTGTTGTAGTAAGGTACCACTTGTGCAGTTTGCTGTGCATATAGTCAGTAAGGGGGAGCTATAAGGACAGCTCCTGAGATAGGACTGCTGTGTACCCAGTTTCCCAAAAATGTCCTGTTTTTCAACCTGAAGCATAAAGGAGAAGATTTTTTTGACCAGGCAGCAGGAAACCATCCTCTCAGCCATGTCACTTGACCACATTCATGTCAGTGGTGCAGCTAACATGCGGTGCAAACCCACGGCTTGCGCACACAAACCCCTCTTGGGGATGCTCTCAAAGGCAGGTGTGTTGCTTTTCTCCATCACTGAGTTTGCTGCCCCTGTCACGGCCTCTGGTGGAACCGAACCGGCCCCGTTTGGCTGGGTTTGGGCAGCCTTCAGCTGATGCCTCGCAGCCCCGTGGAGCAAACAGGTATACCTTGCTCACGTTTGAGCGCATCCGCAAAGGCATGCCCTAGGGGCAGCCAGCCAGCCCAGGTAGGCAGCTTCTCACACAAGAACACAAACACACCGTACCAACATTTAATAATTATTATCATACCTCTTATTTTGTACTGTAATGGGTTATATATACATATTTAGCTGCCTATGCATCCTGGGAGACTTCTACGACCTAACAACAGCTAGGAAGTATTAACAAACTATAATATAACTCAATTTCCGCATCTATTTTATATCCGGAGAACAAACAAAAAGTCCGATTTTGCGACGTTTTAATGTGCTACTGTCAAGCTTTAATAAATAGCACTTACCTCAAGAGTGTGATCAGGGCGAAAACCCGCATGCTTGTGTCAAAGCATAACATTAGAAGCAAGGTGTGTCAGAAAACCGAGCAGGCATTCGAGGAGCTGGTTTACAGTGTCGCGGGGCTCGCAGCAGCGCGGGGCGCTGCGGGTGCATCCGAGGCAGGNCGCGGGGGAAGCCGGGTGGTGGGGCCCGACGGCCGCGGGTGGTGCGGCCGCGCCGTGCGGCCAGCCCGGCTTCCGAGGGCGGGAAGGAGGGAAGCGGGGATCCTCCGGGACGGGAGCGAGGGAGGGAGGGAAGCGGGAATCCTCCAGGGCAGGACAGAGAGGCGAGGAGAGGAAGGTCCGCGCAGCCGGGGGCTCCCCACGGCCGTCGCCGTGTGGAGGGAAACCCGTCCCGGCAGGGAGATGTTTCCTGAAGCCCCTAAAGGCCCTGTGGTGAGGGCATGGCGTGTTTTACTTGGGTTTCGTAATCGCTGGGGTAGGAAGAGCAGGCAAGGTGTCTTGTGTTCATTATTTCCGGAAATGAGGACCGGCGTGAGTAATATGCAATTAATTAAACTCAGGAGTGACTCTGTAGAAGTGAAGTACGTGCAGTGAAGGAAGTGTTCTTGTATTGCTTAATTGAGGCACAGTATTCATACACGGTGTTTATCTTTACAGGTCTGATGGGTTATCTCCCAAGAAAATTGTGCATATAATTAATTAGCAGCGCACTGAGTATTGTTTTTCTGTAAGAAAAATTGAGTGTTCTCTTTCAAAACCTCCCTTCCCAGTACGGAATATGTAAAGACTCTGTCTCAGTACCTATATGAGGGGAAAGATGAGAAGCCTCAAGTAAAGGAAATCCCACATTTAATGTAATAGTGATCATAAAACATGAGATTTAAAGAAGAAGCTTGTATTGAAGGTCATCAAGAACCCATATCCTGTTTGGCTGTTGGGGAACAAGAGCTTAGCTGAAGATGTTTATTTCTTATTTTTAGTGCACACTTCATTTTTTACCTGTGATTTCAATGCCAAGGCATTGATAGTTGATCTTCAGTAGTATACATGATATTGGGGAATCATACTGCTCAAATAGAGTTGTAACATAATGCACATCATGTACACATAATGTAACATAAAGACATCAAATATGAGGAAGCAGAGGAAGAACTTAAAAAAAGAGGGAGGTTGATCTGATACCGCCCAGTGCTCCAGTTGTACTATATTCTTGTATAGCTGACTGTCATAATTGTCGTATGAAAAAAATTGAGATGATAAATTCTGCTTTAGGCTTCCCAAAAAAAATCTTCATTATGGTAGACCATTTTTCAGAGTAACTGAATGACATTTGTTCCTTTCTCAGATGGTGTTACAGCTTACTTGAAGCCTAGATGGATGAAAAAGAAGTGAAAAGGGAGGCAGTGCTCTCTAGCTGTAGAACCATTTTCTCTATTCTCCCTTGAAATAATCTTTACAAAATTTTCTATGGACTACTAATTATTCCAAAATTTAGGTTTTTCTTTCCCCTTGTTGTTCTTAGGAGTATTCTTCATGGCTTTCAGTTTCTGTTACTTTTGTTCATAAATTCTTATGGGTTATCCTAAGGCTAAGCCTTGATTCCCCATTTTACAGCTAGCTATAGTATTTTCTAGAGTAGCTTTCATTCATGGAATTCTAGAACTTGCAAATGAGCATAAAGAAGATTATCAGCTGCCCCAAATCCATAAACTAATTTTCGTGTGTGTGCTTGACTGCTAGCCAAGGCCTTGGCTTCTGCTCAATCAGAAATTAAGTGGTTTATACCCTTTTCACACTCTTGAGTTCTTATGCACTGAGTTGAGGGAATTATCTTGCCAAACACGGTGCTGTTAAGTAGAAGTAATTGAGTGTGGCCTTTGGGGGGTTTTTATGTTCTCTTTGATGTAAGACTTCTGCTTATTTTTTAGTTATGCTCCTCTCCCTGTGAAGTTGGTACTCTGAGGGACCTCCACTTACACACAGTTCTGTATTTATTAGAAAAGTAAATACTGGCTTTTGTTATGTTTTGAACAAGTAGAGTTGCTAGGGAATAATTTAACAAAAGAAGATCTCACGACCTCTTAGTTCATAGTACTACTATCTTTCTGGAGCCCTTTTCCCAGAATGTTTTATTCGGTGTAGTTCTGCATTGTGTTTTATCCCTCTCCAAAGACATCACTGTGAATGTCACTTAGCCAGGAGCCATCATTTAAAGTCCAGTTGTGTTTTAGATTTTGTAAATCTCCTTTTTTGAGGTATTTTAAATACTCATATAGCTGAAACATTTTCTTGATGTTCTTAACCTGTCAAAGTTCAGTTTGGCACACAGTGGTGTGAGGGCATGTCTTTAATCTCTTCTTTCTCTGAGCACTTTTCCTTCTTGGTAGGATATAGCCCCAACCCTTTAGTTAAAATGATTGCAGTCAGTTTGGGCATTCTTAGAATCACATACTTGATTTGGGTGTTTGCTTTGACAATTGACATTCAGGGCACTATTTGCAATATTGTTAAAGTCTGAGGGAGGGTTGGTCTGATGTGGGTTACATCAAGAGTGTATGTTCCTCCCTCCTTACTTTGAGATGGCAGCCTTAAAGAGGCTATGCTTGCTCTTCTTGCTCATTCATTCCAAGAGCAAGCCAAAATTGCTAACTTGTAATGTGCCACATATAGACTATTCAAACCCAGCAATTTATCTTTGGTAAATAGCACCTTTTAGGTTTCTAAAGTAGTTTTATCATGTGCTAGTATTGTTTTCACTCAAACAGTGTGACCTCTTTATGACAACCTAACCTCTAATACATGCTTTGAACATGTATTTGTAAAAATAATGTTTAACTAAACACTTGCCTTCCAGTGTTTGTTTTCTGAAAGTGCTGGTACTAGTGTTGCTAGGAGATGTCTTGCTGTTTGCATTTACCTGTGATGTATTTTTCTGTATGGCTGTACATCACAAGAAGGGTATCTGGGTCTTAAGCTGTAGTCTTTGGTAAGAGGAGCCCAAGAAAAAAACTACTGTGCACCTTGTATTTTGATAGTCTAATCATTGTATTTGAGATGTTCCATTGGTTCGGTTATCAAGTTGTAGCAATGTAGCAGGTGAGAGAGTTTGGGGAAATTTCTTTCAATTTGATCTTTTGTTTGAAATTTTCAAAGCTTAAGTATATGTGTAGAGAGAGAGCTTTCTGCCTTTCTTTTCTTTGAGCTGAAAAGCACAGAAATTCCCCTGTTGTGTCTTACACTGTCTGAGCAGGCTTTCACCCATAAGCAGGCAAGAGAAAATGATGTATCACCTTTTTTTCCTTCCTCTTTCCCCAAATATACCCTTCGGGGCAGGGAAAGGAGCAACCTTTTGTGGCACTTTCATATATTCTATCTAAAGGCAAAGTTCTTGAACCCATCTCCTGTCAGTTTTCAAAAGGCTTTCATAAGGCATAATCTCAAGAGAAAATTAGCAGGGAGCTGTTGGGATGGCCTCAGATCTTTGGTGGTAAATGTTGTAACATGAGGTAAACTTACGGTGATAACCGTGTGGTCAGAAATTAATGCCTGCAGAGGAAGTCACCAAACAGGAAGCTCTAGATTAGAGGCTGACAGTTATCACAGTCATCATAAAAAAGATTGTGTTGTTTGGGTGAGAAGAATGGCAGTACATGAGATATGTGAACCTTAGAAATATACAAGGTGTTATCTATAAAGGATAAATTGCTCTGTCTTTGAATTGCTCAGTGCTCTGCATATCTCAGCCTTCTTATCTAAAAATGAAATTTGCAACCTTGCTTGGATGCCTTTTCCTTGAAAGAAAATGTTGCATGTATAAGTTCCTGGAAAGCACTTAACACCGATGGTTTTACTATCAAAATATTAGTGAATATGTGGTCTTAGCCACATTCTGATCCTGGTTACTGTAAGCTTGTGCACGTTAAAATAATATGATTTGTAGTAACTCTAGGTCTGTGGTGTTTGCTGATGGCTGTTTTTTTCTATAAACCGTAGTTTCAGCAGTGAAGCACCCTGCAAAAAAAGAGAGGATTATTTGGAATGGCCTGAATATTTTATGGCAGTAGCTTTTCTGTCAGCACAAAGAAGCAAGGATCCAAGCTCTCAGGTAAGAAGGCAACATATAATAATAACATAACCTAATCTATATTGCATATCGCATCAGATGTACACATAGCAGTTTTGGGAATTTCTTAATAAAAGTTATTTCAGTGTATAGCTATTGAGTTTTCAGTGTAGTCAGCACCTTCTGTTACAGAAATTCTCATATTGGGCCTGACCTCATATGTATTATTCTGTGTACATTTGTAGCTTGAAGTTTTATAAATCATCTTTTCATCTGGAAGTTAAAATAACAGAGGTGTTTTGTCTCCTTTTCCCAGTAAATATAGTCGCTTTTAGAGGAGGATAAAACTGCTGGAAGTTTTAGGCTGTAATTTTTAAGACACAACATTTTACAAGTGTCTTTTCTTCACCTGTAAGAGTGTTTGTTTATTATTGGGTTGACTGGAGTTTTCTTCTAGTTTGTTTCTCCCTCAGGATCCCCTGTTCCCTATGCTTCATTGTCTGTTCCCATTTTTCACGTGCCTCAGGTCAATATTGTTCAATATTGATTTCAGGTGATTGATACAGGTGCTGAAACATGCTGTTCTATGGGATCCAGTCATCCTGTTAGATTTCCTTTGTGTGAAAAAAATCAGGAAGCAAATACCAGAAAAACAATCTGTTCACTTCATTCTGTACATTATGGCACTTAGTTCTCTGAAAGTTGTTCACTTGGGGCTAAAGTTTTGTTACCCAAAGGCTGGTTGATAAACACATTGTGTGACTTAAAATTAGTACAATTGCAGTTTCAACAAATAATGTGGGCAGAAAGCATAAAAATGCTTTGAAGACTTGGGTCGAAGCAATAACGGGTGGGAGTTAAAAGCTTTGGAATTTTAGTGCATGTTTGCAACAAGCTGCAAAGGCTTGTGAAGCCTGCATAAGCCAACACTTGTATTTCTGTTACATCTTTCATAACTTTTCTTTTGCTTGTGTTGCTCATACTGCTGCTGGGAAAGCTAGTTTGGGGAGCTGAACTTACATGTTTACTAGGGTTTGTTCAGTGCTGTTTCTGCTCCTTGAACTAATTTCATGAGTGGACAAGGAACAGTGCTGGCAGGCTGGGATGGGAACAGCATGACCAAAGGGGTAGCAGAGTTACATCTGCCCTGACTTATCCCAAAGCCCCAGCAGTTGGGTACAATTGTAGCCCTGCTCACTAGATGGTGTGACTTAACATAAGAAGTGAAGCTTGTATCTCTTAAATGGAAATTGTAGGACTGACTGTTCATGTCTCATCTTTGTTGTTGACACATTGTTTCGCATGCTGTTGGTACTATATAAATCTGTTTTTATTTAGGTTGGTGCCTGCATTGTAAATTCAGAAAACAAGATTGTTGGAATTGGCTACAATGGGATGCCTAATGGTTGCAGCGATGATGTACTACCCTGGACAAGAACGGGAGCAAATAGACTAGACACAAAATATCCTTATGGTAAGGCTTCTTGAGGCTGACAGGTTAGACTTGTGATGTCTGTACAGGCACAGAAAAAACAAGACCTTCTTCATCCTGAGCTGCATCTCAGCCTGTCCTGAGCTCAGGAATGGCAGGGTGGAGAAGCAAGAAAGAGAGAATCAGAACCTTGAGAAATTTTTCTTCTCCCTGCATGGGTCAGGAAAGTCAGTACCAGAGTTCACCTTTTGCAGAGAAATAGACTCTTTTCCAGTGACCAATATTTATCTCTGCCTGCTAATTCTGTTTCTTACTTGTAACTTTAACAATTGGTGTGATAGAGAAATTAAACTTGCATGAGTTTTGACATAGCCTGAGTTCACTCAGAGCTCTTTCTAAAAACCTTTTTCTGGTTTTCTATAGCATTGAAGTGAAAGATGATATGCAGTGGCTCAGCACATAATTCATCAGTTTGATATTTTTGACTTCTTAAAACTCCAGTACTTTGTCCTTGTTCACTTCACCAATTTATTATAAAACCTCTAATGGTAGTTCTTGAGCTCAAGACCATTTCATATTATTTTTTGTAATGGGTGCATTCCCAATATAGGGTCAGATTTGAAGTCTGCCTCTGCCAAATTTTGAAGTCTGCTCTGAACCACTGGTTTTACATATACTGCTGTGACCATAATGGTTCAACTTAGTATGACTGCTCTTTATTTATAGGGCAAGGAATCAAGTGTTAGTCCATTGATTAAATAAAAAGCACTGAAAACAGAATATTGATTTTGGTTGAATGTTTATGCTGCTTTAAGGTCTCAGTTCTGAGCTAAAATCAGTGTGGGTGGTCTGTGGCATCGGAGCGTGTTCCAGGCACTCAAATCTAAGCTGACCAGTTTAAACTAAAAGTACTGTGAGGAATCTTTGTACAAGATGAAGTGAGAGTGTTTTTGTTAACTCTGACTGGAGAAGATGTGGACCATGTGATGTTTAAAAAATGAGCTAACTAGTAACAGCTTGGAGTGCTGAGTTGATTTCCAGGAGTTGGTCCAACTACTACCCTTCCCCCCATTATCTTAGTCTTCACCTCATTAAAAAAATCACAGCTTTGTAACACAAAGTGTCTGCTGTGATGAATAAACAACCTATTTTGTAATTCACAGATCATTTAAACTCTAGCAATTTCTTATTAATCTTGATAGCACAGTTGACAGACCAGACAAGTATATATAAAAAAAAATCTTCAGCTTAAAAAAAATTCTGATAGATGCAGAGACACATAGAATTGCTGCTAAAATCTCATTAAACTGTCATTTTTCCTTTCTCTTTTTGCTAATCATTACAGCATTTGTGTAAATTGAACTTTTTCTCCTTGCATTTTCCTGACTGGCTTGTTCAGAGACAGTACAACCTTACTGTGTGCTTTGTTAGCTAATCCTGGGAATGATGGCACTTTCATCACTGCAGTGTAGCTTATTAGATGAAGCTGATGGTAATTGTGCATGTACCACCACACCAAGTTGGAAGATGTCTTCTGGAGCCACTTCATGCATCTGCACTGCTACAGAAAAGTCTGGGGTTGGATATGAGTGCTGACCACCTGGTCTTGGGTACTCTTGTGGGTTAGCCATGAATGCTTAGCTCACTTCCCATGTTTTGCACTACTCTTTGACTAGCTTTCACCAGAACAAAGCTTCACTGTTGCTCTTCCAATGAGCTCCGGAGGGCAGGATAGAAAAAAGACTGCAAGAAAACAGTCATCAGGTATAGGCTTATAGAGCAAAGCCTGCTGAGATGGTATGCTTAACCCTCCTCCTTCCCTCAGGCCATACTGGCAGATATGCAACACATATTCTTTTCATGCTCTGAAAATCCCTCTCTGATGGGCTGCATAAAAATCTTCTCACTTCTTTATGCACTTTGAACTGAGACATACAAAATAACTGTGTGGTGTCATGGGACTCCTGGAGCTGGAGGAAGCCCAGGGCCGAGGGCGATGTGTTGCTGAGGGAGCCCTGAGATGAGCACGAGCCAGTCTGTGCCCGTTGGCCTCAGGGCCAAGGGTCAGTCCCTGGTCCTGTCTGTGTTTAGCAGCATAGACACAGGAGGGGATTGGACCCAGAGGCGATCTTTGCAGAAGGGTGTTAGGTGATCCTATAACAAATGTATTGAGCTCCAGAGGAACTGATGGATGCATTGACCTTAGAGCTCTGACTAGATTCACTGTTTCAGGGCTAGAAATCTTCCAATTTCCACGCTAAATTTATCTGTGCTTAGTGTTTAGGTTCTCCAGTGTGCCGGCAATGCTCTTTGAGTTTTTCTTATTCACTGTGGTTAACCCTTCCTCTTTCCCTGTGCATTTACTCATAACAGTTACCTTTTGAACTTCTGTTGTGAGATTAAACAAGTCCAGTCACTCTTGCATTTTGCTGCATCTTGACACTTGTTGGTTTGAAATTCACCACTGTCTTGATTACCTGTGTCTGCTACAATGTACTTTATGTATCTCTCACACCCTGAAGAGTGGGTTCTGCTCAGCTCACTGTTAGGGGCAGTGTTGTGCTTGATTAAGAAATCCAGGGGTAACCTGAGCTGCTACTGGGAGCAGGCATCAAAATGTGGTAGCTTGAATTCACTTTTCCTTAAAGGATGCAAACATTTGCAAGGTATTTGGATATTACAGGAATAGTGATGTGGATCCTGTGTATTGATACTGTGCATTCCTTATGAGACTCTTGAAGTGGATAAAGGCTCTTCCCTCTAGTTGTGGTGTATATTTGAACAGCATAGCCTTGTTGTATCAGAAAGCACAGAGTGTTTTGTAGAGTGACATTTTTCGCAGCACAAAACCAGGATTTTGCCATTATATTGGAACTGGCTGCAGGCTGCCAGTCAGTGACAGCAGCAGGGATGTGTCTGTGCACATGAGAGAAATGGAAGGCTGATTTTACTAAGATGTTATTAAACATTTACTTATTAAGTATTATAATTAAAAGCTCTTCCTGAAGCATTGTGTTCAGTACTATGTGCAAAAGCTTCTTAATAATTAGGCAAAATTCTGTCTTTCAGAGTCAAAAGTATGCCCTCTGTTTCTATTAGATGAAACTGAGGATTTGTTGATGCTTGGTTTCTTCTCACCAATCATTTAAAATACTACATTTTTCTCCTATTAACACAAATCTTCCCACTAAATCTAGTTGCTGTGCTCTTGTTATGCCCTCTGTCTCCACTATATCCATTTGACAACCAGTCTCTAATTAAGGGTTTTAAGTTAAAATGACTGGCAAATTGAGAAACCTCTGAGCAATACAGAAAATATTGAGTAAGTATGCTTACAAATATTTATACAGGTTCAAATATGATAAAATATGTGCTGTGGCAAAAAGTATGCTCTAATTGAACAGTACCTGCTGTGTAAAATGAAACAAACTGTTATCAACATTTCCTTGTGTTAGGATTATGAGCTTTTTGTCAACTTTTCAGAGAAATGAACACTCAACAATATTCAGGCAAATGTTGGTTTTATAGAAGCTGTTATTTTGACAGCACAAAATTTGATAAGGCTCTCTGAAGAAGTGCGCCTTATCACTCTCTCCAACTGGCAGTGCAAAGATGAGGCGTCAGCTGTGAAGGGGATCTGTAGGAGATGGTGTCCACTTACAGCCACTCACTCTTGTCCTGCATGGATTTTTGTCCAATTCCGGTGTCATACATCAAATCTGTAGAAATTTTGGAAATTTAGAAACAACAGTTCCTCTTGTTCTACTTGCCTGCTAAGAAACACCTGTGTGCTCTGCTAGGAGTAGGACCAGCTTGGAGCAGGATGGGAGAAACTGTGATATAGGCTAGGTTAATTAATGCTGCCCAGGGTTTGAGAGAGGCTTCTCTGGTCTGACCCTGCAAGTTTTGTGATGTTCATAAATGGGACGAGTGGTTCCCACCTTCACTTCCCAGTTCTCATTATTCATAGAAGAAAGCAGTGAGGCTGAGGTTTCAGGTTTTTTTTACTGCAGTCTGAAGAGGCTAGGACTCCAAATAAATCTGCTGCTGTTATCCTTGTGTCTGTGCCCTGACCACAGCAGCTGCTCTTCTCCAGCACACAGAGAGAGAGAACAGCAGGAAAGGCTGAGAGCAGTGCCAGCCCAGCATCAGTGGCCTGCCTGCCCTTAATACGGTGACCAGCAACCGTCCCTTTTGCTTTCAGAAAGGTTGAAAAAAATACATGTCATTCCACAAATTCAAGATGCACCAACCACTTCCCCTAATGGTTGTCACTCCAGACTCCATTCCTTAAAATAATGTTTAGATACCTTCTGTAATTCTTGCTGTGTTTAGTGTCAGAGTTCCAGCAAGTAAAGTATAACAAAATTCTTTGTCTGGCTCAGTTAGTAATTGGTAGCACTAAAAAGTCATTCTCCCTAGCCCTTCCTCTGATTGCTTCTTTAAAGGGTCTTTAAAGTTCTGGTGATCCCTAGCATGCTCTTCATCAAGCATGTTAGCCTTTAAACAGTATTAAACACTTTGACTAGTCTTGTAGTTTTTCTAAAATTGCTAGTCAGAACACATTTAGAATGTGAGAAGGGTACTTCTGACTCTGCAACCCACTGGGAACATGCTCATGTTAAGTGTTCAATCCTGAAAAATTACCATTTATAAGGTAAGCAGGGGTCTCTTATTTACAGGTGAGCTTAAGGATGAGTACTACCTCAGCTGTGCAACACAAACCAGCATGCAATGAGAAGAGCTAGAAACACTAGCAATTAATACTATTAGTAATGAAGCAGTCATTCATTGGCTTTTCTGTTTTTTTTCCCTCTCATGAACAGAGTAGCAGGTGGTGGGAATGTCAGAGCACACATTTAACTTCTTGTTGCATGTTATTTCTTCAGCTAATGAAGCCTTTTGAGAATACTTTTCAAGCTACTTTTACAGAATGGAAGCCAGTGTTGTGGACTTGATACTATGTTGGCTATATGTGAATATTTTTTTTAAAAAGCCAAAGCTCTGGAGCCCCTCATAGGGTATTGTAATAATTATTAGTTTTACTAGACTGCTTAAAGATACAGTTCAGAATTCTGAGTACTGTGCACCTGTGAATTATTATTTTAAATTAGCTTCTTACTATCTCAGAGAGGACAATTTGTAACTATTAGCAAGAGCTCTTAACAGCTTAGAAGTGTAAACTAGCTAGTCATTAACAAGAGGGATTTTGGACTTCTGGATTTGTTTTCTTTCTCTCAAAAAAGCTGGGCAAGTCTTTAAGAAAAATCTTGGGGTAATACACCTATCTTACCTGGTGAATGCCTATTTGTCAGAGAGAGGTTAATATGAGTAAGAGGAAATTAAGAGTGATGGGACAAAGCCTAAAAATACTTGTCTGATGCCAGCACCTTCTTAAGAACCATCTGGCGTAATATCCCTTTATAAGTAGCAGATATCTAAGGAGATGTGTAAAACAAAGACACGTGTAATGATAGTTCCCCAGAATATACTTTCAAATCACAGCAACTGAGACAAAATGGTTTGGTATTTAGTAGCCCAGTAGACTAAAAAAAAAGTAATACTGCACAGAAAATGATGACTTCTGGAATCAGTTCAAGGTTCTGGTCCTGTACTAGTTTCTGCAGTAAGTTCAGTAAGAAATATTTGGTTAGGCACATGAAAAATGTACCTCATTTTCTATTTGAAATGAAAACATGCTGGGTTTATTGTAGACTTAAGTACTTTTTGTCTTGGAAGGTTTAGTCTGTTTCTTATTGCTGTCTGGGTCTTCTGTCCACATGGGATATTTGTAATTTTTTGTAACTTCAGATTGTGTGAAGATGATCTGGAGGTAAAATTTATGGTTTTCCCTTGGTCCATCTGATTATCTTTTAGAAGTTATTCTTGGCCTGACCTTGTTTTTGCTTGGGAAGAAGTTTGTTGTTGAAAGTTTGTAGAAGTCTGCCAAAAGAACCTTTTTCTCTCATTAGTGCAGGAAGGAAACTTGTTGCAGTACTAATAATAAAACTTGTCTGGTTTTACAGCTGAAGATTTCTGAGTTTTAGTGAAGGAAAAACATTTACTGAAGGAATTAATTTTGTTTCTATTTTAGTTTTGGAAGCCTTTAAAAACAGCCTTCTTTTTGGAGGTCTTCCAAATTTTAAACTGCTGCCTAGAACATAAATATATTGTTCAAAGAAACTTGAAAGTGATGTTTCTGTCCTGTTGACATAACCCCTACCTTCAGTTGTGGAAATTATGTCACTCTCTTACTCAATCCTCTGTAGCCCCAGAAAAATAATTCTCTGACTATTGTGAAGGCTTTATAAGATTGGTGCAACTTAGTAATATACTGGGAGTTGAATGTATTTTCTGGCTTTTCTAAATGCATAGGCTCATATAACTGCATCTCGCATACATTTAACAGTATATATTTAAAATCAAGTGTGACCCAATAACAGTTGCAGTAGAAACAGTAAAAACAGTGAAAGAAGCCTTAATGTGATGGTTCTTAGCTCTTGGTTGGTTGTTTTTTTTTTTTCTTGTTCAATTTCCTGTTGTTTGTGTTGGTTTCTGGCTCTACTGGTTATGAGAAGGTATGTGGACAGCATAACATGGGCATGGTAGAAGCCAATACTGAGCTTTCTTTTGCAAGTGTTTGGTCCTTTGTGACTTGTCTGCATGGGAAAGTTTGTGTACTGTAAGTTAGGCTGTAAACTTGTAGGGCATTAGCTGTTGTATAGAAAATTCCATGTAGACATTTAATGCACATGGAAAACATTTCCATTCAGCAATGATTCCTGCATGTTGAAGGTACTGCACGCAGTTATTTCTGTGGTGAGATCATTCACACAGAGGTGAGCACATAGCACCGAGTTTACTATGAAGTTGTGCTGTGAAACTTGGTCTGTTTTAATTTTCACATGGGTGCAAGGGAGAAGAAAACAACTTTTTTTAAAAAGTCTGATCTTCAGAACAGTGGAAAACCTCTTAATGTTGTCTGCACATGCAGGTCTCTAAATGATCTCAAACCCACACCACAATTCAACATCTGTTTAAGAAGTCAGGGCAGCAGGCAGTTTCTTAGTAGGTAGGTATATAAATTATGCAACTTGCTGTTATTCCTAGGAGCAAACAGGAACTTCTTGCAGAGTTCCTAATGTTTTTTCAGAGCTTGATTGTGAATGACACAGAAACTGTGCTCTTCTCAGCTGTGTTAGTAACACATTAGGTAATCTGCTCATGTGTACCTTATAAACACTGAAACCCTAAGGTGCTGTCTGTCCAGAAAGAACTATTGTGTTATGATGGAATGAGGCAGGATGGTCCATTGCTACCTGGCCTGTCTCAAATCCTAGGAGAAATACACAACTTTTTTTTCCTGCTTGTGAAGTCTGGCACCTTTTAATGAGCAGTAAAGTCACTCTAATATTAAAGCTGGATGTTTTTATGGCTGACTGTGTCCTGTGTGTTCTGGGGGTGGTAGAATCCTGCAGCAGCAGTGAGCCATTCTGAGGCCCAGAGGACAGAGTTGCTGGGTTTTACTTGGCGATTCTGCTGCCTTTAAGAGCACACAGTGCGGTCCTACAGCCGTAAGACTGTTCCTATCTGTGCATGTAAACACATAAATGAGCTGTTTTATACTGGCGGTTAGATACCCCAGAGAGTTGTGAAGCTGTGAGATATTGCTTCACTAAGGGTGGTTGCAATGGCTTGGCCCACAGCCTAGGGCTTTGTTGCCTGCAATAGGTGTTAGCAAATGGCAGTGCTAATGCACTTAATGATATCATTACTAATCGGCAGCCTGGTCAGAACAATTGACCTTCATTGATCTTGGCATTTCTGCTTGTATTTCTTTCTCTTGCCCTTTATGATAAGCTGTGCAAGCTATTTGCCTTTGAAAAGATGTAAGCAGTTATAGTGTAACACTTTAATTTTACTTTGACCAATTTATTTTGATTATCAGTATTATGAATTGTTTCTTCCCTTGTTATTATCAGTGTGCCATGCCGAATTGAATGCCATCATGAACAAAAATTCAACTGATGTGAAAGGCTGCAGCATGTATGTTGCCTTATTTCCATGTAATGAATGTGCAAAGCTCATCATCCAGGCAGGTAAGCAGTAGCCAGCTTGTTTTTTCAGGGTTGCAGTGCTTCCTGCTCACTGGTATCTTCTAATAGATGTATTTGATGTTAAATTGCTGATGTTAGATCTAAATTAATTGCATTGTCAACCTCATAAGATGCTACTTGTGGGGGGGTTTTGCATCTGAATGGTGCCAAATTTTTCCGGTGCTAATTGCATCTACTGTGATTTTAAACGTGCTTCTAATTTAGGTTTGTAACTTCTTAGACCAGGAGCTGCCAAGGAACAACACAGGCATTGCATATAATTACTGTCAATTTTACTGTGCTCTGGCACACTGAATAGAGTAGGGCAGAAAGAAATAAACTTCTGCATGACAAAAGGTCTGTTGGGAGTATATACATGAAATTTTAATTTGAATGTGATGATGGAAGATATTTGAAGATTTTAAAATATCCTTGCTCATAAATGTCATAAGATTTCTATGATCCTACTTCAATTAGGTCTTTCATTACAATTATTATAAATCTGTGCCACTGCAGCAAGTGTGCTGGCCTAAATGTGTCTCCTTTTTTGAGATTAGGCAGTATCTGCAGGAGGCTTCAGGTCTGTAAAAATCTCTGCTTAAAGTAGCATGTATTTTGCTCACTGAGTGAAGTCATGCTGTCCCAGTATAGATTGCTCTTCTGGGGAGTGTCTCTCACTACTAATGGCCACAGGAACATAGGAAGAGAGCAGCAAACAGAACACTTCTTTATTTTGGTTCTCTATGATTTGAAATGAAGAGGGAAAGATGATGAGATTCTGCATTTGTGCTGCATACAATTCTTACAGAATCAAAATCAAATGGTCTTCAAGATTGGCTGCTTGTTCTCAGTGTAGTCATTCACCCTACTCCTTATGCACTTAGGTCACCACTAAATTGCAATGTATTGATATTCATGCTATCTGGCAAACACAGGAAGATGTTGATCAGCTGCAAAATGCTTGTGAATTCTCGTTTGAAGCCTTTATATTTCTCCCCTGCCTAAGTGATTTAAGCAAAGATCATTCAGCAATTTTACAGCATCCATTTGTGAGTAGAGGTGTACCAAGGAGTTGTAGAGCATGTGGATGAATGCTGTCCCTTCTGTTTTTGTGCACCAGACATTACTATTTTTTTAGTGTAATTCTAACATTTTTCTACGTGACTTCTTTAGGCATAAAGGAAGT
Source organism: Cisticola juncidis (assembly GCA_013400215.1). NCBI lineage: Eukaryota > Metazoa > Chordata > Aves > Passeriformes > Cisticolidae > Cisticola > Cisticola juncidis. The sequence continues at coordinate 2,515,808 of VXBR01012230.1, read as the reverse complement.
TATTTTCATGTCTGACAAGTATCATGACACTGCAGAAATGACGGCTGCGCGGCGGATGTTTGATTTGGCAGGTGTTATATATAGGTGAGAGAATTAGCTTTATTTTTACTCTGGAATGGAAGAAAAAGGGGTGTGAAAGAGACCAACTTCAGGGCAAATGTTTTTTTTTCTTTCAGTCACGTAGCATTTTATTCTTCTATAGTGTTTGTAGATGGTTTGCGCTGTAGAAGAACTGGGCTGACAGACTGTTGCACCATTCTTTTGTCTTGTGTATGGTTCATGACTCATTTTGTTCTTGGAATGCAAGTGAAATTGCCAAGGAGGTGGTTATTTGTTACATTGTACTTGGGAGAGTCTTCCTTAACCCTGCTTGGAGCAGGAGGTAGGGCTAGATGATCTGAAGTCCCTTGCCACCTGAAGTGTCCTGTGATCATATGAGTTGGACTGAAACAACCGATTTTTTTGTTGTTGTTTTTGTGGATTACTCCTCCCTTATTGAAACTTCAGTATCTCTTTGTTGCAGTCCATTTGGGAAGGTCTCAAACAAGCCACCCATAATTAGTTCTTGGTACTTACAGCTGTTCATCTTTGGTCAGCTTTTAGGTGAGAAAAGGGTAAAACTTGGAATATTTGCCTTAAAGTAATGATAATCTGAAAAATGTTTCAAGAGTGGGGTTTTTAAAGACACTGACAGAGATACCTAAAGACAATCTTTTCAACGAGTTTGATAAGAGTAACATACTGTGGATGAGGCTAATTATGTAGTCAGAGAGGCTTTGCAACTCTAAAAAGTTTTACAGTATTAATATAAAGACTTTGAAAAATTTGCAAACTTAACAATTCTGATAAATAAAATTTTAGGATGAAAGATACCTACTGGGCTCAGAAACATCTATGGAAAAACACAGCAGTACTTGAAATTCAGTTTTAGTCCTTCAGTGTATTTCCTGTCTACTAAGACTATTTGACTAAGAAGCATAAATCATTCTCTTGCAAGTCAAATCTTGTAACTTCTCCAGGGTGAGAAATGTTTCTTGCATTTCAGATCGCTGTTTGGAACAAAGTGTTCAGAGTTTCTGTGGTCAGCAGCATGTGCTTTCCTGCTTGACTGTTACTTATCCTTGTATTGATTGCTGAGGATGTAGGTGGTACTTAATGAATCTCTTGAACTCAACTGCAGAGCTTAATTAGGCACTAAATCCACACTATTTGCATAATCTTTTGTTTGCTGGTAGACTGGAAAATATATGCTCAGTCCCTGTGTACCTTCCTTGCTAATTGCTGTAACAGATGCTGTAATGATAATAAAAGGAAACATTTTGTGGCAGTATTAATTTTAGAGTTCTAAAGTTGCAATTTTTAAATGATTCCCTTTTAACTAGTTTGGGTTTTACCCGGTATGGCATAATGTGATCTATTCCCCTGCCACAGAAAATATTTTATTATGCTGACATAAAGCTTGAAAGTGTTTTTCTAAAACTTGGCAGAAAAAAATTGATCAAAATATCAATATTATCAAAATGTATTCCTTTTTTATATGCATATGTATACAGAAGATTTAAATTTTTTTTCTGGATACCTATATCTCTACCTAGATCTTTAAATATATATTAAAAATATTTGAAATAATAGTATATATGAACAAAAATCACAGACGTTGTAACATGATGCCACCACCTGCAGTAAGTTGTTAAAAGTCCTTTGACTCCTGGATAATTTATAAATTCCAATAACTGAAGAATGTACAGGGTAACCCACCCCATGTGTCTTTTTGTCTTAGTCTTTCTTGTCCAGGTTTCTCTCAGTGTGGTGCACTATAATTGGCTCCCAAAGAGAAGAAAACTATGAGAATCCAAGGGTGTGTTTCTTGGGATTTTTTTATTCCTTCAAAAATTTAGCTGGAACTAAAGCAAGCAAAATGTTTTAACTACTTACTAACTAATATCTGTATTTTTCTCTCTTTTTTTTTTTAGGGAATTCAAGCCAAAGTGTAATAAGATCATCATCGACTTTGATTCAATTAACAGCAGACCAAGTCAAAAGCTCCTGTGAATTATGTCTCATTAAGTCTTTAGAAGAGTGTGATTATCCTATTCTAAAAAGCTGCTAATGCCTTTCATCTTGAAGTTACTTGCAACTTTTTAATGGTTTCTGTAGCTAAAGTAGACTTATAAGAAATCCAAGGCATAAAATGTCCCACTCACTTCATCTTGTCATGTGGAATCTAAATCTACTTAAAATTGTTTTATGCCTTTATCAAAATTGCTTAAAAAGTGGAGACACACAGATGAAACAAAATAAGAAAACTGTTCTGATTCCTCCTGTATTCATCACTACATGCTCTGATGGGCTGTCAGCATAGATTTAGCCTCAGTTTAACAGCAGTACTTGTAACCAGTAGTATGGTAGAATATGCTAATATATGTTGATCTCTCTGTTGGATATGTGGATCTTAAGAGTTGATCCTAATAAAGAACAAAAAAAATCTTATCCATGCAAATGCTAATCTTCCAACTAGCATGACACTAATATTTAAAAATCTTTTACAGCTTTAGGAATGTGTGGCATTTTGCTTGTTACCCAACAAATGGAATGCTGAATTTTCTTTTAATTGCCATCTGACATTGCCATACTTGGGGAGGGTTGAGAGAGGAAGCTGTTCCGAGAATTGTGCATGCCTAAGTGAGCTTTATGAGGGCTTTCAAATCCTTGTTTTCCCCAAGACTCCAGAACTGAAGGGGCTTGAGGGAGTAAATAATTTGGCACTTTACCTCTGGGACTTTTACACTGAGTTTGTTTTCATGTGTAAAAGAAAATAATTTTATTGGTCTAAGCTGTTCCTAGATAATCCAACATAGCTCAGTCCTTAACTCCACCTGTAAGGTAATTCAATCATTTTTTGTCCTTTGAGAGAAATTGGAGATATTCAACCCATATTCATGTCTGTGCCAAAAGATATAACTATGGTGTTAGCTTGTTTCCCAGTGCTGACATAGTACCTCCATTTTCATAAATGTTGCCTAAAATAATATCCTTTTTAATTTTATCTTGAGATCTGGGAATAGATTTGAGTTCCTTTTCTCTAATTTGATTTTTAAAAATTAAATATGCCTGATGGCTTTGTTTAGATAACATTGGTGGTTGTTTGTTTTGTTGGGGGTTTTGTTTGTTTTTTTAATGTGGTTATACTTCAGTGAGCTTTTATTTTCTCTACAAAAGCTTTGTTTCGTATTTTGGGACATTATGTAATTTGGCTTTGTACCAGTATTATTAAAGTCTTATTAAAACCCACTACACTGAAGTAGACTCATTATTATAATATTAAGTCATGCACTTGGCTCCAGAGCTCTGCTCTTTTTGCAATCATATGGAAGGCATATTTTGTGCATTTGTGATATTACATAAAGTATAATGTTCATGAACCATTTGACTACCAAAGGGATCACTGTAATGTATTATGTCTTCATTTATAAGATAATTTCTGCGTTTCTTTTTCTTACAGCTGTTTTCCAGGTCAAAATTGGTCTGTGGCTTAGTGCCAGAAAAAGAAACTTGCACATATGTGTATGGGGGGGAGCATGAAACCTGAAAAATTACTTTAATAAAATGTCACTAAGCCGGTTTACGCACATCATTTTCTTTGGTCTGAATTAGTAAGTAGAAGTATTTTGACAATAGGACAGAGGGGAGAGAAGAAGCAGAGTTTTTGGGTTTTGCAGCAAAATTGCGATTTTCTTCATATATAATTTGTAATCTAAGATCAGATTTTAAGTGTATATGCATTATATACTGCGTTTCATGTTAGGCCTTGGATACTTGAATATATAATGTGCATTAAAACTTGGAAGTTTTTTGAACCGATGTCCAGATGTTTTTAGGAAAGTACTTTTTCTTTTATAAACGTGTTTTCCCCAGGACTTTCCTGGTTGTGTAGCAAAAAACAGTACTGGAGAAAAAGACAGGATTTTAGAGTTCTCCTGGTCAGGTTTTGATCTCATAGAGGAACACATACAGGATATCAGAGTAACAGTCAGATAACTCAGGCCAATAAGTGGACTCTAATTTCCAGGGCAACTTTATGGAAAGGGAAAAAGCATAGGTATAGCTCTTGAGACACTGTGGGCTTAATTTGAGGGTAATGTTTTAGAGAAAATCTTAAAGAAGTTTTGATCCTTACTTTGTGCATGTCCAAAATTCTGTACACTTCTCAGGTTTTTTGCTTTTGTTTTAATGGCTTAGGAGATAGTGCTTTGACTTCCAAATAAAGAGCATTTAATAGAGGAAACAAAGAAAATAGCTAAATAGAAGAAACTATTTCTGCTGCTGAAGCTCAAGTTCGAGATGAATGGAACCATTTGGAATGGAAGGATTTCTAGCAGGTATTTAATTTTGTCTTCCTTCTTGCTGAAAGTACCATTGACTTAGAGATTAGATCCAGTTGCTCAGGCCTTGACCAGGCAAGTACCTAAAAGAACAGAGGTTTTGCAGCCTTTTTGGTCAGCCATTCCAGTTCTTGATGCTCACTGACTCTCCTCCTTGTGACACAGGCACTGCAACAGGATCCACTCAATGGATGCAGGATCCGGGTGGGTCCTGTTCTTTCAAGCTGCCTTCCATCCACTGGGCACTCAGCCAGCTGGGAGTTGTTTTGTTCCTGGTGCAGGACTTCAAGTTTCCCTCAGCCCATTCCTCCAGCCACTACTCCAGCTGTGCCGTTGGCCCTCTGATCCTGGTGGTTCACCCACATGAAACTGCACAGCTCCTTCTGGGGCTGCCAGCACCACTGCCACGGTAACAGGGAAGGGGAACTCCCTGCAGGCTCAGGCCTGCTTGGAAAATCTGGTACAGCAACCTGAAAGGAAACTTCAGGGAGCACGTTGGTAGTTTCCTTGGTACTTTAACTAGAACAAGTCACAATAAAATGCTAGGATCCTATCCAGTTCAATATAATGCTGTCTTAACAGTTAAATCTAAACCCTGCCAGAATCTAGATTTTCCTTACAAATATTAGACCGTTCCCTTGTCAAAAAACCCAAGGAACTGGCAGTCTTATTTACATAAATTTCATTTAAGAAAGGATGGTTTCACAGGCTGGCATACTGAGTAAAAGCATAATCTGCATCTTTGAAGCTTTGATCATTGCCTGCATTTTATTGCTTTGTATATTAGGAATATTTTCACAAAGATTACAAAAAGTGTGCTGTGACCAGTACAGTTGTTCTGATTTCTCAAACAGCTTGTGGGAACACTGGCAATAGCTCAGCCTGAAAGCTCCAGGTTCATAACTGCAGAAGCTGCAGTAGTTCATCAGCTAACAAAATGAATCCTGCAGGGATTTTAAGCTGTTGACAACAAGCAAAAAGAATGAAAATTCTGGCTTGCCACCCTTGGCTTTTCTCTCTGAAGCTAGGTCATAGGAGTCTGTGTGCAAGTGAGTGAGGTGGGACAAGCACAGAGGCCTCAGCCCATGCCCTGAAGCAGCAATTGCAGGGGCTGGGGCTGATTCTCACCTGGTGCCTGGGATAAGTTTATGAGCTGCAGCTGGGGCTGTGGGGAGCAGGTGGGCATTAGGGAGCCAGGAAATGGCTGTGGAGCAGCATGAGACTCATAAAGGAGCAGGCAGCAGTGCTCTAGAAACCCAGCAGGGTTGGTTTGGGTTGCTGCTGCAATGGGAGCACTTTAGAATGTAGTACAGAAGTGACCACAGCTGAAAGGCTATTTTTTTTTTTGCAGCTGTTTCTTCTCAGTTGCAGATAAGAAAAAGATTTATATAATAGAGAGCTGAAAGTGTGAGGTACCAACTCTTCCTCTCTTCAGTGGTGATGGCTCAAAGGGTTTGCGCCACTATAGCTTCTTTTAGCAGATTTATCTCCCTTCCCTTTAAAATCCAGGTTTATCTAATGTAAAACTCTCTCTGATTTGAGAACAGAGGGGCAAAACTTGTTTCAAGTGCTTAGTCTGCATCTACTTTGTGGTCTTGGCCTAAGGAACTACTGAAAGGTATAGTGCAAAAGCACTGAAAAGAGCTGACTGTCTAAGAAACCCTACATGAAACTTCTAAATCCATGTTCCCTTTCTTTTACACTTAATGCACCTGATTACTTTCTTTGGTTAGAAGGGAATGGGGGGAGAGGGTGGGGGGTGGGAAGGAAAGAGGGAAAAAATTTATGAACTGTCTCTGTCTCATTCAAAAAAACCCCTGCCTTCCTGGCATTTACAGCTCAGTTTAACAGCAGTGAAAGCTTTAATGAAGCATGAGGTTAATCAAGCTACTGAAGAGTGCAGTAGTTGATTTTTTTTTTTTTTAGTAAGAGCTTAATCGCAGCAGCTTGCTTCCTAACATTGCTCATCTTCAGGAGCAGTGGATTTATGTCGTCTGAATGCTTCAAAGACACTGATGCAGCTGAGCTTTGAACCCCTTTCCTGCTGAGGAATTATCCCAGGAGGAAGGTGCCTTGGGCAGCTCCAAGCCTGGGAGGCACCACCAGATAATTGTGGCAGGAGGGCTGCTGCCTGTCACTCTGAATAACAAATGAGAAGGGCACCATCCTTCTCTGAACTATGCAGCAGAAGGGCAATACTCAAAATGGAGATATGTGTGACAGAGCACATGAATTACCATAATTTGTTTTGTGCATCTACCTGCTTGGGTTGTTGGTTTTGGCGGGTTTTTTTCTGGTTTTTTTTTTTTTTTTTTCTTTTTTTTTTTTTTTTTTGGAGGAATTAAGGAGTAGGGGTTGGAATGGCAAACTGCTAGATCTGTCTTATGTGCTTCAAGACATGTACTGGAAAATCTTGCCTCTGCCAGGGCACTTCTCCTGCTAAATATGAGGCAAAAGAAAGAAAATCAAGCTCAATGTGCTGTATTTTTAGTTGTTGACGTTATTTACTGTGCTCTTAAAAACCCCTGCCCTGAGGAGAATGAGCATAATGTGCTCCAGCAGCAAAATATGCATAATAAGGAAGCAATTGCCTACAGTTTCCTGGGATTTCTTACTCACTTCTGTACCTCCCTACTCCTTCATTGTTTCAGGCTAATGCGTACTTCAATTCTGCCATGCAAATATTCAGGAAGGCTCCCTGCACCAAAGGAGAGGAAACAAATTATATTCGAATCACTGCTTCAGAGGCATAAGTTGTGTCTTAGTTTGCCAGAGACCTGGGCTCATTCTTTAGCTGGCTGTGTGTTGGAGTCCAGGATATCCCTCTGGCCGCCCTGGAGGGTTTGGAGACTGTACAGGAGGGTCTGTGACCTGTACAGGGGGGTCAGCCAGACTCACACACAGCCCAGGGGGACACTGATTCTGATTCCTGTCCATGGGAGTGAACACTCACATGTAAGAAGAATCACAAACCCTAAGAATTTAAAAATAAATAGTAGCTAGTTTGTTATAGAATATAAATATAGAAATTAGGATTCTTTGTATATGGGGCTGAAGGGACAAGATGGAGGAATTGGGGAGTGGCCCCTGGCCTCCTTGTTCTTGCTCTCATCCCCCATCTTTTCCTGACTTGGGCTTTAGAGATAGATTTAGAATAGAACTGACATGTTAGTGTAGGTAGTAGGTATTGGCAGAATTTTGTAAATAAAAAATACATCTTGGACAGTGGTTGGGTCGGAGATACCGTACTGAAGGTGCGGGATCTCTGATCCACCCAGTCCAGCTGCATGTCCTGCTTTGCTGGGGACGCCTTGCAAAGCTGAACAAGAACTGATAGATAATATGGAATAAACAACTCTGATAACAGGAACTGCTGGACTCAACTTGTCGTCTCTGCCTTCGGTGTGAAACACCCAGGGCAAAGAGAAGACTGAAAACCTTATTACCTTGGGGAACAGTAACCCCAGGGAAATCCCCAGGGAACAGCAACCCTGGGGGAAGACCCCACTGCCTCGGGGAATGGCCGGCCCGAGGAGAATCTCAGGGAACAACGACCCCGAGAGCTGTGTAACTCTGCTGTTGCTGCTTTTTGACTCGTGCAGAAGTCTTTTATGTGGCATATCTTGTTGTGTGAGGGTTTTCTTTCCTCCACTGTTCAATCAACTCTGACTGCTAATCAGAATATTGATGGGTAAACAGGACTGATTAAAATGAAAATTTTAATTTTGTGTTGTAAACAATATAGCACTTTACTATTTTTTCCTGTTATTAAAGATACTACTAATAATGCATGTAGTGTTTTGTGGTACAGTTTTCATATTTATTTCTTGAAGCAGTGACAAGTTTAGCTTAAGAGCTTCCATTCAGATGCCAGGATTTGTTTTCCACGTATTCTCTTTTTTCAAGGGTGACTGAACTGCACTTAATTATATTGGATATGATTTGTTTTGTTGGTTTTTAGACTTTTTTAATCTCATGGAGAGGAAGTGTCTTTGACAACTGGAGACATCACACTGTAACAATCAGCCGTATTATGCATGCCATAGTCTATGTGAATCTACTTGTTACTGTAATATTGCTTATCTAGCTTCCAGAGGAGAAAAACCAGGAGCTAATTAGGTGTGGAAACACTGTAAAAGAGTGTTGGTCGGTTCTTGGAGACTTGCCCTGAGAGGAAGGACAGGGAGACCAAAAAGTCCTAGACAGCAAAATAAATTTGTAATGGGATGTCGAAGTCTGGGGATGAAAGGAAGAGAGAAAAGGAAGTGTGTGGTTGCATAAGAGGTCTGTTACCTGTCAGGCTCTGCAAGGCCAAAGGAAGCTTGTCTAAAAACAGGGCAGGGGGAAAGAACCTCCCTCTGATTTTGTGAAAAATAAATTGAGTAACCAGGAGGGTACAGAGTCTGAGTATGTCAGACAACCATGTTCTAAAGTGAAGGAGCTTTCAAAGTGGCTAGGGAATTTGTATGCCAAAATCCCTGTATATCTTGTGCTAACTTGGAGTAAATTTCTTCTCAATCGGACAGGCTTTGTAAGTGCTTCTAGTGTGCCTGGTGACCAAGAGATCGCTGAGGAACAGCAAGTGTGTGGTTGGTTTGTGGGAGTACACTGAGATTCCTGTGTAGGATGGATGCAGCTGGACTACAGCCTCTATTCCAGGGAGTTCCACAGACAATGACTTCAGGGACTGCAAAGGAGGGTGACTGTACCCCACTGAGAGCCATATCTCTACCCTGCAGATAAAACTGACTAGTAGATTTCACAGTGCAGTGGCCCCTGGTGGCTTCCAGGTGTCTGCTTGGACTACTGCCTCGTCCTCCCTTCCCTGCCCTCTTACATTCCTTTTTTGTCTCTTCCTGCAGACCCTGTCATCTCTTCCAGAGCCTCTTTCCCATCAGTGACTTCTACAGAGGTGTGAGCAAGAGGGACTTGTGGCAGAAGTGGCATCGCCATGGGTCGGCATAGGTCATTATTTGCCTGGCAGGGCTGCAGGTCTCTGCTCCTTCCATTCCCTTCCCTGAAATATGGGGTCTTGCAGCACTGCAGCTGCCTCTGCTGGGTCATGCTATGTGGAGAAGAGTGGGAGCCATGGTGAGCACTTCCATCTGAGGGACACCTCTCTTCTAGGGCAACACCATGGTTCAGGTAGGATGGCTCTGGAAATAGGACGTCCCTACTGCTCTTCCCCTCATTGTTCATGCTGGCTCATTTTCCTGTTGGAGATGCTCCTGTATAAGCACAGGCGAGCCAGGTCACTCTGCAGCAGGATACATCTGCCTGAGTCTTTGGGATCCCAGGCACGCTAGGACAAGCCTAGAGAGAGATCACTGAACACAGAATCATTAGGGTTGGAAAAGGTCTTTAAGATTATGAAGTCCAACCATCAGCCCAGAACTACCATCACTATGTTCACCATTAGACCATCTCCTTCAGTGCCATAGCCACACATTGTTTGAACACTTATAGGGGTGGTGACTCCAGCACTTCCATGGGCAGTCTGTACCAATGCTTTACAACCCTTTCTGTAATTTTTTTTTCCTAATATGTCATTTTCCTGGTACAGCTTGAGGCCATTTCCTCTTGTTCTGTCACCTATGACCTGGGAGAAGAGAAAAAACACTCACCTGGCTACAGTCTCCTTTCAGGTAGTTGTAAGGAGCCAGAAATTCTCCACTGAGCCTCCTTTTCTCCACACTAAATACCCCCAGATCCCTCAGCTGCTTCTCATAAAACTTGAGCTCCAGACCCTTCACTAGCTTCACTCCAGCACCTCAATGTCTTTCTAGCAGTGAGGGACCCAAAACTGGAGACAGAGCTTGAGATGCGGCCTCACCAGTGCCAAGCATGGAGGGACAATCACTGCCCTGGTGTCCTGCTGGCCATGCCATTCCTGGTACAAGCCAGGATGCCACTGGCCACCTTGGCCCCCTGTGCACATAGCTGGCTCATGTTCGGCCAGGCATCATCCAGTATCTCTACGTCCTTTTCCACCACGAAAAATGTCTGGCATTTTTGCTCTGTGGAATAACAAAATGGTACTTTCATACATTTTGGCTGAACAAAAATGTCAAGAGGTTGATCCCACTGTTCACTTCTGCTGATCATAGCTTAGAGTGCAAGAAAAGCTGCACCTACTCTGTGCTGTGAGCTAGGTGGCTTGTGTGAGTATGCATATTCCCCTTGCAGCTAAGATGAATATAGTACTACATATTTCCTGTTCATGACAGAAAAAATATGTGCTTAACTATCCTTAAGTTAGTGGGGCTAAAGCTGACGATGTACTTACATCCCTTCCTGACCTACGGTCTGTAAAGAGATGGAGCCTGATGTCCCTATTGGCATTCACATATCTCCTTTCTGACAAAGCCTGAGAAAACAGAGCTTTATAGCTCAGTAATAAATATTCTGATTTGAGATTCTGCCCTCAAGTGGGGCTACACATTACCTGGATTGATTTCAAATGCACTTTTAGCTGAGACTGAAGTAACTAAGGTACTCTTTCACGTATCCCCAGTGGGGTTGGGAATGGACAGGGGAAGAGCAAAGGAGAGCTGTTTCAGGTCAGCCTTCTCTAATGGGTAACTCCCTATAAAGTTGAAATACCTGTGTGGAACTGGAGCTTCACTTTTGTTTTATTTCAACCACTTTTTAAGGTTAAGGCAAAACTACCAGTATCAGGTATGCAGAGCTGACTGACTTAACCTCAGGCAGAGGAAGAATATTGAGTAAGATGAATGATGTTTCTGAAAATTTGGCATTCAAGGGAGAGCTGGTCATGCGTTCACACACCCAAATGTGTTTTTTTTCTAAAGAAAAATCTCCAAAAGAGAGAGGGCAGATTCTGGTAACATGTGTGGGGCTTTTTTCTGTCTCTTCTAGGTTTTCTTACTTTTTTTTTTTCTTTTTTTTTTTTTTTTTTTTTGGTCCCACAGACGACTTGTGGTTGTGATACTTAAAACTCTCTGGCAGTAATGCTTACGAATTTCCTCACTCATGTCGTTTTTACTGACTACAGAAAAAGAGTCTTTTGCAGCATGCATGCCTATACACATGTAGCAGACACCTCTGGTCCCCCCTCTCCTCTGCTGTGCTGCCCAGGAATGCCTGCAGATTGGGCAGTAATATTCAGATGTGAGCAGTGAGCACTGCAAAAAGCATGTCAGCCTACACGGGTTGTCTGTTCTGATTTGAAAAAAATCTGTTGAAGGATGCAGCAGGGGAGCAGGCTGTGGAGAGGAACTTAGGAAGCCAACAACTAAAAAGCAAAGCCTCTCAAAAGAGCCAGGAGTTGTATTTAAGGAAGGCAGATTGATCTCCTTGATGTCAGGCAATGAGACTTGACAGATGAGCAAAGCTTAAAAAAAAGTTTATCTCTAACCCAGAGATAATGTTAAGACCACTGGAAGTAGAGTGAACAGAAATTGCGCACTTGGAGCCTTGTCCCTATGTGTGTTGCAAGGCATGCACACCTTGAATTTCAGTTTCTGGGAGGAGGCTACAAAATTGCAGGATAATGCCTGCCCCGGGGGCTGAGCAGCAGCCACCCTGTGCTGCCCCAGCCTGGTATTTGCAGTGAATCTTTTTGAGGCAGAGAAAGCTCTCCCTCTGCTAGTGCATCATCTTCTCAGCTACTGCATGGGCTTGCTGCAGGAACCTGCAAGCTACAAGGAGGCTTCTTGTGGTTGCCCCTGGCATGCTGCGTGAGCCTGGGATAAACAAAACCAGAATTAGTGGGGACTCTGAGGGCCAGTAGCTGCTGGCAGAGAAGTTTGATTCTGTTTGCAAAGTGTAACTAAGGAGTGACTTGAGAGATGCTGGGTCAGATGTTATTAGGGCTTGGAAAAATACACTGAGATGTTCCTGGCAATCCTGGATGCCATGCTCTGACCGCTCTCAGACCAGGACTGTGCCTCTGTGGTAGTGTTCTCTGGTGTGACCCCTCTCTGCTTTCAGTCCTGCCTTTGACTCTGTCCAAGATTCTTGATCTCATTGTGTATGTGTTTCCTTCCCTGTGAACATCTCCTTTCCTTTGAGATATTGGAAAGAGAGATCATAGAAAATGGTGAAGGCTTTATAGTTAGGAGTCCTCCTGCATCTGTACAGATCACGCGCAGTACCACTACATCAAAATACTGCAAGGTCTTGCCTGTGAGTAACATCAGGGTTCCTTGGATAAATGGAGACTACAGTTCTCTCTGCCTACTCTGCCATTTGCTTCTGGTCATTTCTTTTCTGAGCGAAATTGAAATCCCAGGGTCATAGTATGGTCGAGCTTAACCGAAAAATATTTTTTTTATAGTTACAAAATAAGAAAACTTGTTCATCCAAAACATGTTATAAGAAGCAGCTTTAAACGAAAGATAACATAGTCTTCCATCAATTTTTTAAAAGACCCAGGTATCAAAATCCTCATCAGCCAGTGAAGAAACTCAGTCTTCTGAAGTTGTTCTGGCACATTGCATTAAAATAGCTGTACCTACAGATGAAACAAATAAATTTTGAAACTTGCTGTTTCCTTTTGTTATTTCTGACAGATTTTTATTGTAACAATAATTCTTTGTTACTAGTCATTTTACTGAAGGTAATATCTTACCAAGACTTCTTAATGGAGAAATCTAACGTTAAATTTTTGAATTAGCAAGTTTTAAAATTTAGCTTAAAAAATGCAAATTAAAAACTTTTTTCCCTCTGTCACCTTCTAAATTCCAGGTTTTGTTCTCACTGAGTAGCAGATAATATTTGAAAGACTGAACACATTTAAATATGTGGGGATATTTTTGCTAAGAGGGCTTGGAAGGAAGAAGGACTGAGTGGGTTATTTGTGTGGGTGATGAGTTGATTAGATAAAGTTTTAGGTTTTGCTTATGGAGTTACTCAAAAGCATAGTCAAAAAATAAAGCAGTTGATTTTTTCTCTTCCTTATTCCATATTCTTTCACTGTATGCTTGCAACATCACATACAATTGGTGTCCATGGAAATTATATCATATCTGGAGCAGCTGATGAACTCTTGGGAAATAAATATCCCATTTTCATGTAAATATTCTGAATAGCAAAGAGATGAGGAAGAAAAATGATTGATAAATAGAACTGTTTCTGTCTTAGAATATATTTTAGTATTTTCCTTGAGGCAGCAGTAGATTTTTGTAATTGTGTTCTTCCTGAACACAAACTTTCATAGACCAGTGTGTGAGTATGCAAGTTATGAGGGAGAAAGCAAAATATAAAAGAATACACATTGATTTTGTGTGGAAGTATTCTAGATCCTCCTTGTGTAATTTAACTTTATTGTCAGAATACAATCCAATAAGTTTAGAAGGAGCAGACACCTTCCATTTAAAAGCTAGATTGTGAGAGGGATGAATTGCTTGCTAGGAGCTGGACGTTGGTGATTAGTGTAGTCCGTGTCACAGGAAAGCTGGGTCTACATGCTCCCTTAAATAAGGCACTAAAATTCCACCTTTCTCTGCTTATAAATGAGAACAGTAGAGTATTGAAAAGATTGCTCTTTCTGTTGTAATTTTATTCCAAACTGCAGAATTTACCTGCACTGATGTGAACATTTGCTTTCTGTCCTACTGCCAGCACATTTGAATGGCAGGCTCCTGAAGTGGGATGGTGTTTCAGTCTGTGTATCTGCAGCCAAGGGTGTAGATTAATTTCTGAAATTTGCCTTCCTGAATCCTATTTCTTTTGAAAACCATGGATTGTAGCTTCAGTGAAGTAGATTTTATTATGATGATGTTATCAGAAAGATAGCAATAGTGGGAAACGTATAAAGAAATACAGCTTCCTGACAAAGAACCCCTCTAATACTCCTAGGATACCACGATGGGTTGACCTGGCTGGACACCAGGTGCCCACCAAAGCCACTCTGTCACTCATCTTCCCAGCTGGACAGGGAAAGGAAAACAGAACAAAAGGCTCGTGGGCTGAGATAAGGACAGGGACAGATCACTCACCTGGAGCAGTCTCCATCATGAGCAAAACAGACTTGATTTGGAAAAATCAGTGGGATGATGAAAAAGAAAAGCAAATCTTAAAACCAGCTTCCCTCCACCTCTCCCTTCTTTCCAGGCTTTATTCTCAAGTCTCCACCTTCTCCCTGCCAGTGGTGCAGGGACATGGCAAATGGGGGCTGTGATCAGTTCAGCACACCCTGTCTCTGTCACTCCTTCCTCCTCAGGAGAAGGACTCCTCACACTCTTCCCTGCTCCAGGACAGGCCCCCTCCCACAGTAGACAGTGTCCATGAACTTCTGCAGTGTGAGTCCTTCCCACGGGATGCAGTTCTTCACAACTGCTCCAGTGTGGGACTGCTCCACAGGGTGCAGTATTTCAGGAACAGATGGCTCCAGTGTGAGTCCTCTGTGGGGTCATGGGTCCTGGCAGAAAACCTGCCCCAGCATGGGCTCCTCTCTCCACAAGTGCACTGGTCCTGCCAGGAACCTGCTCCAACATAGCCTTCCCATAGGTTTACAGCCTCCTTTGGCTATTGCCCTGCTCCAGTGTGGAGTAATCTACAGGCTGCAGTGGATACCTGCTACACCATGGATATCCATTGGCTGCAGGGGCACAGTTGCCACACCATGGTCTTTTCCATAGACTACAGAGCAATCTCAGTTCCAGTACCTGCAGCACCTCCTCCCCCTCCTTCTGCACTAACCTTGGTGTCTGCAGAGCTCTTGCTTGCTCATATCTCCCTCTTCTCTCTGGCTTCAATTTGGCATTTTGGGTCTTTTCCCTCCTTTCTTAATTCTGTTATCCCAGAGGCACTACTGCCGTTGTTGACTGGCCAGTGGTAGGTCCATCTTTGAGTTGCCTGGCATTGGTTCCATTGGACATAGAGGAAGCTGGCAGCTTCTCACAGAAGCCACCTCTGTAGCCCCCCTCCTACTACCAAAGCCTTGTCACAGAAACCAATACAGACATGCATAAAGCACCCTTCCTTAAGATTTTTGTTTGTTTTAGTATCAAGATCCTCAAATCCCTTTCTCTGCCACTTTCAAAGAATGCTTATAAGGACAAAAACATGCTCATGAGTTGTGTGAGCTCTCCTCTTACATCTCTCCTCTAAGGTCTTTTAAGCAAGAACTTAATGAAAATGTTGTGGTAGTCACATACATCAACTACCTCTGAATTTAAAAAAATATAGAGCTATTTTCTTGCCTTATACATAACTCTGTACTTACCTCTGTATTGTGGTCATTAGAACTTCTGAGTTATTAAGATGTGAATCACCATGAGACAAAGGTAGGAAGTAACTGATGTCAGGGTCTAGAGCTGATGGGGTGTTGATCCATTTGGTAGGCTTAGCCTTAATTAGGGGAGTTGTCTGGACCATCCAAACTGTCAGCAATCTAATCAGATACACTTATGGTACATAAGGTACCATAAGNCAGGGGCACAGTTGCCACACCATGGTCTTTTCCATAGACTACAGAGCAATCTCAGTTCCAGTACCTGCAGCACCTCCTCCCCCTCCTTCTGCACTAACCTTGGTGTCTGCAGAGCTCTTGCTTGCTCATATCTCCCTCTTCTCTCTGGCTTCAATTTGGCATTTTGGGTCTTTTCCCTCCTTTCTTAATTCTGTTATCCCAGAGGCACTACTGCCGTTGTTGACTGGCCAGTGGTAGGTCCATCTTTGAGTTGCCTGGCATTGGTTCCATTGGACATAGAGGAAGCTGGCAGCTTCTCACAGAAGCCAGCTCTGTAGCCCCCCTCCTACTACCAAAGCCTTGTCACAGAAACCAATACAGACATGCATAAAGCACCCTTCCTTAAGATTTTTGTTTGTTTTAGTATCAAGATCCTCAAATCCCTTTCTCTGCCACTTTCAAAGAATGCTTATAAGGACAAAAACATGCTCATGAGTTGTGTGAGCTCTCCTCTTACATCTCTCCTCTAAGGTCTTTTAAGCAAGAACTTAATGAAAATGTTGTGGTAGTCACATACATCAACTACCTCTGAATTTAAAAAAATATAGAGCTATTTTCTTGCCTTATACATAACTCTGTACTTACCTCTGTATTGTGGTCATTAGAACTTCTGAGTTATTAAGATGTGAATCACCATGAGACAAAGGTAGGAAGTAACTGATGTCAGGGTCTAGAGCTGATGGGGTGTTGATCCATTTGGTAGGCTTAGCCTTAATTAGGGGAGTTGTCTGGACCATCCAAACTGTCAGCAATCTAATCAGATACACTTATGGTACATAAGGTACCATAAGGTGGACACTTCAATATGGGTCAGCATTTTATCAGCTAACACACACACTCCCCCCTCAGTTTGATGAACAAACATATAACAGCATATTACTGGGATTATGTTCCTGTAAACTCAGGCAGTTACTATTCAGTTTCTATCCTGCAACACCATTGATTGCCTCAAGATTTCAGTTTGATGTGGTCTATTTAAGATGCAACTTGGTCAGCTGAAGGTAAATACCAAAGATATTCACAGCCAATCCTTAGAAGGAAAAGGGGACATAGAGGGAAAGAGGGTCATTAAGTCTCACTGACTTTTCCCACTTTTTTCTTAGGTTGTGGACAAGTCAAGGTGAAACACTTCTAACCAAAGTGGTACATGAGACTAATGTGTCTAAAGTGTGATAGTGCAGTAGTTTCTTTCATCAGCTGTGTCTGAGGAAAGTATTGCATTCAGCTGTGTTAGGCCTCCAGCATGAATGAGGAGTTAGTTGGGCTGATTTGGTCTTGCTCCAGGCAATTACACAGGTAATTGCCCTCAAGTCTACCTTGCCTAACTGCAAGCCTCCATAACCACTCTTTTCTACCCTGATAAAAGCGAGAAGAAAATGACTGCATCTGGGAAAAAAAAATCTGAAACACTGAAAGTCTCTGTGAGGGAGAGACACAGGAAAAGTTTATTAAGTAGTGTAAGAGTTCGCCAACAGAACGCAATAGGTGAGTTTGCAATGGGATTCAGTAGATAAAAAAACATGTGTGATTTTTGGACTATGTCATGGAGAAGAAAGAAGTTCACAGGACAGTTCTGCGAGGTATCCTGCACAATGGTAGGTGCTGAGGTCCTGTGTAGGACAATTTCTGCTTTACATAATACACATAGGGTGAAAAGATAATTAGGAACCCAAGGACGAGGGGAGAATTCAAAATGGGTAACCCCTTTAAATTATGCCTGAATGTAACTAAGGTGTTCTCAACCTTAGAGGGACTACTTGGCTCAGAAGCCTGTAAAAAGGGACTGTTATGGGACTAAGTATGGTAAAATAAAAAAAAAGTAGGAAAATTAAATATTTGGAAGAATTTTATTCTGAGTGTGTCACTGCAAACCTGTAACAGCAACGCAGCCTTGGGGACCAAATCATTGTTGCACAAAAATCTCTATCTTGGTTTGTATTCCAAACCAACAGATACCTGAAGGTTTGAGGGTTTCTTCTTTCTTTATTCCTTTTCCTGCTGTTGTTCAGTGGAGTGTTGTACATACCTCCATGCTAGTATATATCAGGCACTGTATTATAAAACAGAAAATGTTGGCATGAGTGTTTGTTCAGGAGAGATTTTTTGTCATACCATATTGACTTGTCCCTGCTATGGAACATGCTACCACCATTTCCAAAGCAATCCACATTTTCAAGCATCTGCAATTTGCTGCAATAAAACTTCTAGCCTGAAATTTCCCTCCTGCTGTTTGGTCCCAGTGCAGAGCAGTTGTACATTTAAAACACTTATTTTAAATGCTTTATAAACCAGATTACCAGAGTAACTGCTGATGTTTCCACCTGCAGGTATTTTCCCTGGAGAAGAGTTCGACAGTGTGGTGGTCTCATGGTAGGGACGAACAACATCATGACATTGGGATGCCAAATGTCACTTGTGAGATGCAGGTCAGAAGTACTGACTATTTAATAAAACAGCTGAATTGCCCCAGTAGCTTTGATAGTATAGTGGTTGCTGAGCCTGCCAAGTAAATAATTAATTTTGAGTATGTATTTAGCTCTTGTGTCTGGCAGCCACCTTTCTAATGGGTTGGTACTACTGGGCTAAGGCAGAAGCCTTTAACCAGAGACTAATGAGCAGGTTAACTTTTAGCACATAAATAATCAGCATTCTTTAAAATGTTGTGTGTATGTTTAAAGAACAAAATACCACAGCATGCCTTTCTAGGCCCTCCTCTCTACTCTTCCGTGTACCAAGATCACCAGGACCTCTCTGTGACCAATGTTTGTCGTTGTAGGGAATCTCCCCATTGTTTCTAAGAGCTGGTATGATGACTTTCTATTGCTTCCAGAGAACAGTCATGCTCAGTTGTTGGGCAATACTCAGCATACCCCAGCAAGGAAATTTTTTTCTTCCTCTTCTCTTAGAGAGATAGAAGTGAAAATTGACATTCAGGTGATTTGCAGGTTCCTCCTCTGCAGCTTCAGTTGTGAAGAGAGAAGGTACAGCACGGCTGGCAGAAGCAAGGAAGGACATACGTGCATGTGCTGTGTTTGGGGTCTAGTCCCTCTAGTCCTTTATCTGTAAATTGAAATAGAACAATTCTACACAATTGTACAGTAGAATTTTAGCCAGTCTCACCCTTCTTTTAATTTTCAATCTCTTACAAACTGGTATTTATGTGTAAAGGGTCCTTGACATCATTCTCAAATAGGGCACTGATTAAAGACCCAAAAGTAGAACTGCTTCCCAAACTCTTGAAATTGATGTTCTCTTTTCTTTACTCTGCCCCTCACGTTCTTGCAGATTAACAGTGCAAAGTCAAAGGGAAAGAAACCAAGGACTCAGTATTATCCACCTTGCCTTTGACTCTCTTCACACTCTGTCACAACCTTAATGTAATTTAAGATATCTAAGAGGTATTCATGGGTATGCTGTCTGATGCTCTGAATCCTACAGAGCCTTTTAAAAATGTATGAATTTGTAATATAAAACAGGTAGTTGTGTGAGTCAGCTAAAGCCATGCTTACTTTATAATGGATAAGTGGCAGTGAATGCAGTATAGTTTGCAATATCCAAGGGGGATATGTACCCACCTGTGATTAACCTTCCTTGGCCATTAAATGTCACAGTTGGTGCATGCACATGGAGCAGAAAGAATACATATTTGTCAGTAAAAAGGTGACTGAATGAAAGAAATCATGAAATGACATTTTCAGTAGCTTTGTCATAACTGGAGCATGGAGGAAAATTGCTTTCTGTAAATCTTGGCCCAACAGAACAAAACACATTTCTTTCCAGTTGGGAAGCCATACTCATAGACATAATGAAAGCATTGTGAGTTCTGTCTTTTGCAAACTCTGATAGAAACCAATCTGCAATCTTGACAGATATGATCTTTTGCAGATGCACTGTTCATTTACAGCAGCTAGAGACCTCAATTAATTTATGAATGAGGACAGCAGGCTGTGAACTCCCCAGCTCAGCTGAGGTGGAGAGGTCTCTGTCTGAATTTATGTTCCGGTAATTTAAAAAGATTTATACAAAGGTTTTCTTTCATTTTGAGAGTAGATTAAAATTCTAATGGAAACCATTTGTATGCATTTGTTGAATTGAATAGTATTTATTCCTGTATGAAAAGAGGAGTAAAATAAGACAGAAATGCTGAAAAACCTTGCTATCAATAAAGTTAGTGAGGCAGGAATAAATAAGTAGAGAGGCAGTAAGAGCCCAAAGCAAAAAGTAATACTTAGCAGAGCCTGTAGAAACCCTAGTGTTTTATGAAAACATAACGAAAGCAATTTGCACCTGTTTCTGAACAAATAGATAATAGGATGCTACCCTACCCAGTGTGCATGGTCTCTCAGTTCTTTAATTCATCTAGGCAGATACAGCATGAAGAAAGTACAGCTTCATCATAGACATACTGATTGCAGCTCATGAAATGCATTGTCACTCTGATAGGGTTGTGATTTTTTTGAGAAGGATGTGATGGTCACACAACATATTCATTTATTCCAGGAAAAACTTTTTTGAAGGCTCCTAGATGACTTCACAGCAGAAATCCAATTGCAGGAGAAGGTATTACCAAGACTTATGCTTCTGAAGCCCATTGACTCGTAACCTTTGTTCCAGTATGACCATATTGGCTGTGATGAAGTTTTGTGATCTGCTTCTGAACTAATGGTTTACAAGCACCACACAGGGGCCTGTGCCAGCAAAACATGACTGTATACAGGAGGAGGAATAAACATAAGTATGCCTGATCAACAATTGCTATAATTTTACTTGGCATTTTTTTTTCTCTGAGCTGTGATTATCAATAGAGTCAACCTATGGGAGTTTTGCATGAAAAGGAGCATGTAAATATCTGAATTGTTTCTGAAAAGACTTCTTGGTGAAAGATACGTACTTTCATTAGCTGCAATGGTAAAGACAGTGCAGGTTCTCCTAAAATTAGTGACAGTGCACACAGATGCAAAAGTGTTCTCTCTGAATGACTCAAAGAGGGATCTTGTTTCCACATCTGAATGCAGAAGTCCAGGCAAACTGCTGGCATTGCATGATAACAATAAAATGTAGATAAGCTAAAGTAAATTTTGGCAAGGACTGCAATAAATTCAGCTAGCATGCTGTACAGCCATGTGCACCAGAATAAAGGAAGACCTGTCAGAAAGGAAAGTACTGCTCAGGTAGGGGCCAGTTCTGGATGGGATGGGTTGTGTCAGCAAGAACAAGCTGATAAACCTGTAAGATTTGAAAACATACATTCTGTATGCTCTCAAGTTAGTTTATATAATGCATATATTATCCTGAAATGCTCAAACATATCTGAGAAAAACAATATCAACTAATAGAATATTTTTTATTTTGGCATTCCTCATGCCAAATCCATGAATTTAATTCCATCGCTCTCAAGATAAAGTGACTTTTGATGACAAATATCTGGATATAAATGAAGAACTAATGCCAGATGATACAGACATCCTAACATGATGAGGGTTAGTTGTGGAAGTATTGATGTGTTTTAAAGGCTGGCCAAATTGAACTTAGACCAATTTATGATATCTTTATTCTCATTAAATAGTATTTTGTTTTATCTGTAATTCCACTGATGATTTGTTAATTTCTAGTCAGAATTTCATCCATGAAAACCAGAGTTCACAGAGCATAAAAGAATAAGAATCTCTTTAAAATCAATAATATTTTCATTAATTTCTAAAAGATATCAGCCAAAAAGATTAGGTGTTATCCTTTAAAGCATATTTTGATAAACTTTAAAAAAGGTAAAAATTTGGCTTGTTTTTCCAAGTATCTGAGCATGTAGGCCAGGTTTTTCAGGTGAGAAAAGTGCCTCAACCAAGCTATCTGCAACATTTATTTTCTGGGCTATCCAGTGGCTAAAGCATGCTTGAATTACTATCCCTTTATTGTATGATCACCAGGAAATGTAAATATTTTCCTCCTACCTTTTATCTTAGCTTATGGTTNTTCTGCAGGGGGGTGGTGGGAGGGGCACACTGCGTTTTACTTCCACACACATTCTTCACTGCCCCTAGGGATTTCATTGGATAAAGGCCCCGCTAATGGAAATGCAAATTTTCTACCTGTCATAGAGTACTTTTGACTCCGCTGTTTGTCATAGCAACACATTCCTCAAAAGCATGGCTATTTTTACTTCCCAGAAGCCAGGGAAATTGAGTCTGCACCTACCAGGGCTCTGCTTGTCCTAGCAGACAGTAAAAAAACATTTTTATGTAAATTTAAATGAGAAATACTAGCCTCTTTAGTTCTCTGCTATGAATAAAAACCTATATAGATTGAAAGATTATTTAATCTTTGATTTACTGTAGCCAGTCACCCATTTCCAGTTTAGTAGTTTTGTTACACTTTCATAGACAGCAATTTCTTTCATATTTTAGCCATACATTAGTGATTCTAGTTTTGATAATATTCCATCTGATCTAGTGTTATCTTTTAAGGGTTTGTTGTAGAAAGCTACATGCAGAATAGTGGAAAGATCCTTGGGCCACATGATTTAGCAGATTAGAAAATTTCTTTTGTCTTTACTGTTCCACTCTAAATAGATCAAACAGCCTTGCCAAATTTTAGGAGTATAATTATGCAACATACTTTTAAGGGTACAAATAGAGAAATGAGTCTCTGTGTTGTCACATTTGTGTAAGAACTGAAAAATAAGCTTTCTATCCTCAGTAAGAGAAAACCTTTTCATTCACTTTTTGAGAATTTGCACTTTTATTACTATCTAAATCTCAGTGGCCACAAAGGCTTGTGTTTAAGGTGAACAGTAAATAAAATCCTCATGCTTTTCAAGCAGTCTGTCAAATTCACAGTGGCTTGGGAGATCCAGGAATTCGTGTGCCATATGTTAGCCCAGATGAACAATACCAACAGTATATTTTTACATAGCTAACATTCATGTTTGACAGCCTTCCCTAGTGTACTTTCTACCCTAAGCAATACATTCTCTAACTCTTCTTCCCTGAAATCAATTCCTTTGAGTAATCACACTTTTTTTTTCAGTCCTGACCTCTATTTTCTTTTTTAATTTTGTCTAGTTCTTTTCTTTCCTGGAGGGCTCTATTTATTCCTGTGAAATTGTAGCATTTCATCACATCCACTATCCTTGAGTCTTTCTTCTTTTCCTGATCCACTTATCCTTCACTAGTGCCCTTTACAAAGTGTCTCTCACCATTTCTGCTTTGTCTCAAAGAGGAAGGAAGGCCCTTTCCTTCTCTGCCCAGTTTGACCCTTGGATGTAAGCAGAATTGTGGAAACTCATGGCTGGAACAAATACCTCACCCCAGTAACTTCTGCAGTTCACACTCTCTGTGTTAAGCCAAGGTTCTGTAGTATCATTTAAAAAATGAAATGCCATGGTGTCATTCCTGCCTGAACAGGCAGGTACTTCTGTAGGCATTATCTAGGTTCTAGTTCCAAACTGTATTTTGGTGATTGAAGAATAACGTAAAGGAGCTAAATGCCTGACAGGTATGGATGGATCCTCTTGCTTGCACAGGAGCTGTGGTGCAACAGACAGCAAAAGAAAACTAAAGTTCTCACATGATGATGATCTTCACACGCATAAATTCTTCCCTCTGCACAGACTGGAGGAGATCAGCAGCAGCCATGGCTGCTCATTGTGAAGGCAAAGAGTGGTTCCAAAATGCTCCTTTCTGCAAAGAGACCATTCCACTGAAATGGATGATGCTTTCCAAGTCTGGAGTTGGTACGAAGTATTTACGTAGACGTAGAGATCATAATGTTCCACAGTTTATTTGAATTATTAAAATGCAATATTGCACAAAAATCATTATTGCAGAGCTTCAAAACACTTACTGACAATGTGGTCTTGGCAAAGTAAGTATGAGTCTTTTTAATGTATAGTTGTTGCAATAGAGAAAAAGGAAACCTGTTTTTCAGACTAAGCTGTGCTTTTCAGAAATATAGAAGTCATCGACTCTAATATTGATTTTGTGCAGATTTTTGTTGCTTTATATTTTAAAAATACCCTTCCTCCCCATCCTCTCTCAGCAAATCAGACGTCACTTCACTTTCCTTTTCTTGAAATAACACTGGAAGCAGATTGTTGACAGCTTTGGGCTTCTGCACAGTCAGCATTACAAGAGAACAGTATAGACAGGAACAGAAGTCAAATGGCCTCCCAGGAGCTCCAACACATTAAAACAATTGCTATGAGCACAAGAGTACAATAAACATCTGTGGTTTGTCTCCCCAGCACACCACATGCCTTTCAGTTTGCCTCTGCATGGAAAAGAGTTTGAGTGGTCTGATTGGACCCAGATGTGAACTTGCAGAGTTTAAGGTTTTCTGAGGCTTGGATTTTGGTTCCAGGCTGAGGCTATGAGTACTTGTAAAGTTAGGTTCCAGATCAATGCTTCCTCAGATTTGACAGCCCTCTAACAGTACTTTCTGTTATTGGCTTTGTTCTGCTCTTTGCAAGCATTCTGATCTACTTGACAAACCTCATTTGAGCTAAAAAGCTCCTTTGCAATGAAGAAAGTAAGCACCTCCCTAAGGTTCCCTGGCCAGGCTGCTTTCCTTGAGCCAATCACTGGTTTTAGCTAAATTGATATAAAAATATATGCCTTGCCACATAATCATCAAGTTTCTGCTACAGAACATGGGCAGAGGAAAGGAATGGTACCACCACGGATTTCTTATAACAGAATAGATTAAGGCAAAGGTATCAGGGAGAATGAAGCACTCTCCTGGAAATGTTGCAAGAGAGCATGTATGGAAGCTGGATGACTGTCCTGGATGAACAGTGTCACAGGAGGTATCACCCACTGGTGACTTAAACAGGGAAGATAAGTGTCTGCCTGTTCTGAAGTTACACACTCAGTGCTGCAGTTCTGACATGCAGAAAGAGCGTCTCTTTCTCACTAGGGACCCGAGATGATATCTGCAGGTACTGGAAATGAAATAGTGAATCCCAGAACCAGGCAGAATGTGGATCGAGGGAGAAAAGCAAATGAATGTAATCTTTCACTCTACAAAGTTTTTGGTATAGGAATTGCTCAGTCATAGAGCTGATTCCTGAAAAACTGTCATGCAAAGAAGACTAGAAATATAGAAAGAGAATTTAGGACTGCTATAAGATGGCCAGTGCAGAAAGGAGATGAGTCTGGTTCCTAATTTTGCAATGAGAGGTGAGGGGGTCTTGTCAGCACTGCTGGGACAAGTTTAAGGGGATGTAAGCAGGGAGGATAATCACAGTGCTCTGGCAGGTGGGAAGGCATTGCAATAGAAAGGATGACCTGCACAGAGTGAGTTACTGCCAGATGGCTCCCAGCTGGGGGTCTTAAGGAGACTGATCTGGTTTAATCAAATGCCTGGCACCTTTTCTCTCTGCAGTGTCCAGAAAGACAGCCCTCACTGCCAGTGACAGAAAGAATCAGGACTGATGAGACTGCCTTTTATAAGCACAGTCTGGGCAGTACACGTAATTCTTTTTGTTGGCTTCCTCTCAGTGGCATTACCTTGAATATGAGGAAATTAAGAAGAAAAATTGCTATGAGCTTTGTAGGTCCTTTATCGCTTTAATCTCCTCTCCTCTTTGCCTTATATTTTTCTGTCTCATCATCCATCTTTGCAGAGACAGCAACAAAGTTAAGCTAAACAGCCTTTTAGATTTGTTTGCAATTGATTTAATTTCTGCTTTCAGAAACTGTTTGAAATTTTCTAAGTGTGTTATTTTTCACTAGGACTAAATTTTCAGTGCAAATTCTGGAAATGCTAGAACAGAACAAGAATTCAACATATCTGCTGGATTTAAGGAGGGAAAAATACCTGTCATGTCTATGGGGTGAAAAAGTACATGACATGATTTCTGTGATTCCCTTTAACAGGACATAAGGGAGAGGCAAGAAAGACAACATTCTGGAGCACTTCCCTTATAGAAACTTCAGGTGGTGGTTGTTAAGGTTGATGTTGCAAGAGGCTCTAAAGTAAGTGGGTGAGCCTGCTGGATAGTTAGTGCAGGGCCTGCAAGGGCTGTTTGTGTTAAGTTGTATTGATTGTCTCATGTATAATTTAATAATGTTGAAGTCTGCTTTCTTTCCTTGCAGCTATAGACTGCATCTGTCCTTGTTGGAGTGTTCCCATGGCAATCGTGGCTTGGAATTCTATTAGTTTGATTTATTCAATAAATAAGTAGAAAAATAAAACAAGATAATTACCCAACAATGAATAGCTACCATATGAACACAATGAAAACTACACCAAAGGCCACTGGCAACAGGCAACATTTCTGGTTTAAATGCAGAGCAGAGATTCCCAAGGTGAGTTTTTTGGCCTTCACTGGCCCTTTCTCCATTCGGTGTCAGGCTCTGTAGCTTATCTAAGTTTCACTGTGTACCAAATGTCTCTCCTGACTTCTCATGTCCATACCATTGTTATTCTTGCCTAAGCAGTGGCAGCGGCTTTTATGTGCTCCTCCAACTTAGTTTGTATAGTAACCACATTTGCAGGGAAGAAAGCTCCCTCTTTCCTCCCCGGAGTAGTGGTACAAAAATCTGCACTAATAAAACAAACATCTATGCTTCAGCGGAGATTTGCTGTCCTAGCAGTCCATTACATGAACATGCAGGCAGGCTGCTAACAGGTCCCCACATCACTCAGGAAGTCAGCACTGCTGTGAACCTGGCTGGACTCTCGATAACCTTGGGGCAGATGGAGACATGACACAAGGCACTTTTTGCAATGAAGCTTCAGCTATGGAAGAACAAGGTAGGTAGGTTACTTAAGAGACCAGGGAGATTTTGGTGGCAGCTCATAAGGAAACCACATTTGATAGTTAAAATACAGAAGCACGGGTTGCGTCTTACAATGTGGTTTGAGTCAACTTTTAAATCTCTATTCAGAATTGTGAGGAGCCTGGTCTCCTGCTACAGTGGCACAGCTTTTGGTGCAACACTGAATGGGAGAGGTGTAAATGCAGCAGTGCATTCAACACTGACAATAAAATTTGACATGGGCTTCCCAAATACCTGCTCTAATTTCTGGAAGCTGCTGACAGCTAACTACTACCAACCACTCTCAGCACAGCGGAAAACTAGAGGATCTTTGCCATGACTCCTTGTACATTTGGGATAGGGGTGAGGGGATAGAGCAGGAATGGCTGTTTCTAGGGCTGTCTGCTGACTGCAAGATGCTTCTGTTTCAGTCAAGAACCATTGAAAATTGTAGATTTCATAAAAACTAACAGGACAAGAAAAATACTTTTTCTGAATGTTCAATGCACTGTTGATTAGAATGTGTTATATAAGACACACACAGTGGCATTCAATCATCATACTAAGCTAGGCTTTTAATCAGAAGTAGACACTGTTATCCCTTTGAAGATCTCCTTTTTGTCCAGAGGATCTCACATAAGAGCAAAACTGGATGAAGACATGTCTCACTATGAAAGCTTCTAAACTGATGTTTGGAAACTGGTTTGAATGTTCATTGAAAGGCAGCTGTAATATAAGCTAACATTTGAGGCTCTTGCAGGGAACTGTGGATCCCATTTCAAACTTAATTTCCATGAGAATTACATCAGCATTCAAGTCTCCCACTCCGCTAGTTTAAATGTTTTTGGAATTAATGCCAAAATATCAGTGCCTTTGCGGAGTACTGACTTTATGAGATGATTCCCATGACTACAGCCTGTTCCCACCATTAGGCCTGTAGAAATTGGGAGACCCGAGGTCTGTTTCTTGACTGCTCTTGGCCTGCCGTGCCTGTAACTCTTATCATCTTCCTGTAAAAGAAGGATAAAGCTTGGCTTCTTTTGTACAATGTTATGAGCACTTCAAAGCACAATGTTTCAAAAGAACAAAGTTTTATTAGGAACCTCTGTTGTTCTCACTTCCTCCTTGCCCTTGTGGTATGAAATACTACAAGAGCTGTGGCCTTGGAAGGTGCCTAGGCAGTCTCAGGAGCCTCTCACTGCTGTTTCTGGGGCCAGCTTGCCTAGTGGGAGCACAGAGCAGTGGGCTTGTAATTGTATAATTTCACCCCAGGAAACCTTCCACCTAGGCCTAGGGAAATACCTAGACAGATACTGGTCCAGAGTTGTTACAGCCTGAATCAGAAGTTTGTGAGTGGGAAGAGTGAACAGTTTCACCCTGGTTTCTCCCAGAAGCGTAGCGAGAGAGTATGTCCTAAAATAAATGGGAAGAAAGCTCTTAGATGGTGCTTCTTAGCCCCAGGAAGTAATAAGTGCTCTTTCTGGGCATGCAGATTATCAAGATACCATTAACAAGATTTATTTGCTGCTCCTGTGAGCATGTAGTACGTGTAGGTCTTCTCAGGCGTTTACAAAGCACTTAAAGGAAAAGCTTTGTGGTCTGCAGATTGAAAAAAAAGGACCCTGTCCCTCTGTTATTTCCATGGAGGCTTGAGGTCACTTGGAAATGACGAATAGAAGTTTGTAACTCTGGTCATAGCCAGAGTTAAAGACTTCAGTGATCCCATGTCTTTAAATGGTGCCTATTCTTTTAACTTCTGGAGACATATTAGGGAGAGAAGGCAGTGTCTGGGGGGCAGATGGAGAAGAGGCCCTGTATGGTACAACTGCTTGCAAGATCAGGGCCTCCACCCTTCTCCAACCCTTGTGACATTGCCTCCTCCATTCTACACTGAACTACAGAGGATTTCCTCCTGCTCCTTTACTTGCCACTGTTTAATCAATGACATCTCCTTTAGTTAGTACTTCCTTTTCTATTTATTTTTCACTTTGCTTCTCCTCTCCTATTTAGGCTTTGTGTCACCAGCTCTAGGACATCTTCTGCTTTTCCACCTGACCTGTGGCTCAGAACACATGCCACAGCATGATCTTGAGTAATGATTTTAGCTTTTTCCAGACAAGCCCTGAAGCAAATTCACAGAACAAGGTCTTTTGAAGTCCCAAGTCTGCAATGTGGTGCAGAGACGCTGCTCCCCCAGGCACCAGTGTTAATAGTCACTCTAGTCAGGGAGCCAAGGTAGGTGGCTTTTCTTCTCACATGCAAGAGGCTTCTGCTCTGGAAGACAGTGCAAAGTCAAGGTTATACAGCTCAAGCCATCCCCTCTACAGCCTCCACTACATGGACAGTTTGATGGTGGGGGTATTGAATTGGGATATATGTTACCATTAACCACTGTACTGTTCATGTTAACTGAAAAACAATGGAAGGTTTGGACTGCAATATGCAGTTGACTTTGTCTGGTTGTTTTTGTTTTGGTTTGGTTTGATTTTGGTTTTGGTTTTGGGGTTTTTTTTGTGTTTTGGTTTTTTTAAAAAACTTCTAATATTGCAACTCTGTCCATGAATTTCAGTGGATAGCTTGTCATATCCTAGTCAGTCTTACAAATTTTGTACGGTACAAATATTTTGGCAATGGAACTGTTTTGATCAAAGGTTATATAAATCCCATTAGTCACAGCTGCTGAACACATATGACCCCTTTGATGGTGCTTGTATCACCTGAATTCCTACAGCACCATTACAGCTTGTACCTCCTGTGTATAGATAGGCTTTTATTTGAGCTCCTCTGGCTGTGTGTTCTGGTGGGCTAAGGCATGATGTGATCTGATGCAATGTGTGGGCTGCAAGATCCAGGCTCAGCAGCCTTTCTTTATTATGGCTTGCCAGCTCCACATCTCCTTTTCTTTGTCACCCAGCATCACATCCATAGTGTTTTGGCTCAATATTTCTTGTCTGCTCTGACTGAGAAATGAAATAGGGTTCTGGAAAAAACAGTGGTGCTTCTTTACTGAATTGCAGTGATTCATGTACATGCCAACAGGAATGAGGAAATGCAAATTCCTCCTGTTTCCAGATTTGCATGCCAGCCACTTTGAGGGCATTGTTTTATTTCTTGGATTGTTGAACTCATTTGGCCTTGTGCCTTGCAGCACCACATGAGGTATGTCTTAATAGGCCTGAAAGGTATGGCATACTGTGACTTGATTTTATTTACATTTATGTACATATCACCATGTTTACTTTAAAATGACTGAACTTCTGCAGTTGCAGCTCCAGGGTGGTAAAGTTCATTGAAAGGACAGTTAGGTTCCTATCATCTAAATCTGGGAGACCTTATTTAAAATCATGGCCACTGTTTGCCATTTCTTACTTTGCTGAACTGAGTCAGTGGAACTGTTCTGGTCTTTTCTCTGGTCTGTATTGGCTTCCTGCTTTCCTCTTTTTTTTTTTTTTTTTTTTTTTTTTGTTTTGTTTTGTTTTTAACCAGCTGAGTGACTCTATTTGGATTTCACTTGGATAGAAGTGATAGCTGTCATTAATAATATGAAAAAATGTAATTTTGACAAAATATTGAATTTTGAAGTATATTTTCTTTCATTTAACTGAAACTCCTCAATCTCATGGCTGACTGTCCCAATTCTATGTGTCTCTAACAACAGCACTCCATCTCAGAAGGACACCTTGACTAGCCAGAAAAGGGAGTTCTAAGGCACTGCAGGTGTAATGAGATAAGTCAGCTTCTGGCTTATTGTGTAGTGCTGGTCAGGCATTTTCTGTCAAAATGTTTTTATTTTCTCCAGTCAGGAGTCACTGATTTGACAACTGTTAGTGGAAATGTACCTATCAGTTTTGGCAGGCGAGTCTTCTCACGCAGGAGAATGAATCTCTGGAGCAGGGCAGACGCCTGTCTGCAGAGCATTCCATTTCCTCTAGTGCAGCTGGCATCCCTTCCTGGGTCCTTGGAGATTGCTTCCAGTGCTTTGACAGCCTGGAGACTTAAAACCTGGAGACTTAAACTTCTATTTCTAATGCTCAGATGGGGAGAAGACCAGAATGCCACTGCTAGTATGAGGTATGGCTAACTTAAACTGGACTTAGTTCTACTTTGTGTTTAACGAATTAAATGTTTATTTGGCCACAGAGGGAGAAGGTGACTGAAACTGTTATGGAACAGCTGCTTAAACTGGTTCTGGTCATTGAAATCCTGCTTCTGTCTCTTCTTCACACCAAGCCTAACTGTACATTCCTGTCCTCTTCTTGGGCCCAGAATCATGCTTGAAGACATCCCAGAGAGATAAGACCCGTGGAGTATGAATCTTTAGGAAGTATGGCTTTTAGGTCCTCAGTGGCTCCTCACAGGTTCAGATGTATGTAAGAGCTGGCATGAGTGAAGGAGACTTTTGCTGGGAAGAGGTGGGTGAAAGAGATATGACTATCCTTTTGGACAGGAGCGGGCAATTACAATAGCTTAGCTAAAGTCTCTTTAGAGCCTTACCTGGAGGTTATACTAATGTTTTCATTCACTCTCACGGGAATGTATACATATATATGTATTCTCATGTTGCCAGTAACCAAGTGGTTAGCATGTGAGCTGGAAACATTTAACTCTCAGGCTCCGATTCCTGGTTGCAAACTTGTAGGTACCGGAGGCAAGCCCTAACCAAGAAACAAAGGGCTTCTTCTGCGTGGCTTGCAAACACAGAGATCTCTAGGTTTCATCCAGCTGTGGAATCCGGAGATCCATTTTCAATGTGTCTATTGCTTTGCTCCCTTGTGTTCTGCAGCCCTCTGTCTCTCTGTTACTGCTGGTCCATTGCTCTGTCAACGTAAGCTAAAAAAATCTTATAAGACCAGGAGACTTGCAGACATGACAAACGGCTTTGCAGGCTTCCCCAAAGATTTCAGTCCCAGGAGCAGGCATGCAGCTTGACCTTGCCTGAAGCAGTAGATCACGTTGAGAAGGACTGTGCCTAACACCTTATTTGCAGAATGTCCTATCCCCCACATGCACCATGTGCTGTCCCTCACCAGCTGCAAACCACTGTGCTAGGGACATCTGGTACGAGCTGTCGTCTGTGCCTCCCAGTTCACAATGAATTCAGTGGGATTACTTGTGTACATAAGGCTGGCAGACACTGCCATTATAAACATTTCCCTTTTAAAAGTTGTTAGGTGTGATTTTTAATAACTATAGTCTACATATAAAGCTGATAGCCTCTCTGCTTCCAGGTACAGGGTGCAAGTGTCTGCTGAGCTGCTGCAGAAGGTAGCAGGTATTTTGAGTTGTTCCTTGCTAATTATTGCTTCAGTAAACAACAGCTGTTCAAATGCAGCTCAGCTTCTTGCTTTGAAAAGATTACAGTAGTCTGGTTATTATTGAAAAAAGAAAAAAAAAAGTTATAATCATTTCACTCCCCTACTGCTACAGATTTTATGGGCCTTGTAGTGTGCTGTTATGCCAGGCATATTAATTGCTAGTGAGTCGATGTTAAGCAAATGAAACAGCTTTGTGCAGCGTTTGGACACTTGGTTATAGACAGTTTAACAGCAGTCTTCTGGAGAGACTGTGCATTAGTCTTAGATTATTTTTCAGCACTGGAGGAATGGCTCTTTCAAAGTAACTATAAAATGATCCATTGCTGCCATGCAATAGCAGTAATAAGCTGTTAAGGTACGTTGCAAAGCACGAGGTCAGAGGCAGTATGTTCTTCCAGCCACCCAAGAAGTGTAATAGCAACTAATTGGTGCAGCTCCTTCAGAGACTAGCGCTATTGCAATGAGAGGAAAGAAAGGCAGAAAAATGCAAGGGGGGCCCACTGTTACTGTCTGCCCTTTAGATGAAGGAGTTGTTGGTATTAACTTTGCAGAGGGTGAAGGCCTGACCCAGCACAGCACTGAGTGTCAGCGATGTGCTCTTGGCAGTGAAAAGAAAAATAGCCCTGTTCTCTGCTCCATGCAGTTCCTGCCCTTCTGCTTCCTTCCTGAGGAGCAGGATTTATAGGGGCATCTGTCTTGATTTACTGAGGTGCAAAAATTACAAATTAACTTTCCAGGCATGAGCACACACATGCCTTGCTGCACAACGAAAGACCGATCCCTTCCCCTCCGTCCTCTGGCCAGGTGGCTCTTGCCAGAGGCAGCCCCAGCATTGGTGTGAAGCTATGGCAGTGCCCAGGGCCACTGCCGGCCACCAGTGACCCTGGGCTGAGGAACAGGCTGGCATTTGAAGCGATTGTTCCCTACACTGGTACATTTCACTGGCTGCAAATGAAAGCCATCTAAAAACACCTTTTGTGCAGTTAAAAACAAAGAACACCCCCTGTCCCCCCATGTGTTTTACCAAATGCAGATGTGAGCAGTCAAGCTGGCTCCCTTAGATTGCCTTTGAGAAGGAACAAGGCGTCTGTGCCTACTGCTCGTCGTGGGGTGACCTGCCGAGGAGAGGGCTCTGCTTGGGGCGGCAGGTGGGGACACTCCATCGGGGTGTGAGAAGGAGCAGGGGCTGGGCAGTGCCAGCCAGCACACCCGCTGTGGTGCTGCCCCTGTGGAGCCCCTGGCACCACCCAGAGCCAGCGGGAATGGCCCATTCAGGGAGACCGGAGCGGGGACACGAGGCGGGAATGGCCCATTCAGGGAGACCGGAGCGGGGACACGAGGCGGGAATGGCCCGTCCAGGGAGACCGGAGCGGGGACACGAGGCGGCACTGGCCCAACAGGACCTGCCAGCATGCCTGCGCCCTCGGGCTCCATGCTGCGGGTTAGCTGGCACGAGGTGCTGCTGCTAGGGGACATGGCATCTTAAGGCAGCATGCATGTACTTATGTGTGTACGCACGTACGTCTATATCAATTCAAATTTATTTATATTGATGGA
>VXBR01012230.1:2190447-2477515 GCA_013400215.1 Cisticola juncidis | reverse complement strand
TTTTTTTTTTTTTAATTACAAAATTAGGACACAGTTAGCTAAGCAGTGACCTGATTAGTGCTGGATCAACATGTTGCCAACTGAAGGTTGTCACTGCAAAGTGAGTGTGGTGAAGTCTGCCTGTTCCAACTAAAATGAAAGCAGTCCCTTGACGAAGAGTCAGTGCTCAAGTTTCTGCAAAGGGGACCTAAATACAGGTTGAAGGATCTCTTCTGTGTATATATAACTACCAGTGCCAATCTAATTCTTTATAATCAAGTAATTTTTGTCATATTTTTACCCAGGAGGATAAGAGGGAAAACAGTTCTAAGTGAATATTTTGTTCTTTGGCTTTCCTTATCTATGAAAGATTTGGCTTTGTGAGGTATATTTAATGTTTTCTCTAAAGTAGGCCCCCTGAGAGATCCCATGGAGTAATTCACTTTGCTGAGTTAGCAGATGAAGCCACTGGATAGAGTTGAAAAAAGATACTGCCAACTGTGAAGCAAATGAATCAATACCAGTGCAAAGGGATCACTTTGCTTCTTCAGCAGGAGAAAGTGGCAGCACAGATGCACTGACATACAGATTAAAAAACCCCAAACATAAACACACACACACACACACACGTTGGGTTGGCTTTTATTGGAAAGCCTAGATGCAATCTATAGTTATCAATTTGTGGAAAATTCAGGACACATATAAAGTTAAGAAGGCAAATTAAAAGAACAATACAAATCAGACGAAATATACATCTCAAAATATCAGGATAGCATTTTGACTGGCATTGTCTAAAATACTTAGAATCTCCTTTATTTTTTTCTTATTTTTGTAATATGCTGCTTTAATTATGCATATTTTTTCTTTAAAAAGATCTTTTGTTTATATATTCCCCAAGGTCACTATTTCCTGCAGGAGCATGTCCAGATCACAAGTCTTTTTTAGCAAGAAATAGGCTCATTATACGTACTAACAAGGCCACTAATTGGCTTGATTTGACTGTATCTAAAATGATCACCAACAGATACTATAATTTGTTTATTGGTGCCAGAACAAAGGAGAAGGGACTGGTATGCACCAAGTAGAAGATATATTTCAATGTTGACATGTTATACAAGCTTTTCATATTCAAACAGAACAGAAACATTGGACATAATTTAGAATATGAGCCTATTTCAACAGAGAGCACTTACAGCATGCTAAATACAGTGCTGTGGAAGAGCCACCCAACAGAACCGCAAACACCTAGCATTTTACATCCTTTAAAAAGAATCACATAGATCAATGACACGCCTCTGGGGTCTGACAAACCATCCTCTCTAAATTTAGGGCCCTCAAACTTCAAGGGTAAAAGTACTAACAACTAATCTGTGCTTTAATTCTAATAGATGATTAGCATTCATTATATGTGTAATTAGTTCTGTATGCTCTACCAAATACACACATACAGTAATAGCACTGATACTGTAGATTCGGTAGCAACTTGTCTGGGAGAAATTCAAATCTGTTTATCAAACAATCCTAATGTGCAATTTAGAGTATGTAATACCATAGACTCTCAGAATACAAAGCAGTTAGAAAACTATTTTTATTACATCCACTTGAACCATTCATAGTTAAGACACGTTCACTTACTATGTTCTGTCATTATAATACATGGATAGAAATACTGTGTATATTTCAATGAACATCAAAACCCCCAATTTTGTCTCATCTTAAAAATATTTATTTTTGTGGCTGAACTTAGTGCTCATGAGACTAAAGCTCTAAGAATGGTTTCAGCCAAGATGTAGAACAGATGCCATAGATGCCACCACAGGCTTCCTGTAAGGAGCCAGCTGCACACTTCAGTTCTTCCTGCAGCAAATATACTGGGCCTTGGAGCAGAGTGTGCTAAATCTATGCAGTGGCTTGAGATGCAGACTAGGCACTAGAACTGGACCTTCTCTCTATCCCCATGTTGTATTCACAGTAATGAGATTTGGTCTGCCAGCTAGAGGCCAGGAGATGAACCTACTGAACAGCCTGCATGCCTAAAGAGCAATTCTGTAGCATCAGGTCAGAGGTACGCTTCTTCTATCTGAAGTTATTAACACCTAAAAGAGCTGTATTATACAGAAGACAAAGTGGACATAACTGGATGAAACTACATCATTTTTTCTTCTTCTACATACAATTTGCCAAGCACCTGAGACACTATTCCTCCATTGTGAAACAAAGCTTCTAAAAAGCCAACAGAATCCCCAACTGGTATGAATAAATGTCCATTTATTACATTAGGCTGGAAAAAGACAAGGAAACCCCAACCTATTAAAGTCTTCCATCACACTAAATGAGACTTATTTGGTTACTGTGCCTTCTAACAACGACTGATGACGTGGCACTAGCCTGGGTGACAGGAGAGGGAGGGGAGGGAGCTGTGGTCTGATTCAGCCAGCCACTTTGTGGAGTGTCCCGTCCTATCAGCACAGTGATAGATGCACAGCTTTAAACCTAATACAAAAATATTAACACTTTTGGACATTAGTCATCACTGTTATATCTCTACAATATAATCCTTTATACTGTACAGCTATAACGTAAAAGGTGCAATTCCTTTTTCTTTAAAAAAAATCACACACAGCACATGTTTTTATCATTTTATTTTTAAGTATAAACTTTTTTAAACACTTTACATAAATTAACTCCTCTGAGACTAATATTTGATGTACAGTAAATTGTAATTCATATAAAAATCCATAAACAACTTGTCTCACATAATTTACAAAAAAGTCAGGGTTTCCTTTGCTTGTACGCAACAAGGATTCTACTTGCCATTTCCCCCCCCAAGGCAAACCATGTTAGCATTGTAAAATCCATTATTAAATTCCCATGGTAGCATAAGTCACTTGTGCCAATGTCCTTTTAGAAAGCAGCACAGTTTAATGCAGTTGGTTTGTCTATAAACAGTAATTTTTTCCCCATGTTTTAAAATTAACAGATATATACCACATCCTATGCAGTGAGAAAGATAGAGAGAGAAAGAGAGAGAGAGAGACTACTTCTCGTAAGCAAAGGTCAACAATTCAGTACTATTTGGAAACACTGTATGGGTCTGTATCTTAATTAAATACAGTGCCTCAAAGAAACAGCCTGTTGCAAAATCTGTAGGCCTTTTTATTTTCTTTTTTCTTCTTCTTTAAATACTTTTCAGTCCAACTTGAGTGCAGTGACACGCATATGTAAACATATTCTTTAAAGCAGATCACCTTTAAGGTCATTGAGAAAAAAAAGTTTTGTCATTAGCATTATCATTCTTCAGGAAGGCGCTCTTTCTGTTACAGAGTCTGGATTGTGCTACAGAAAAAATCTGAGCAAAGATGTAAGCTTAGGCTCAAGTAGTAATGCAGCAAAACAGTTTGATCTCCTTTTTAGAAGACACTGGTACACAGTCTCTTTGGCAGCCTGAGCTAAGCCAGTGTGTTACCTCTTTCCTATCTCACTTTGTCTGAGGAACTGTATATTGTTAGCGCTGTCTGCTAATTCTGGATATTGCTCCACAGAGAGTACATAGTACCCATCATATCCTTGTACCTTTCCAGCACTTAGCAACTGCCTCTTTTCTCCTTCTGTCCACAACCTGGCGCCTTCCTCTCCATCTCTTACTCTCTGTTGTTCTCTGGCCCAGGCACTAGAAAGAGCTCTTTGCCTGGCTTGCTCCAGGATCCGGGCCTTCTCCTCATCGAGTGTCATGCCGTAGCGGACGTGAAGCGCTAGAGCACCGTATTGCATTTCGACATCAGCAAACCTACGAGTCCTGCCGTTCACCACGGTGGTGGACTGGGAAACAGTGACATTGATGCCATTCTCCAGGGCCTTACGCCCACTTGTCAGCCTCAGTGTCCCAAGGTCACTCTCAGGGGAGGTGGTCTTGATAAAATAGTGCGTGTCCTTTCCCTCCACAGTGAAATGCAAGTTTTCTAGGTAGTAAGCGTTGTTCAAAACAGCTGCCACTTTTATGCAGTCCTCATTAGCAATGTTGAGCACATTTGTTTGCACTTTGCCTTGATTGACAGCGAGCATCACCCCTTTGCCAATCAGAGACTTCACCGTGGCAAACCACAGCCACGACTTTTCTCCACTGTATTTCCGTCTGCTGACCTGCACTTCTGCCATCTTTCCCAGAGAAAGGAAAGCCTTTGCTTGTCTTGCCACTTGTTGTTGCACTCCAGAAATTGGCTGTAAACAAGAAGAGACAGAAGTTTTACCAGCCATCTGTAGCCCCCTAAATGCCAAACAGCCAGGATTTCTTGGTGTGCTGCCCGTGGACAACAACAGGATATGCCACAACTGACAGTGCCAAGGAGTTAATTAGATCTGCATACTGCTTGTTCTGCTGAGTTACAAGACTATTTTGATAATGTTCAGTGCTTTTGTCTTTGTCTCCCTGAGAATCTGCACAAAAATTAGCTTTAACTTCAGAGGTCACTTACTGGGCCGCACAGGACAGACTTGCAATGCCAATACATAACCACAAGAATCACAGAACGGTTTGGGTAGGAAGCAGACCTTGAAAATCAGCCAGTTCCAACCTTCTGTTGTAGGACACCTTCAACTAGACCAGGTTATTAAAGCCCCATCCAACCTGGCCTTGAGCACCTTCTGTGATGGGACATCCACAACTTTCCTGGGCAGCTTGTTCCAGGGCCTCACCACCCTCACAGTGAAGAATTTTGTCCTAACACGTAATCTAAACCTCCTGTCTTTCAATTTGAACCTGTTCCCCCTAGTCCTGTCACTAAGTACTCTTGTAAATAGACCCTGTCTTTCCTGTAAGTTCCTTCAGGTACTGGAAGGCTGCAATTAAGTTACCTGAAAGCTTCCTCTTTTCCAGACTGAACAATCCCAATTCTTTTCCTCATAGGAGAGGTGCTCCATCCCTCTGATAACTGGGTGGCCCTCCTCTGGATTTGCTTGAACTGGTTTATGTCCTTCTCTGCTGGGGACCCCAGGGCTGGATGCTGTGTTCCAGCTGAGGTCTCACAAAAGCAGAGTAGAGGGACCCTCCCTCACTCTGCTGGCTCCGCTGGTTTTGATGCAGCCCAGGACACGACTGACTTTCTGGGCTGCCAGTGCACATTGCCACGGCATGTCATGTTGATACAGAGAGTATCAACTCTTGTAGTAAGAGCTGTCTTACTACAGTGTCATCTCACTATGGTGTCATCTCTTCCTCTGAGTTGTTCAGTTATGATTCCTGTCTACCATGAGTCCCGTCAAACTGAGGGTATTTTTGCAGGTCATGAAGCTGTGCTTTAGAACTGGAACAAACCTTTACTTACGCTGAGTGAAGAATAATGCCTCAAGCTGCTAAAGAAATGCGGGAAATCAAAGAAAGTGTAATGACAGTCTTTACAGTAAAAGATAAGGAAGCTAATGGTATGGACCAGTGAGGTGGAATACTGGAGACTGATACCCTTTCTTGCAGAAACTGATAATGTGTAAAAAGACTGTGGCCAATCCGGCTGTGTAACCTTCCATTTCACTTCAAGTATCAGCCTCCTGCCTCAAAGAGCTTTTCCCCAAGGACTTCAGATGGGTGCAACCCTGAATACAGCAGTGTTCTGTTCATAGCTAGCAAAGACAAGGGGCAATGAATGAAAAGAACCAACAAGCCAGTCTAATGGAAAAGCTAGGATAGCAGAATGTCATGGAAGAGCTGTGTGTAGCCCATACCAGATGCATTCTTGGTAGGGAGGATGGCTGGGGAATGGGACCTGTCAGCATGCCCGCAGTGGTTAGCCTGGACAGCTGAAAGAGCAGGAGCAGCTAGCAGGAAGGGTTAGCTAGTGCACCAGTGGTTGGGATGAGACCTTACAACTGTGCAGAACAGACACATCGGTCTAACCCTGGGTCTTAACAGCAACAAGCTGTGAATGCACTGTACTGATAGAGGTGAGGAGCAGAGAGCTGCCCTGGCAGTTGTCTCAGCAGGAAACAAAGACTTAAATAGCTTTGGCTGCACTTTTGAAAATGAATACTTAGTTTTTGATGAGGGTCCAGTTTATCTCTTAATTGATACTCCTTTTAGTAAAATGCTTAAACCATTTGATTCACTGCTGACAAATGAGCCAAAAAGCTGTTTTGTTTTCCACAATTTCTGGATGGGAGACCAAGCATGGGTCATTAAGATTCATACAGCCTTAATTCAGCCTTGCTGCTAATCAAAGCCTCAGAAAAAGTTTGCAAAGGCTTCTCTGTTTTGCCACAAGGTTAGCCTTCTGGAGGGGATAACTCCTGAGGGAATTATGAATTAACTTGTACTCTCCGGTCTTCTTTAATGTGGCAGATTTTGGTCTGTATTTCCTATCAAGTATGGATTCCAGATGTTGTAAATCCTACATGAAAGCTACACAGCACAAAATCTATTGTAGACAGCAATCATCAGTGAGAGCAGCAAGATCCTACAGCAACTTCATAATGACAAAGCTTGTTTATTTTTGACATGTATCCTCAGATCTCAGTAAAGCTCACTCACTCCAGAATGTTTCAAAATACCAAGTGGTTTGTGTGTGTCCTTCTGCCTCATGGTTGCATTTGCTTGTTCACCAATGAATATCAGAGTTGCAGCTTCTTCCTATCTGAGAACTTTGAATCTTAGTTTTCCTGTCACACGCTCCTCACTCTGTCATGCCACATGCGCCTGGCATTCCTCATGTTATTGAGCTCTGTCCTGAAGATTTTTGACAACTAGCTGTCTGCTCTCATCTCTTTGACCAGACTGGTTCTGTTCCTCTTATGCCTTTGCTAGTCTTATTGGATGATTTCATTCTTTAGCCTTTGAGACCTAACTAAACAACCTCTGATAGTCCTTCACAGCCATGCCTGATGGCAGGTCTCTTATCTCTCAATACTACCAGAGTGCTTGCCTTGCTCCTTCTTCACTGCTTTTGTTGCTCATGGGAGACACTAATCTCATACTGTGCCCTGAAGTCTTTCCCTATTACTAAATACCTTGATGTTAAAAATGAACAAAGGAATGAACCAACCAACCAACCAACCAACTAAATTAACTAACTTCCTAAATGCAAAGTTAGTCTCCATATATTCCCTTCTGCTGGGCCACTGTTTTAAGGACTTTTGGTCTACATTAGGTTGTAGGATTTTTTAAGTTTGTATCACCTTTAATGCTTGTAACATTCTCTATCATGATTATTGTAAAAAGAGATTTTTTTTTGACTGCTTAGAATGGGATCACCCATTTTAATGTCTCTTAACTCTTTCTTCTAAACTGAAAACCATAGGATTTTTGAGGGCATAGGTCTTTGATCTTTGAGTAAGCCTAATTTGTAAATAGAGTTTTCTTAAATAGCAGACTTAGATTTTACTTTCACATGCATTTCTTCCATTATTTAAAACAGTAGCAGGTTTTCAGGATCAAAGTTCTTTTTTTTGCTTTCAAAGAACTTCATAAGCACCTGAGCTTTATGTAATACAGTCAATTTTACCTCAGGTAATTTCAGTTTCAGTATTTTATCTTTACATATAACACATGGTGTCCATAACACATGGTTAATATTAAAAAGAAGTAAAATTATTGTGGTGCCGTGTATATGTATGTTATATCACCTCTTCTGTTAGTTTCACCATCTCTTTTTTACTACAATGTTTAGTTACTATCTTCAGGCAGAATGTTAGTACAAATAATCTCTGTGGTTTCTGCTATGAAAAGTAGACATCTTTAAAGCATCTTAAACTTCTTTTCATTGATTATTGTCTTTTAAAATTTTTATTATTGCTAAAAGCAAATGAAAGTTTATAAAAATAGTACTCAACTTAGCAAATTTGTAAAAAAATCCTCCACCTATAATTTCTTATATTCTTTTGAAACTAGATAAAGGTACTAAGTTCAGACTGAACTTAGCAAATAACCCTGGCTATCAGAATTATCCATGCCTAACAAGATCTGAATAGAAGGGAACATTCTAGCTTGTTCAATTTGTATGTTTAATTTTGTTTCTTACTGGTATGTCTTCCCATTGCTGGCTCTTCACAAGTTCATAAGAAGGTTCTGTTAAATCAAATTTCGGAACAGGGAAGCCAGGGATGGCATTGTGCAGATGAAAGCCAAATGTCACCAGCCAGCTGTTAACATCTGAAAGGGAATAATTATAAGAAAAAAAGAAAAATATTGAAATCATTCTATATTTTGCAACCATACCATTTTTATATATAATAGATTTTGGCATAGTTTATTTCCTTTTGTATGGCAACAGCCAACCTATACTGGAAAATTACAGTTCTAAACTTAAAAGAAAATGTCTGTTCTATCTAAGAGTTGCACCAGGCTCAGTTGAAAGGTATTGCAGAGTTTAGCAAGTCTGATGGCCTCGGTGACTTCCAGAACAACTATGGCAGCTCAGTTAAGGGGACATTTTCTTGTCATACAGCCTAAACTAACTGTCATGGTTGGGTTAAACATGCTATATGTCACACATCAATACTTTAAAACAAAGCCAAAAAGAAAGAGTACTGTGGAGCATATCTTGTCCTTTTGGTGTGTGTTACTGTAGTAACACAAACTACTCCTGAAATAGCACATATATGGCCAATTAACTTTTAAATGATTTGGCATGATATTTTTTGTTGGTTCAAAGAGAAATCTGCTCCTCTTCAAGATGTGGGGGAAAAAAAAAAAGTAGCAGCTAACGAAATGCATCAGTAAGCAGACAGGATACCAAATTATCATTAGATAACATTATTTATGATATATTTTATGTTCTGTTAAAAATCAGTTAGGGGTGCCAACAATCAGCTAACAATTGTTTGGCAAGAATGAGTGCTCTGCCTTGTTTCTTTTTTTTTTTACACTATCTTCCACAAATACTAAATTTAGAGTTTGGCAGAGTGCTCTTTACCAAGTCTTTACCAAGTAATTTTTATTTTAAAAAGCTTACAATATGTAGAATAAGGAAGCAGATTTTTCAAAAAAATTAAAATAATAAAAAATATTTATCTTAAAATAAATTCTAACATTTTGAAATAAATTACATGCCTCATGTGGTGCTGCATCTAAAACTGCCAGTTAGCTGAATTACCAATTTTAATAATAACCTTATAAGCAGTGTGTGCCTGTGCATTTCAGACATCAAAGATGTTAAGAAAAGAATCAAAACTGTATTTTGAGGGCAATTTCTGAACTAAGTGCATGAAGCAATGTGCAGTGCCACAAAGAATCTGATTCCAAATGCATGCCCTACAGCACATGCTACTAAAGGAGGACAGATTCAGAGGTCTGTTTTTATTCTTACTTCCAGGCAGCCTGTTAGCAACCCACTTTTAATAGCTGCTTTTTGTTAAAGGAATGCAAACCCACTTGATTCCCAGGATGCTGTTATAAGTGGTAGTCTCACAGCTCCTAAGTAAGTGGGACTGAGCCCTTCCTGTAGACTGGCAACATCTGTGTATTTTGGATTGTTTACATCTAATTCAAATACAAAAAAATCAAATGTATCGGAGCCATTAATTTTTCAAAGAATTCTGGTGGTGTGCAGATTTTTGGTATGTAGAATAATGGAAAACACTACACATCACTAACTCTAGAACAACAAAAAGCATATAGGTTCTCTGAGAACTGAGATACGAAAGTTAGCGCATTAGCACCTTTTTTTGCCAAAAGTTCACTCCTTTTTCTATACTGTCCTACTCCTCCTTCCCTGCACTTGGCTGTGTACTCATTACTTTGTGCTAACAGCAATTGAGCAATTTACATTAGCAGCCTTGCAAAAGTCTACCCTGGAAAATGTCAACAAACTTCCAGTGAATATTTTCTGTGATGCTGGTGTGTTAAAGTGATCATAGAAGGACCCTTCCTGCCCTGGCTACCTACAGTCTCACTCCCTCAAAACTGGATGCCTGCAGGTCCAGCATCCCCAAGCTGCAATCAAGTAACCTTCTCTTACCTGTGATATAATCCTTCACATCATGTATTTTACTGGCTGGGTTGTTATTTCTAAACATGTACAAATTAAAAGGAGCTGGATCCTTCCCAATTCTCTTCCAGATTTCAATATCAGGTGTTGTCCACCGGCCTGCCAGTATGTCATAATCTCTTTCTCCAAAGTGAACTAGTTTGGTCAGCGGGTCATATAAGCCCCCATGGAATCCAATTACCAGCTGGAAGTCAAGGTTAGAGTCAAAATAGATCTCCCCATAGGCAGTGTATTGAATTTGTTTAAGCATGAGACCATTGCTACTGAAAACAGCCAGTGGTGTCCCTGTATTGTCTGATGCAATGTAAA
The DNA here is from genome assembly GCA_013400215.1 of Cisticola juncidis. Taxonomy (NCBI): domain Eukaryota; kingdom Metazoa; phylum Chordata; class Aves; order Passeriformes; family Cisticolidae; genus Cisticola; species Cisticola juncidis. The sequence goes on along the minus strand of VXBR01012230.1, from coordinate 2,467,256 downwards.
ACTCATCTCCACTGCTAATTTCCATGGCAAAAAGGTGTCCTTGCAGATCATAGTATAGAGATGTGATTTCAGAACTTGAGTGGTTATATACATGAGTTATCCTGGTTGGGTAAGTTAGGTCTGCGTAAAAGAACTGGAGATGCTGCCCAAGGCTAGTTTTACTAGAAACTCGTCGTCCAAGTCCATCATAACGGTAAATCACTGTCCACCCACTGCCTTTGCTGTAAACTCGAGTAAGAAGGCCCTTCGAACTGTATTCAAAGATTTCGGTACCCCTCTGACGCAGAAATCCGTCTTCATCTAACCGGTACTGTACATCTCCTAGTCGAGTTATTCTGTCTCTCAGGTCGTACCGAAGTGGTGTCAAACGGGCGCTGCTGCTGGGGTTGAGCAAGTGCAGGTTGCCATTCAGGTCATAGTTGTATCGCCACATTATCTTTTCATTCAGATAAACTGTCTGGAGCTGACCATCTACATCATATTCATAAGCGTATTTTGTGGTGTTGGCAAATGGCCCAATCTTAATTTCTCTTTTCGTCACTCGTCCCATGTTATCATACTGAATTGTAATCCAATACATTAATGACCGAAATATTTCATACTGAATTTCCTTGATGCGCCCATGAGCATCGAAGTGTTTTGTGTATGTCATTACAGCTGTTGAAATGATCTGGTTAATATCATAATATATAACTCCAAATTTTCCAAACTGTTCAACTTTGCCAGAGATATCGTCAAACTGGTAGAGGTCAATAGGCAATGGGGTTTCATTGATGACACCTTGCATGCTAGTCACTCTGAAGCTATTGTCATAGCTGTAGTCAAATCGGGCATTTACCATTCCGTCTTCACTAAAGCGGAAAATCTGTCTGTCAATCAGCGGGCCGATTTGTCTGTATCTAATGGTGCAGATGAAACCATCGCTTTGGAGGTTTACTGTTTTCAGGACTCCTGCTGTCTCATCATAAGTAAAACTAACTCTCGTACTATCATATAAAATTTCTGAGAGCTTGGTCTGCCGTCTGTACTTGAATAATACTCTTCGGCTTGTCCCCAGGAAAGCAGTTTGAAGGAGCTGCCCTTCTTCATTGTAGTCCATTATAACAGAAGCATTGCTTTCCGGGGGGTTGTATATATTCCGGTAATAGCCGATGGAGCGGATAGTCTGCATGGTATGACGAGCAACACTGGGCATGGTGACAGCGGAAAGCCGATCCAACAAATCATATTCGAAGATATACTGCCGTTGGCTATGGAGCAGAAGAACCATTGACTGAAAATTAAGAACAGATTTTTATCATGTGACAAATGGTGCAATATCTCCCCTCCTGCCATATACTGATACTATTTCTTCACAAAAATGTGACATTCCCACTTGAGAAAATTATCTCCTCTTTAATTGAATTATCATTGACCTTACATGTTGTTAACATCTCCCTGCCTAATTTACTTGTATGCTTAATTGTAGGGGGTTCTGTAATTAGTAGTTCCACATTCATAATTTGCTACTTGTTATGACTGTATCATTCTTTTATCCAGCATTCACAGCTAAACAGCAGATTGTCAATGGATTCAGATAAGTCATGTTTAATATGGGAAGAAGTAAAACTGTCTTAGAGCCATTAACTCTCAAGGAGAACAACATATGGGAGATACAATTTCTTCCTTACAATTAGACCTGAAGAATTTGAATAGCCTGAGATCTCTGAATACTGTGTTCTTGTTCTGTAAGCTTTTGAGACATAGGCAAAACAATTGTTTGATTATTCATATCAAAAGGAGCTACTTGAGTTATTCTGACATTTTCCTAATACATGGCTATTATGTATCATAGATCTTGATTAAATTATGTCTGTGGTAACTAGTAAACAGTATTTGCTGAGCAATATCTTCAACAGAAATATATTTAAACCCCTAAAAGAAATGGATTCTCTTTCTGCATAACAGACATGAGATCTCACAAGGGTGATTTTCACAGATATTTCCTGAAGGAGAGGTATCATTCAGCAATTGTTACATATATATTGATTCCTCATCTTTTGCCCATCCCTTATTTTGATGCTATAACATATAGCAAGTACAAATTGACAGCTGTAACTATTTATAAAAAAGAGCTTGGTAGTGAAAAAAGGCCACAACAGTGGAGCATTTGCAAACAAATTGTTTTCAGTTGAACTGAATTGCAGATAGTCTCTGTATCTTATTTTAAGTGTTAAGATAAAAGGTAAATGCAGATGCTTCTTGTTAGGCAGTGGCCTAAATAATTTAAAAACACATCAACTTCTAGCAATTAGCTACAGTATGATTACATATCTGTGGAATGAAACATTCCCCTTGGAATCACATGTTGATACTTGAAATAATTGCAATATGCTTCTACTACCTATTTTTTGCTTTGTATGCAGCAGTGAGGCGCTGCAGAATTTCAACACATTCCAAGCATTTTTAAAAACCTGAGTGCTCCTTACCTTTTCCAAATATGTGTAACTCCAGGTTTTCCCATCAGCAAACACTCTAGACACTATCCTTCCCTGTCCATCATACTCTATTTTTTCACTAGTTGTGCCTCGCTGTATGCTGCCTATTTGACCTGTGGATGAATAGGTAACATTGACAGCCATCAGCTTGCTGCTCGGGAGCCACAGGGTGGGGTGCCCTGACGTGTCGTAGGCAATCCTCAGCAGGAATTTACGGTGGTCATCGTAGATCTTTTCTGTCTTTGTGGTTCGATCAAAGTCAACTGAAAGGAGGTTTCTGCCATTAACCTTTTTAAAGCAAACAAAATGACACAATAAATCATGCTGTTCAAATCCCAGCCACCTGTTATTTCCACAAAGCTAGCTATTCTTTAAATACCATTTACAGTGATTGATTTGCTGTATGTGTAAAGTATTTTAGCAGCTTTTTGACAAAACTGTAAGGCACTATATTAGTATCTACCTTAGAAGGTCCAATTATATGAAGAGACGGCTCAGAATTAGTCAACTGTTAAGAAAATATTGAAAGATGTGTACTGAAAACTTCTGTAATAAATGGGGTCATTTCAATGAACAAACTACTTCCTTTGTAGGCAGTCTGGAGTTTATCTAGAAAATTGTAGAAATATATTCCCAGCAACTGCTTTTCCAATTCATAACCATCATGCTAAGAATGAACTGAAGGAAAGATCTGAATCCCAGTCCTTTACGGCGAGTATTTTTCGAAATAGTAAATACAAGATTAAGATCTTCAAAAGCATGTTGAATCTTCAAATTAAGGTTAAACAGTTTTTAGAACATAGACGTTCCCCTTCTGGATCAAATGGAAATTTAACTCAGTATAACATCCACTGCTGCAATGTATTTATAAGGCTGAAATCCTTACTAAGGTATGATATCTTTCTCCTAGTTAACTGACCACTTAAAACCATAAATGACTGGAAGACTACTGAACCACTGAAAAACAGTTAGAAATGCTCTGAAGTTTATAAGTATTTTGATTTGAAAATAAAGCCTTAGCACAGATACTTTAATGTTGAAAATCTTTTTATTGATATATATGTAAACTACAGTGATGGATGGTGATTTCTATGTAATACTTTTACATTGAAATTCATCCCCACCTCCCTTTAGTGTTCAAAATATGCCAACTTTCAGTTTCATTGAATTAGCTCTCATTTTTGAATTTATAAAAGGAAAATGTCTGGTTTTCTTTTCCTGTATCAGTATCTTTGCACTTCTCCATTCCCCTTAGCATTGAATTGTGCTTTAGTGTTCTCCAACAGGCCTCGAGGATTTCTTTGTTCTTCTGTAAACCATTTCTGTATCTGCTGTGTCTTTTTAAAGTTGTTCCAGGGGTGAAAAACTGGTAACAGGTTTTTTCAACACTGTATTTTGCGAACATGTGGGAAGTAGGGTAGAAATGGACAGAGAGCTATGTGTATTAAGAATTTTTAAAAAACTCCTTTTCATGTACCTCATACATACATTACAAAGGGTGAACATAGATTGCTCAATAACATTCAGAAAAGAACTAGAGAATAGACAGGGATATACCAAAAAAATGACTGAAAGATTTTTGCATTTTTTGGGCTGAATGTTCAAAACTCCATATGCCATGGATATTGGTACTTATACCCCAAGGCTGATAAGCTTCTAAAAGATCAATATAAATTAGATCCTTTATTACTGGTATAAAAAATATTAAAGTGCTTGTGATAGGTCATAGACAAATAGGAAAAAAGTTCCTCCAAATGCTCTGTTTTGCTCAGTCTCTCTATTTATGTACAATACCTTTCTCTTTGTTAATATGAAATCATTGACACGAAAAGAATCTGCACTATCAATTTAGGAAAAAACCCCACACTTTCATGTAAATCTCCTAAGTAAAGAAAACAAAGTCTAGCAGATGCAGAATAGCTGTTTTACCTATTTAATGAACCATCCAAGGTTATTTAAATATAATCTGAAAAATGAGTGCTACAAGACTGATTCTAGAAGTAGGTTAAACTTACCTGCGAAGTATTTCCATTCAACTCTTTTTAAACTTATTTTCAGGGAGTTTTTCTTTAAATTTTCCAACATCTAATATTAGCTCATTTACCTACATTAATGCTTAAATTTTCTTTATCTTTGACTTTTCCCCCTCCACTATCTCCCACATGTGCCTACATTTAACTCCGCATGTCCCTGCCTTTTTTGCTTCTCTGATTTTCTCCCTTCCCTTTCTCTCCACCCTCCCCTTCCTTATTTTACATTTAATTATGATTTTTACAATTTTTCTTGTCCACCTCTTGGGATTAGACACTGAAGTTAAAATGGACACTTCTGATTTCTGAACTGGCAAAGAAAGAAGAGTGATTTTATGGTTAAGGCAGATGTCCAAGCAATTGTGGGTAATTTCTTGGCTAAGCACATCCTTCAGGTATGAATTGCAACAAAGTACTTAATCCGCTGTCTCACTGCCCTAGCTGCTAACTGGGATGATAACATCCCTTGCCTTCTCACTTCCCATCTCTCTGGTCTGTGTAAGGGCAGGATATGAGGAGAAGGAAAGGAAATACCTCTTGTTCCAGCCAGTTTCATGCTTTCAGACTTTGCTGACAGAGCTCTTCCATTCAGGCATGTGAGCTTTTGGTGAAGTTTTGGCTGTGTTTGCCTAATCTCACAACAGAGATGGCAATAAGAGTAACTATGAGTTTTGGTGATATAGCTTGTTTCATTGGGCAACGTAGGGCTGGAATAACACATCTCAGTTAAAGCAGTGCCTTCCTCTGAAGTGCTTCTTAATAACATCTCTGCTAGCAAAACACTTTTAGAGGAAAAGTTGAATGTTTTTATTGTGTCCAAGGTAACCACATTCCAAATACATTTGAAACCTCTGATTTCATGATGATAAAAACTGTACTCGAAGAAATTTCCAGTGAAGAAATACTTAATGACACAAAACCAACTCTTTTGACAGTCCTTACCTACTGTCCTGATAGGTTTGAGTAATTTACATCTCCATCTATCCTCCTCTACTTTAATTCCTGTTTTTCTTCCCAGTGAGAAGTATGAAATCTGTCTGTGATTCCTCTGTTAAGAATAGGAATTGCTGTGTCTTACAGAGAGATTCAAGAGCTAATGTGAAAACTGGGGACCTCTGCATAGCTTGGAGTATGTCAGATCAGGAAAGGAGATTCCCTTATCTGTGTTACCTGTGTACTGTGGGTGCATCCCTTGGGACAGAGTTCATACCAGCTCCTTTATCTGAGACTTTTGTGAGACCCTCAGTACAAAGGCCCTAAAAAGACTTTTTCTTGCTAAGGACTGGCACAACCTTTGCCTATGACCAGCTTATAGACCAAATATACAGCTCTGGAGAGGAACTAGCTTATTGAGCAATTACAAACCAAGTCAGAACAAAAACAAGATTGATCAAAGACTGTTGGATTAAGGAAGGGCAACATAATTCTAATTCATTTCTTTAGAAAGATTACTAGTACTAGGTAGAACTAATACAAGATAGAAAACCAAGAGTAGCTGACAGCATACTTTTTAACATTAGATACTGTCTATATATAACACAGTAAGTGTCACAAAGATGAGTACCATTACTGGCAGTACATTTTGTCACTGTTTTTTGTCTACATTTGTCTTCTTTGCAGAAAAACGTTGATGACATATCTGTCTCTACATGGAAATGATGAGCTCCACAAATTATTCCTGTTCTTCTTTCTCTTGTTTTCTTTTTCTGCTTTCCTACATCCCCCTGTCCACCCCCAACTGACATTTCGGTAATACCTTTCCATGTAAATCAATTTCACAAAAGATTCCTTTTTTTTTTAAATTTTCATCGCTGACAAGTTTCTTTCCTTTCTTTTTGAGGCATTTGTCTCTTATTAGCTCATTCTCCACCTGCCCTACTTCTCCCTTTCTTCTACTTTCTGTGTTCACTTTTAATTTGTGTTATTTTATTATAATCTGTAATCTTTCATTTTCCCTCCCATCTTGTTAAATCTTTCTTTTTTTTTNTTTGTTAATTCTTCTAAGTTAAAGTTGCCTGGGACAACTTTACCTCCTCTTTTTAACATTTACCTCCTCTGCACTTGAATGCCAAATCTTAGCGTCATTTCTGGGAACTGCACTTGTGGTGGTTTGTTGGTTTGTTTCACTGCCAAACCTCTCTTAGGCTTCTTTCACAAATGACTTGGCAGGTGTATATAATGACATGCCTATGAACCAGAACCGCAAGGATGAGCTTCAGAATTATGACTTTTTTCTCTTCCTTATCAACATTAGATAGCTGCCACAGGTAGTTACTAATACATTGTTCTTAAGCAGCTGCTACTGTGCATAATCATTCTTCCTTCTTGGAAAAAAATAGATTTATCTTGTAGAGAAAGTGGTGGAGAGGAATATAACCTGTGTAACTGCATCCCCTCCTTTCTTGTCCCAATGGAAGATACAAAATATTTTAAGATTTAGAATGGCAAGAAGTCAAGTGGCCTGAAATTACTTACCTTCATTTGATACACTGCCTAGGCCTTATTTTAAAGAACTGAGTTCAGTTCTAATAGTAAGTCAGAGCTTTGATGTGGTCTTGAAATGGTCTCCTGGCAACACAATTTTAAATACTTAATCTGTGTTGTCTTTACCAAATGGCTGTCATAAATCATAGTTTGCTTCCTACTTGTATTTCACTCACTATACAGGAAGAAGAAATGCCAACAAAATGGTAAAGACATATGTTAGAGGAATATGCCATACTCATACACACACAGTTAAACCCTTTTTACTGTAAGTCTTAGTAGAATTTTAATTTAAAAAAAAAGAAGAAATAAAATCCAGAGATTGTGCTAACTTATGGTTAGAATAATTTAAAACAGGATTCCAAATCAGTTACATGAATTCAGTACCAGAAAGAAAAACAGTGAAGGAAAGAAGAAAATTATTCTTTTTAGCAATTCCAAGCTAAATCCAACAGTTTAAATTCCACAGAGTGCTGATTTTAGCTGGGTTATTTCTTCACAGAAGCTAGTACAGGACTATGTTTTAATTTGTGCTGAACACAGGGTGGATAACCTAGAGATGTTTTTATTATTGCCAGGCAGGGCTTCCACAAAGCCAAGGCCTTTTCTGCTTTTGTTACTGCCACGCTGGAGAGCAGACTGTGAGAGGACACAGCCAGGACAGGTGACCCCAGATGACCCAACGGCTATTCCAGACCATGGGACATCATGCCCAGTGTGTAAAGCAGGGGACATTTGGAGTGATGGCTGTGTCCTCCCAAGTCACTGTTACCTGTGATGGGGCCCTGCTCTCCTGGGTATGGCTGCACACCTGCCTGCCCATGGGAAGCAGTGAAATCATTCCTTGTTTCACTTTGTTTGTGTGTGTGGCTTTTGCTTTTCCTGTTAAACTGCCTTTATCTCAACCCACGAGTTCTCTGGTTTTTACAGTTCTATTTCTCTCCGATCGTGCTGGGGGATGGGGAGTGAGTGAGGAGCTGTGTGGGGCTTGGCTGCTGCCTGGGGTTAAACCACGACACACAGAAAAGAGCAATTAATAAATAAAACAGCCAATAAATAAAGTAATAAAAACAAGTACTTCCAGATCTACAGACAGCTTGTCTACAGTAAATATTCTGTGGTTGCTGGATGGCAATACCTACAGAAGTGTATTTACATTTCCTCATTCCTTAATGAGAATGCAGTAGAGACCACTCATGCTTATGTGCTTACCCTAAGCTTTCGGCCAAAGACATTGACTTTTCCTTGGGCCTGCTCCTTCCGGAACCGCCACTCCACCAGGTTCTGCCCGTTCTCCCCCGGGAGGGTCATGTTTCTCTTTGCCATGGTTGGGTTGGCAGTGCCAGCCAAGACGTGCGGTTCTGTCTGGTAGTGTGAGTCCAGGCCGCTGGCGTACAGGATTCTCAGGGAGCCATCATAACCAATCTGATAGCTATTTCTTAACTGATCTGAAAAGGTCATAAAGAGAATTACAGGTTACCCACATGGGTTAAGACTCTGCCTTTGTACTGGACACTTTAAGCAATAGGTGCATTTTGACTTCACATAAACTGAACCAATGGTAATAAAGAGCCAGAGTGAGATTGTTAAGAATAAGTATATCCCACAGGAGCAAAAAAATGCCTTTAGGACCTATGATCAAAGTTACTTAAACACCTAAGAAAGTCTCATCCTCATAGTATATTGTTTGGACTGGCACCATACACATTCTCTGTGGTTTCATTGGGCGTTTTTGGCCTAATCCTAAGCATACTGTGACTACTGACTTTTGCAAGCATGTGGTTGCTGGGATAGTACATGCTATTTTTAAACTCAGATATCACTTCATACTATTTCTGTACCTATTTCCATTTCAATCCATCTCTTCTTTCCAAGATTCCTTTTTAAATACAAAGTAAGTATTCTACTTCCCATAGCTGCTTACAAGAGCTATTTGGTTAGAAAACTTAATGCTACTTTTGTTGCAACTACTGATTTTGCAAAACAGTTGTTTCTTTATAGGTGTAAAACTGTGTATGTATCACCCCATCCTCCAGACTCTGTGACCCTGAAGTTTCACTTCACTTGCAGCTGCTTGTACCACAAGAAAACAATTTTCAGACCAGTATCTGCTGAGAAATCTCTTGTTTACAGTACCTTGAACCATAGTATAGAAAGAATCGATTGATGATAAGTTGGAAGTGATGCTGACATCTTCCTCTCTGCTGGATGACTCAATGTCCACTGTAATGGCCTTTTCCATTTCCCCATGAAGGTTAGTGACGACTCCAGTTGGGAATGTAACGTTTGTTAGACGGCCCTCGCTATCGTAGCTAAAAAAAAAAGTCCAGAAATGATACACAGCAGGAACAAATTGTTTTCACTTACAACTAAAATGAACAAAAACCACCAGCTACTCATATTGTTAAGGCACTTTTGGGTTTTTTTTGTGTGCATGGGATAGGCATAGCAAAGACTTCAAATATGCTTTGAAGTACTCAAAAGACTGCTTAACATACAGCAGCCTCAATGGCGATAGCAAGAGCAAACAGATGGATCTTCAGCTCTGCATATTATTCTTTGAAGTGTGACCAGATCCTGCTGCACATCTAATTTACCATTTCAAAGGAAGCATATTTATTTGTGCTAAATTCTGTAGCATTCTGTACTCATTCCCTCTTACTGGACTAGATTTTGCTGTTACTGTAGGAATCCTCAAAAATTTTGAAAAAAGGATATCTTAATAAGTGTCTCTTGAGCCTTTCCTATTCAATAAGTATGCAGAACACCTGTACTCCTGAGTGCTTAACATCCCTTGTATTACTATGAGAAGAATCCAGGGTAATATCTACTTAAGCTGCTTGTAGCTGGAAACCAGACCAGCTAGTATCTCTAACTTGTTAACTGCCTGCAGATTGTAGTTTGAGAACTGTGACGCAAATCATGAGGCTTTTTCTTCAGTGTCTACTGACATTTATTTAAACCAACAGCTGTATCTCCACTTAATATGAATAGGTAAATAGAATTTCTGTAATTGAAGCAGATGTTGGTACATGCCCAGAGACCATGCTTATATCCAAGCATGCATTTTGGTCACAGTATAGAGAGAGGTAAAACACTATGTGAGCTTCTGGTCACAAAGGTTGTCTTTAGGATGAACTCTTCCACTACCACAGTCTTGATTTGTCAGCCTAGGTGTTCAGCTGAAGCTCCTTGTTTTGAAGTATAGCCTGCCCGTAGCTGCAACAGAGAGAAAAAAGCATCCAAAGGATGATTTCAGGCCCACATATGACCTGTTTCTCTCAGGAATTTTCCATCTCTCTCCCGTGACCTTGTAGTGGGAAGCTGAACAATGCCTTAGTCTCTTAAAGTAACTAAAACATGACCCTGCAGGTCCTCACAGTGTGCTAGACATTTCATGCTGATATTTATCATCAAAATTGCTCCTACTGGAAAAGAAAAGCAAAACCAAAAAAAGCCCCCCAAAAGCCCCAAGCATATCACTGAGGCTACAGAAACTCTTTTTCTTAAAATGAGAGAATTAATCCTAACAGCTGTAACCCACAACACTAACTTTCTCTGAACAGCATGAGTACTGCATAGCATTGCTGTAACTGAAAGGATTAAGTTAAGAAATGTTTTCTTCCAGTTTGCTTACTCTGTAGATTTGACAGCTTTTTGCATACAGTCATTTCCATCCTTTTAGCACAGTTGATTTCCTTTGTTTATGTAAGACTTTCACTTAGCAACAGGCAAGAGAAAAGAATGTTTAAAAATCAGAAACCATACTGCAAGCCAGGGAATTCAAGTGAGGAAACTTATTTTTTGAAGTTAAGTACATTTCAAGATAATGGGGTTTCTTCCAGTGTGTTTCTGTCCCTAATTGTGGCTCTTTTTTTACATATTGGACTTGGCAAGCTGAGATATTCCATTTATGTAGGAGACCAAAACAAACACATTGAAGTTCCTTGTGCATGAATGTGACTGCTAGCCTATTCATGACCTTCAGTCTCATGCCTCAGTTCCAAGAACTTATTTTCATGCACAGCTTCCCTTTCCAACTCCCTGGGGAGCATATATTGTCCAATTAGTGTCCTTTTCTATTTTCTGCTTTATGTTTGAAAATGGTACCAAATTACTTTGTTGGGAATTACTTCCATCCTTTGATTGCTGTAGTCAATACTGGTCTTTATTTCAAACAATGCTTACTAAAGCCACGGAAGGTAAGATTTCCCTGTAAGAACTATTTACCCTTTTAATCAAAGAATCTATGAGAAACTAATTACCATATTTCTCAGTATACCACCTGAGCTGTAAAATGCTACACATCAGTAGTATTCAGCACAGTGTGTGGCTTTAGTGCAGTATGCAGAACTGAACTGTGCTATCCTTTTATGCATTCTTGCTTCCACAGTATTATTTTTTGCCTGTGCCTATAGTTCTTGAACTGGTCTTGTCTTTCACAAATGTGGGAAGGCACATCATGAGGCTGAGATAAGCAGTTAATATTATTACAGTGTGGGAGAGTTCAAAGACCAGCAAGAAATCATGCTACACATTCATGTTCTTAAAAACATGACTTTAAAGCTGAAAGAATCTTAAAAGCCATGATTGCTTGGTTCAGGCATCCTAGTGCAAGAAGAAAATGTGACTGAGACGTGAAAGGCAAGAACAGGATTTCTTATATTTTTATAGCCAGGCACAAAAAGAAAAAGGGGAAATTGTCCTTTCTACAATTCACTATATATTCTATTTTATGACAGATTGCTATGTGTGTCCTTCATTTTGTTCACTGTACATCGAATACTAAACTTACTTTATACTTGCTATCTTCTTGCCCACAATCAAAGCTTTATCAATGCACAGCGTAGTAACATCACTCATACCTTTGGGCATTCTGCAGCCATTTTTCTTATTACATTCAAATATCCTTGCATTCTGCTGCCAAGGTGAATTTATTCATCCAAGATTGTCAGTTTTAGACTGAGAGATTTCTTTTTATCTGCCTAGTGTTCTAATATTGAAATTGCCCTAGAAGGAATGAGATCTGAAGTCTAGAGGGCAAGAGCCTATATTTGGCATTTCACAGCCTCTTTGATCTTTTCATCCAAACACAAGCTCAGGCATACGTGTTACCATGGAGCCCTCTGATCTTTCTCCTTTGCCAGGGTCCACAGCAAAGTCGTTCCACCAACCTCTTCAATTCCTCAAAAGTGAGTCTCACATAAACTTTTCAAGAATCTAAACCAAAAACTTGCTCCCTGGACGTGACCTTGTGTGCATTAATCCGCTCGGCTCATTTCTTGTTGGCATTAATGCAACAATCTTCATATTTAGTCAATAACTATGAAGGCAGCAGTGGGGGCAGCTGTCACCATTGCTAGCTGAAGTTCCCCTTAGATCAAATCCTTTTTTTTTCCTTAGGATGAGCTGCCACTGCCAGATAGTTTTCAACTTCTGCAGTGAGAATTTCTCAGAGATAATGATTATCAGCTTCCCAGATTCTCGACCTTTTGCTCTTCACCTGCTGGAAGTCTCTCTTCCATTGTTCATCTCCTTCAGTTTTAATTACATGCCTTCCCAGACCATTTTCTGTTCTAGGCTATGTAGGACATTTCACTTTGCAGTAATAACTGTCTGGTAAGCCTTGCCAGAGATGGAAATGTCCTACTTTCTTTATTTTTGACTTGTTTCTCAAGTGTATTTTATCTTAGTCTGTAGCACTTAGTCTGTAGCTCAACCCCAACTTGCAGAGCATTATTAATGTTTTATATAAGAAGTTATTTCAATGTAGAATAGGGAACTGTAGAAATAAAGTGTATAATAAAGGCTGCACCTAAAGCCAGTTGCTAAATTATGACTGATACTGTTTTTCTCCAGACTTCTCCAGCACAATCCCTCAACAAAATAAATTCTGTAAATTTTTTTTTTTTGCTGTTGTAAACATGTCAGGTTGAAGAGCAAGGCACGCTAGTTCTAGCACATTTCAGATAACAAGACTTACAGTCCAAATGCATATTAAGTACTTAAGACTGTTTACAGATTATACTATTAGTTGGGATACTGTTATAGAGAAATGAAGCATTAATGCATTTCATAATATAGACATGTATAATTTTGACAGTAGAAAAAAGAAGTACTGTTACACTTTCACTCACATCAGGTATTTCCTCTATGCATCTCAGATTACCAAGAGTGGCTAAAAAATTTATGGAACATTACCCTACTTGTTTCAAAGTATTAATGGGAAGCCTTTTATACCAGAATGCTGTTTCTTGGCAGGCAAGAACAGAAAGTTCAAGGCTGGTATTCAGGAGTGTAATGTGTTGCTGTTTTAGGTGCATACCATGTTGACAACATGCTGAAAAATCTGTCCTAGCCTGGCAATGAAATGTCTTCCTTGGCTTGTTAAGGCCATTTAAGCCATTACATAGAGGACCTTTGTCTTTAACATGGCAGAATTTTGGTTTACAAAGACATTCTTTCACTTGTATTCAGCCTCTTTAGCACACTGCAGGTTTAGTCCCTCCCAAATTAAAGTGAATTCAAAGCTGGAAAATGATGGTAAAGAAAAGCCATTCTAGTAGCATCTTCACTGCATGCTCAACTAGTATCAAAATGGTTGTCTTGCCAATCAAAAGGAATGAAGCCCACAGTTCCTATACCATCACTTTTATTAGCATTTCATCACCTGCAGGGAGCTCTCCTGCCCCTGCTAGTTTAAAACTGGGCAAGGCAAGTTACTAGAAGCTCTAGTTCTGGCCACCTTTAACCATTATGTGTATTGTAGGAACAAAGAAAAAAACTTTCAACTTGAATGTAATAGATTTTGATTTTTTTTTTCCTTTTCTCAATTTTTACATTGCTTTCCTGATTTTGATATGCATTTTTGCTTTTTATATGTCTGACAAGAGACTGAACGAGTCTGCTGAGAATGAAAAAGGTGAAAATAAGCTAAAAATACATGGACAGAAATGATTTCTGCTTCTTTTTTTTTTTTTTTTTTTTTTGTGCATTTATTTAGTCTGATTCAAATAGACTTCAGTCGATACACAACTACTCATTTATAGCCTGTACATACTCCTTTATTTCCACACAATACATCTGTATATGTATCTTAAAAGGTTTAGCATCTTGTGAATTCACAGTGCAATTATACTGGGAAACCTGAAATATTAAACTATGACCTCCTTTGGAGATACAACAATTTAAAAAAAACCAAAACTCCAAACAATAAAGAATATGGTGGTATGTCTTCCTAATATTTTGTTTTGCTTAAAAAGAAGAAAGCAAATGACAAGCTGACACTTATCAGTATCTTGTAAATTATGACAAGTGGATTTTTACAATTTTATTTTATTATTGTCTAAGAAGTTACAGAATTTTTTTCTCTTCTGGAATATTGTTAAGCATGAGAAAAATTGCAGCCAGGAGGGTTAACCATGGCCTGGGGTGCATCAGGCACAGCATCACAGCCGAGCAAAGGAGGGGATTGTCCTGCTCTGCTCTACACTGGGGCAGCGTCACCTCGAGTGCTGGGGGCAGGTTTGGGCACCACAATGTGAGAAGGTTATAAAGCTGTTAGAGAGCATCCACCAGAGGGCCACGAGGATGGAGAAGGGCCTTGAGGGATGCCATATGAGATCACTTGGTCTGTTCAGCCTGGAAAGGAAGAGGGTTAGGGGAGACCTCCTTGTGGTCTTCAACATCCTCATGAGGGAATGACCTCATGACCCTGCAGGGTCAGGGACTGATCTCTTCTCTGTGGTGACCAGTGATAGGACCCAAGGGAATGGCACAAAGCTCTGTCAGGGGAGGTTTGTGTTGGATATGGTTTATATTGGAAATGGTCAGGCACTGGAACAGGCTCCCCAGGGAAGTGGTCACAGCACCAACCCTGACAGAATTAAAGAACTGCTTGCACAACACTCTCAGACACATGGTGTGACTCTTGGGGCTCTTCTCTGCAGGGCTGGGAGCTGGACACTGATGATCCTTGTGAGTCCCTGACAACTCAGAATATTCTATGATTTTATGAAAAAAAATCAAAATTCTTTCCAGTCTTACAGACTTCTCAATATATGAAAAAAGTTTTTTTCTTCCTTTTTCCTTTCTTTCCTGGTTTATTCCTTTCCCCATCCCTTTCCTTTTTCCTTTCACCCGTCCCTTTTTAATTTCTTTTTCCCTTCTGTTGTGCCTAGCTTTGAGAAAAAAGTGGATGAACAGGAATTACAGAAAATAGATCCAGGAGTCATTCTAGGAAAGAGCTAAGTTAAACTACAGCCAGAATCCAAATTCTGGAAAGAAATTTATATGCCTACTTTTTTTTTTTAATGGAATTTGGGCAGAAAATGCAAAATCACAAAAGCACAGAAATTATAAGGTCATTAAAATTACTAGTATCAGCTACATTTCTCTGTCCTGTCCAACCAGCTGTCAGACAACTCAAGCTTTTCCTGTTCCTTTATCTGATGGCTTTTCCATGGGGAAAGGGTCTTTACCCTGTTTTTATCTTGCAAAGTCTTATAAAACTGTTTGCACAGCTGGTTAAATAATTCAGGTAATGGTCTTTTATCTTAGCAATGTAGTCAGGACGAATTTTTTAGTCCAGGTTTAATGAAGAGATTTCCTCAGCTGGAAAATGATTGACAATTTCTCTTTTCACCTTATCCTGTTATAACTGCAGCTCTTGAGGCTTTTTATTTGGTGTATATATTTTGTCATAATGTTAAAAGGACAATCTTCTGTCTTTTTTTGTAAACTGGCATTCAGCACACCAGACGTGAACAATTCACTTAAACAGGCCTTTTTTGACAACCATAACTCATCTGTAAAACAACAGGCACACTCTAAACAAGAATCACTGCAGGAAATATGTCTGTTGGAAAGGGAGCTCAAAGGAATGAATCAACACCTTTTCCCATGATAGCTCATTCACTTCCATACAGAGAAGGTTTTGATGCTCATTTTCCACTTCATTGCACAACCAGACAAACAAGCTTGAGTTCAGTGCTTGTGCTGCATAAGATTGACCACTTTCACAGCCCAATTCAAAATGACTTCCAGATATTTGGAGCCAGGTATTTTTGGGGAGTGGTGCTTTGTGGAGAAAGAAGCAATACATGAATGTACCATGCTGGGGATGCTTTACTTTTTTGCCAGAATACTGCCAAATTTCTCACTCACTGCTGTACGGTACTGCAGTCCTCCCTGCTGTGCTGATTGCTGCAGCAAACACCTATCGTGTAGATTCTCATAAGGAGCCACAAAACCACGGAGTCTCTACAACTCGCATGTCTGACATGCACCCTACATCCACATGACCTTGCACAAATGAACAGGGTTAATGAAGCTGGAGCTTTTTGAAGTGCAGGAAGAGCAACTCCAGTGTGCTCACCTGGGGAAGGGGTGCTCTGGGAGCAGTGGGATGTAGGCAGTGTGGCTAACATGAGAGGCATTTTTAGGGATGGAGCAGCTTCCCAGGGCTGAGAGTGTGCTACAGCAGCTCACACTCTTTTGAACTGAGTGCAGCCAACTCAGGAGCAATTCAAGGGGGCTCGGTCTTATGAAGATGAGACTAAATATAGTAGCAAGGCTGTTATCTACCAGACCTCAACAGTCATCCCTCACTTTTTAGCTTCCTTGTAATGAGAATTCACTGTCCCTAAGTGCTGTGGGATGCACAGAGGATGGATTCTGGATTTGCCAGGATGTGCTGGCGGGCAGCTTCCCTAACCTCAGGGCTCCTCGGGGCTGCTGCCTTGTCTGTTTGTCACCTCCCCCACCTTTGTAGCTCATCTATTACTGCACAAATAAACTGTGTGCCTTGTCAATATAAATACCAGAGTATGGCCTCTCAAATAAAAGAAATGTTGGTGTATATATACACCATGTGTATATATACATGTGACAGATTGTTCCTTGCTGTAAGGTCTTACACTGTCAGAGCTGAGTCTACAGGCCTTCAGTGAAAAAAGGATGTCAGGCTGATCTATTTAACTAGATATTTTGCTCACAGAAAAAGCTGTAATGTTGCTTTTTTCCCCTTAATTTTTGTTTTGGTGGTAGGATGGGGATTTAATTTAATTTAATTTAATTTTGAAAGGTAAAAATTCAACAAAGTTGTTTTTACATAATCACAAAAAGTGGACAAATCAACTTATGAAATTACATTATGTTTGAAAAGCAAATTTAGTAACAGGAAAACTAAATTATATGGGTGTATTTTCTTTTTTCAGCGTCAGTGGAATACCAAGGCAGTAAACAATAATTGTTAAATTCAGGTTCTGTGATTATTTTAGAATAACAACCTTATTCCTTAGAGTACAAGTCTCACCCAGTTAATGCAGGCTTCAGAAGTGAGAGAATTTCCCTTCTTGGGAGGGGACTCCAAAGGTAAGACTTTAAACTGCATGTTACTTGTAGGCTTCCTAGAGAGCCGATCAGTCTGGCCTCACTGGGACATTAAGGAAGACCAAATCTCTTGATGGGGCTTGAAAATGTGTTTCAATACAGCATGACTGAAAACAGAGATTAGCCTTTTCACATGCGGTCCTGAGCTACCCTTCCACCCTCACCACACCAGGTTCCCTGGAAAGTGAGAGTGGGAGGAGGTGAGCTGGCTTGAGTCTAGCCTCCCTCCCTTCTGTTTGACAAAGAAAACTAACATGGAACAAGAATATTAACATGCCAATAACTCAACAAATGGTATTGTGAAGTCCTTCATAAAGCCAGAAGTAAGACAGATACTTTCAGGAACCTCGGCAGAGCTGACTGGCTTCACAAGTGCAGGACATTTATTTTATTAATATTAATAAAATTGTTTGTTTTGTGGTACTATCCTTACTTCTAAGTGCTTTCTGAAACCAGAGACATCACATGCTGACATTCTTGACAGATATCAAAGCAAGTCTTCCTCTTTCATACATGTAAGATATAATGTTGCTATGTGTCTTCAGCATTCTGATTTTGATATTATTGTCTATTTGATGGCTTCTCAGGTCTGCTTTTATCATGTAGCCTAATTCTAAGGAGAAGACATAGTAACATTCAAGAATGAAAAAATGGGTATATGTCTATTAGATGAGACATAATACTGCTATCGGGCAATTAGGGGATACACTGCAGTTCTCTAAAAAAATTCACATTTGTATCTAATGTTACATATTAATAGATTATTTTTAACATGGCTGTTTTTTTATTAAGCAGGATGAGTCTGAAACAGTGAGTTTGTGCTCCAATATTAGGACAAGTCTTACAAGACTAAATAATATAACATTGTATTCTGACATCTACTGTAAAGCTGAGTTACAGTTCCTGTTGAGAAAACTGTGAGACATAACCTCTATTCTTTAAAGCTGAAGATAGAAATTTAAAAAATGTATTGAATGGTTTACCTTAAGAAGAAACATGGTAAGCAAGCACAGTCATCACCAAGTTCCTCTCAGAAATTGCATATTGCATGAAACATGGTTACATACTACTGTAGCATTGATGTATTCAGCGGAAAGTTAAAAAAAACCCCAAAATTAAATATGTCAGCCTGATATTTTCCCCAACAAGTACTCTTTGGATAGGGGGCACACTTAGCTTGTTTGAATAGAGAGGAAGAGTTTTAATTTCCTTCTGGCCAGCCTTGTCTCCATGGGTCTACATGAAGATGTTAAGTGAGGGTTATGGCTGCTAGATCTCCAATTTGTGTAACATTGAGAGGAGGAGAAGCAAATATGCTTTAAGACAGATATCTATGTATTGCATGCTGCATTGTGACAGGCAATGTGGATACAGAGGCAGTTATGCAGGGACTTGATATCTCAAAAATATTTCCAAAGAGACAATTCAGAAACAATTAAGAAAGAAAAGAATATGGTTTTTGTTGCTTGCATATATATAGTATGGGAAGATTAAAGACACTGCACTTGTATGTCACAGTTTGCAATCAAGGGCTCATATGATTCCACAAAAGTCCTTGCAAGAACATGATAATCAGCTACACAAAAGTGCTTGAATGAATATGGTTAATAATTTTATAACCACTACATTTTACACTGATGAAGCAAGAAGCAGCAGCAGTAAAAGCAGAAGGTACCAATGGTTGTCGATAGTAAAAGGATAAAAATACCTAAAAATACCTATGATAGCAAGGACATACAGATAGTGTTATTTAGTAGTGATAAAAAAAAATAGATTACAATTTGGTACAAAGAAAGCAAAACCAAATTAGAATGAAAGCCCCAAAACTACAAGTAAAAATAACCTAGGCATTTTTAGATACTTATACTACTGAAGTGTAAATGGAATAGAGAAATGAACACAAATAGAAACACAAATGTTACAGGAAAATAAACCCCCACAAATGTTACTGGAAACAGCACAGAAATAGTAATTATGAAAACTGGATTTTGAACCTCTTAATATACAGTAAAAGTGCAAGTGAACTGACACTACTGTTAGGGTATAATTTTCATCTGATCAAATTCAATACTTGTGTTTCATCATAAGTTCCATAGACTTTTCCATAGCCAAATTTCAGTATTTCCAAGTCAGACTCCACAAGCAGTGTATTAAGAGGAAGGAAAAGAAAAACTGCAAAACATGATCTATTCTCTGTTGCCAACTGTTGACAGTTACAGATGATGTGCCTGGTACTTGGGGAAACTAAACAAGTCCAAGCCAGAGGCAATATCTGACTCTGTATCACAGAGTTCTCGGGAAACCACAGCACAGAATGCATTGCTAATAAAAGCATAATATTCAAACTCTGCAGCAGACAGTGAAAATAGATTTTTGTTTGCGATTCTCTAGAGTCCATAAATTACTGTAAGGATTTCACATTCTGAATGGTTTCACCACCTTTCCAGAATAGCTGGAAAGCACGTTAATTTAACTGTGGGAGCAAAGTAAACTTGTAAGAACTGTGCTTGCTAATGTTACTCTCTTTGCTTCCCGTTGCACTGCCTTGAAGACAAGGATTGAGTGGGAGAGAGAGGGGGGAGGGAGAAGACAAATGAGCTCAGGGCATGAAGTGTCGGGGGAAACATTGGATGGACTGTCAAGAGATGCAGGAGGGGACTGCGAAGAAATTCACTGCTGGGAAAGGAAAAAGCAGGAAAGTCAAACACGCCTTGGGGAAATAACGGGAGATACGGGAAAGAGCAAGATACAAACTAAGAAAGTAAGGAAACATAGTAGGAGGTCGGAGAGCAAAATGGAAGAAAGGAAGTGGATTTCCAGAGAGGAGGAGCCATCTTAGTCTGGATCAGATCTCTGCCTGCTGATACTGCTTCTAAAGGAGGAGGAAGAAAAATGAGAGACAGCTGAAAAGAGATAAGGAACAGTGGCTACTGTGATTACCTAATATCTAAGGAGAGCACACACAGTCTGAACCTTCCAGCAGAGCTTGACAGGAGAAGGAACACCTGCCTTTTAAGAGAGGAGCCTGCAGAAGCACCCGGGCTGTGACTGCAGAGGGGCAGAGCCCAGACACCCAACACTGGGCTGGGCAGGATTTGTTCCAAAGCAGCTGAAGGGAAGGATTCCGTGTCTGTGAGAGATGTGCACACTGACTGCAGCCTGCCCCAGCAGGTCTGCCCGGGCAGCCAAGGCTGCTGGCTGCTTGTCCTGGAGGGATTCTCCCAGAGAGCAGCCTCTGCCAGTTCCTCAAGCACCTAAGGGGCACAAGGCAGGCACAGGCCAGCACTGCTGGAATGCCAGGGCTTTGATGGAGGCCAGGCTGGCAGGCTGGGGGACTGCACAGGGGCACCTGCAAGGCTTTGTAGGCATTTGCTTCTGCTGTTTCAAAACTTATGTCAAGAGAAAAGGCTCTTTTTGTGCACCTCGCTTAGCTATCTGTATGCAAACTCAGAATGGAAAAGCTGATGAGAAATAATGCAAAGAAATAATGCCATATATGCTAGGAAGCATCACTTCCAACATGCTAATATGCAGATAATTAGTTTAATTCTAATATTTATCTGTTTAAATGTTCATATTATGCATACATAATATGCAGTTATAGTTAATAGTTTCCAGCTCAGATATCTCAGAATTTTGTAAGAGACTTTGATTAGGCTGATTACTTTTATACCTTGTTTAATACTATAATTTAATTTTAAAACCTAATCTGGGCAACTTTTAGCTTCATATGGCTCCATTTTTTTTTAGCATGCATGTATTTTCAATCATTTTTGTAAATGCTCTGTTAATATAATTTTTATTCAGCAAGTTTCTGGACCTCTGAAAACAGATAACAGTTACAATAAATTTGAGCAACAGTGCTTTAAGAAAGCACACATTCCTGAAATATAAGGTGTCAGTTTTGATTAGTACACTATAACCCTTAGCAAAACAGAAATTTAAAAATCCGTTTTGCCATAAAGATATTAAAAATCCCCCAAGTCTGTAAACAAAGAAAACAGATTATATTATATTATAAGTAATTCAAGCTAATACTTACAATTTCACTGTAAAAACCAAAAAGAATGTGCAAAAATATTTCACGTGAGTCAGTCCTTCCCTTCTTCAGGGAAAGAGGAGACTAAATAAAATAAACTATAGATTAATTAGTGTCCATGCTAAAATAAATGAGTAAATTTCTTTTGGATCTGATATTAGTGTGATTTAAACTGTGGAAAAAAGCCATGAAAAGGAACAAGACCAAATGCTTTCGTATGTGCCAGAGCAGTGATTGCCAATTTTTGGGATGCAATGTTTTTGCAAATATTTCTCCTTTGCACTGAAAAGTTCTGAAAAATGAAAAAAGAAAGATTGAATCATTTTCATAAACCTGCTCTCAAACCACTGAGAACTCAGTTGAAATAAGTTCTTTGGATACATGCTCCACTTATACAAGCAGATTTGCACAGGAGAATAGTTAACAAAGCTATTCCTGAGTTGCTCCTAAGGCTGAATTTTTTATTACTAAACCCACAGTATTTTTCCTCTGTGTATCTTCAGCTACTTAAACAGATGTGTGACAATCGAAAGGTGAAAAAACCCAGCTATACTCAAAGCTAGTTGACAAAAGGCATTTCTAGTCCATTGGGCATTCAAACAGTTGAACATTTTTACCTGTGAGTGCAAAGAAAGTCTGAATTCACCATGGAATATAAATTTTATCCTTTTTCTCAAAATATTTTGAGAATTTTAGTAATAGAGTAAATAAAGTACATAAATGAACTGTGATACTGAAAGAAAATGCATTCAGCAATGAAGCTGAAATATTATGCTGTGAAGTCAGAATGATTTCATAATTTCTTATTCCTCACTCGATGTTTGAGAGATACCTTTCCATTTTAACAAGACTTTATTTTTTTCAAGAGGAAGCATTCCACACCTGAAAATGTTTTAGCCCATACTACCCACAGACATGAGTATGCAGACTCCAGACATGAGTATGCAGAAGCTGAGAGAGATACTTGTACATCCTGTCACCCCCACACAAACTCTTCTATGGTAATTCACGCTCTCCATCTGTTTTGGCAATAGTAGCAGAAACCTCTTGAAACCCAGCATCATCAGATTTAATGTTACAAATCATCAGCACCAAAAAGTCACAATAATACTTGATCTTAGAATAAAAAAAATGGCTAAAGGGTTAGCCATTTTTTTTCCTTCAAAAGGGCAATATACAGACATAGATTTGGTGCATTGGGATTTTATGTTCAAAAGAAGGAAGCAGCTATGATGACAGATGGATTTTTTGAGAATGCTATTTTGGCAAGAAAAATAACACAGTGCCTTTCCCTATCCTTCATTCCCTGTAGCTTTATGTAATCAGTATAGTTTTTATTTTTGGTTTTAACTTGCAGAGAGCATTACAGAAAACATTACTGGAAGGGACCTTGAGAGGTCGTGTGGTCCAACCTCTACCCCAGGGCAGGATCTGTTCTTCCTGCATTGGTCCTGAAAGATGTCTGATCTGTTTTTAAAGACAGTCTATGAAGGGCAAGGGGTCACTATCATTGTTGTCTGCTCCAGGGCTCCAAAATCTTCACCGTGAAGTTCCTCCAAATGTCTGATGTGAATCTGCCTTGTTGCAATTAAATAGATTACTGCTTCACCATGGCTACAGGGAGGAGATAAATATCTTTGTTTCTGCAAAAGCCTCATACACTTGCAAATTTGGGGAGAGTGAAATTGCCCAGCTTTTTCCATAATTACTTCACCTTGGGAATTCTAACGAGACATTGGTTGGAGGTAATTGTTTAGGAAGTGCATAAGCAGCAGCTTGGAAATATTACTAATACCTATTGAGGGGAATAGCCTGCCCTTTGGGCTCTCTGTAAGACAGCTGGATATAACCTAACTCTGACCAGAAAGTCTGCATGAAAGCAGATCAGGTGTGAAAGACGGCCATTTACAGACTCAGGAAATAGCTATGTATCTCATGACACACAGTACCCTAAATTCTCCCTATGATGAAAACTACAGGCCTGCCATCCACTGAACAGTGATTATAATATCCACGTTTTCTGTGATCACACAGGCGCCATTAAGATACATTCAGGAGCCACCAGCTACTGTGGTATGCCACAGTAGGCTACACAGAAACCACAGACAGCATGGTGAGAAATTACTGCCCTGATTAAAACACTAGGTCCTCAATTAGCCAGTATAATCCCAGCATGATTTGAAGTGCCTGCTGTACCCTTAATTTCAGATGCCTTAATTTCTGTACGGACTTCACTGTCCCCCAGAGTTACTGTCTTGCCCAGCTTGCCCATTGGAAACAAGTTGCTGTGTCTGTCACAGTTAAACACTGACTTTACTCTCTGTGGAAATGGATGGCTATTTCCAGCCCACCTAAAGCTGTGCCTTGGTCTCTCAGCACACAGGACAGGGCTAACTCATGAGAAGGAGAACACTTGCCCTCCCAATCGAATACTTTCTCATTCCTCTGTGTACTCTTGCTGTGCTTCTGTGTCCTCTTGGCAGGACCTACAAAGATACACAGCAGACGCACCAAAGCACAGTTAAATATTACAGATGTGTGCTAATGCTTTGGGAAGGTGCCCGCTACCAAAGCCCTGCCAATTTACAGCTTATTGTAAGAATACCTTAAAACTGGCAGCACTACCATCCCACCTGCTGTCTTTGTCAGGGATCAGCACTTCTAGCCCTGTCTCCACTTCAGGACACAATATGCAGTGAAGCAGCACCTGCTGCTCTTGTGCCTCTGATGGGCATCTGTAAAGGCTGGAGAGTAGATACAGGTGCTCAGAGTCCTCCTGCACACTGCCTCAGCCAAATGTACACTGACAGAAATATGAAGTTATCTCAGAACACAGATGTTTGGCTTTGCTGCCACTGCCTGACATTGGCACTTTATTTTCTTTATCATGTGTGTTGAAATGAAAGCTTTTTTTTAGGCCCTGACCTTGGCAGCAGTTGCTACTGCAGTTCATCATACAGATACGAGAAAAGAAGAGGGGAAAAAAAAAAGAAGAGGGACTTACTGAATTTTCATGATCCCCTTTGTTATCCTGAAGAGTTCAACTACAGGCCCTGTTAACAGTTTTACTGATCACACTAACACTACATCTTCCACTTCTTCATAGACACCTTTTTACCCAACCTCATCACGTCTTTCATGTGAGTTAAAAATATGCACATTTTTCCAGCTGGCAGAGACAACTGAAAAAAAATCTGTATTAATTCCACCTTGATCTTTTTTGAAATAATGGTTTCTGTTTTAACCTGCATTTCTGTTATGTTTTGCTTAGCATATCAGTTGGCAGTTCAGATCATTTGGAGCTGAGGTTGCCTATAAAGCCTGTATGTGAATTCTCTGGTTCTAATAGTCTATCTATAAATTGTCATGATCTTCATTAGTCTATATAATTGAGGATTCTGTAAAACGCTTTGCTAATCTGTCTGTTATGAACAGGCATTGATGACTTAATGAGTGTAACACAAGCTAAAGCAATTCACTAAAAAGATTTTTCCTGAATTTGGTAAAATTACAAGTCCTACTGTTCCAGTAATACCTCTTGCTCCTGTGCTTGCACCTGTACAAGACATGGTGCTGGTGGTTTCTGTGTTTTCAGTTATTCCTACAGGAATGATGCTTCCCCCCAAGGCCCATATTTCTTTTCTCAACTTCCTCCAGCTGGGTCCACCTGTGTGAAAGCCTGCTGTGCTGTCCAGGAGATCCTCCTGGGCATACTTGCCGCTCAGTGAAACACAACCTTTTACTACCCACCCAGATGTTATTTTTGGGCAAAAGACCACACAGAAATGCTTTTACTTAAAAAAAGAAAAAAAAAAGAAAAAAAAAAAAGAAAAAAAACTGAGCAGTGAAGACAAATTTCTTGTCAGTATTTGCAGCAGAAGAATGTCAATCTAATGAGTAAGTGGGATGAAAATCCAGTTTTCGATGCAAATCTAGAAACTCATGGTTGTCTGAGTTACAAATTTCTTGACAAGAGTGAAATGTTGTCTCACTATTATTTCAATATATAAAACTGAAGTTCAAAATAATGAATTCAAAATTATTCAGACCCAATGCTCAGACAAAGTCAGACAAGAAAGACAGAAGAAAACAGCATGGGAAATTAAAAGTATCTTTCTGTGCTTTTTGTTATCAAGGGTCAATTTTACAGTTACTTCACCCAGAAATATTTCAAATGGCCCTGTAGTACTCAGTAAAACTATAAGGCATCCAACTTTATTTTATGTACTTACTCAAAAAAAGTGGTCCATCCAGTCTCATCGCTTTTAGTTGCCAGAAGTCCACTGTTGCCATGGTAGGTAAATAAGACCAGCTCCTGCCCTTGTGCAGTCATGCTTTTCAAACATCCATTGGTGCCTATGGTCAGCCAGATGACTTGGTTATCAGGAGAGACCACTCTTACTGGCATGCGGTTGGGATCCCGCCTGATCCGAAGAGTATTCCCATTGCTGTCCGTTACTGCAGTAATATCATTGTCATTACTGTAGCTAAAGTTGTACAGGTAGTCTCCGGTGACCAAACTCACAGTGTACTGGTGAGTACCATTGATATCAAAGATATACAGCTCTTGGTCAGTCGGAGAAGCAACTTCATAGAAGTTCATTGAATTCATTAAAGGTTTGTTCTTTGACACAGCCCGTATCCTAATGTTTCCCAGATCAGCAATATACAGGGTGCCATCTGGAGACACCGCTAAGGAGGAAGGGGCATTAAGTTTGGCATCTTTAGCGTAGCCATCTCCATTTTGGTAACAGTCGCAGTTAACATCATTTTTGCAATCACACTCTGAGGGTATTCCAGCGACTAAGGAGATCTCTCCGTCAGTGGTGACCTGCCTTATCCTGTTTATCTTTTTCTCGTCGGTCTCTGTAATGTAGAGCACCCCGCTGTAGGACACGGCGATGGCGGTGGCTGACTCCAGCGTGGTCTGCACGGCGTGTTTGCCCACCGTGTACTCCACGCCGGGAACCTGGCAGTGCATCGGCCGCCCGGCAGCAATGCGCACCTGGCGGTTCTCAGTGATCTGCAGAACCACGTTATTGTCCAAAACGTAAATGGAGTTATCCATTGGGTTGATAGCTAAATCTGTAGGCCATTCCAGACGAACCTAAACAAACAGAAGTGTTTTGTTAAACTGTTAAACAGTGCAGATTAAATGAATTAATTAACCTTCAGTTTTAGACACTGATGTAAGGTTATTTTCCATCTGCTATAAGCAATCACAGCTGAAGAACTTGCATGAATGCATGCAGCAAACTAAAGCTTTCAGAGAGGCAAGGGGAACAATATTCAGGCATCCATTTTGTTGAAAAGAAAGCCAGTTGCATTGAAACTATAATACAGGCTGAGTTTCCCCTCCAATAAAGGCAATACTTTTCTGCATCACAAATGCATAAATAACTACAGACACAGATATCAAAGTCTAAATACTTGTCAACAATATTCATCTTTTAGTCTTGTAGCAGCAATAATAACATCCTACCTTCCAGATTATGAAACACTGTACTCCATTTTTTGAACATACCACTACTGACATGTCCCTTCTTACCTACACAAGTTTTAAGACAAATAGAAAAATACAGAGGGTTTGTGTAAATCCTTTCATTCACTCTAGTAGGCTAAGGATGTCAGCAATTCAGAAAACATCAACATGCCAAGATAGTTCTAACAGATATACCATTCTCCCAGTATTTACTACCAGGCTTAATGTTTCCTGCTGCTAGTTTTGCTGTTGTAAACCAAACTGAACTTTATGAGAGAAAAATTGAATACAGCAGCGTTTATAGCTAAGAGAATACAGTGCAATTCACGCCTGTGGAACAGATTGCTTTCTCCCCCAAACTTGCTGTTAAATATCCATCACACTCCACCCAGTTTTATTTTAAGGGGTGCGAAAGCTGTATTTCAGTTTCTATCCCCAGCTCAGCTTTCCAAATTAGCAGCAACTGAAAAGTACCTGGCTGATGTGCATGCTGGTATCACAGGTTAGAGGTCGTGCTGAGGTGAGGTCATTGGAGCCAAGCAAAGTCGATATTATTCCATTCTGATCCACTTTTCTGATCATGGTCCCATCAACAAAGTAGATTAACCCATTCTTGTCTATTGCTATTCCTTCAATGAAGCAAATAAAAATTAGGGTTTTTTTTGTTGTACTAACAGTGAATACATTATCCATAACTAAGGGTATAGGTAGCATGTATCTAGTGGAAATTGTAGGCAGAAAATCTGATCTCTGGCAGTAAGTAGTAATGCAGCTTGTTAATGTATTCTGCATGACAAGCCAACATTCAGCATGAAATCTACTGCTGTTGATTGCATTTGCTGTTCATTTGCTTTTGTGTGTTGGGAAGGGACTAGCTTTTAAGTTAACTTTAAACATGGGATAAATGGAACCAAAAGCAATGCTCATTTTAGATATTCAGTGCTGCCTGCCAACACATAATATAAATGCCCTTACTGAAGGTTTAAAAATGCTCAATAAGCACTCAAAGCAAATACTTCCTAAAAAACCAACCCTAATTGATTTCAAAAAGATCAGTCTCCTGTAGCTCTCTTCCTCCACAGACCTTCTACTTGGAAAAGATCACTCATTTGAGCCAACTATTTTTGAGCCAACTATTGAATTCAGTAATTAAACATGATCATGCCCCCAGCTCTGAACTTCTGTATTATTTTGGATGTTACAGAGGGAGAACTCTTTTTACCTTTGGGGCTCATGAGAGTTGCCTCCACTGCCTTGCCTCCATCACCACACCTTGCCTCATCGAACGGCAGGCACTGCTCCCCTGTTCCTCCTATCACCTCAACATTTTTGGTCAGGTCTTTTGCACCAGTGAGTGACTTGGGCCGATAAATCCTGCGTGTGTTGGTGTCGGAAACGTACAAATCTCCGGTCACAGGGTCAGTTGCAAGGTAGTACCTGTGAGCTGGGTTGTTGCTGTAAAATGGAATTACACATTGCATAGGCTGTAGTTAATTGCACGTAACACTGGATAAAAGGAGAAAATGGTTTATTTCCATGCAGTGTGCAGCAACACAGACAGAGTTAAAGTCAATGGTGATGCTCCATGCATAGGCAGCACAGGTCATGGTCCCAAAATGATTTTGGTCCACATTTCTCATCTGTGTCACAAGCAGCCCAATCTAGATGAATCCTCCAGGGAAAGAAGGTCCATTTTGTCTTTGATGCTCTCAGGCGAGTTCAGGCTCTCTCATTAGGGACTGCAAATGTCTCTCTAATAAGGCAGATCAAAATACTGCAGTTTAAAACCTTCTGAGAGTTCTGGGAACCTTGATCTAGTCCCAAATTTTGCAGCAGGCAAAGCTGCAAAAAGCTTTGCCCAGCCCAGCCCTCACTTACACTTTGTTGGTATTATCCTATCTGTTTTATTATAATTTATATAAGGCTGCTAGGGTTCACAATTTATGTAATTCATAAACAGATAAGACAGAATTTGAGTGATGAGTTCACAGGCAAGAGATAAGAGATCATTCATAAGTATTTGTTTAATCCACTGCTTTCAAATGCATGATACGCATGATTTAACACATTAGGAAATGTCATCTCTTCCACCAGAGACCAAGCAGAGCTTTTCCATTCTTCTTAAGTCAGAATCATATTTCAAAAACTGTACACATTGGCACAAACCCGCTAACTATGCCAGCACAGTCTTTATTACAGCGAAAATATATATTGCTAACCATTTTCCCAGAAACGTACATTTTGCCTCTCCACTGGTGCCACATAATTGAGAATTACTGTCTTCTCTTCCCTGCTGGTGAAAAAAACAGCCCTGGAGATTACCTTTTGTGTTGATATATTATGATGTAGAAACTTAACCCACTGCAGTTGGGATTCTTGACCTAATTTATGGCATGAAGAGCTGAAATAAGGTCATGTAAATACATGAGGTAATTTCAGATGCTCCCCTCATAGACTGAAGCAGAGTGTCAGAACAGTCACTTCTGATGTTTGCAAAAGCACTGCTTAAACAGATCTACCAGTCTGGTGGTAGCCAAACATCTGCTCACAGAATGCTATACTTCACATTCTGTAAATACATAACTGTGCTAATGTAACACGTTTTTATGTACTGCCACTTGGAAAACGCAACAAGAGACCAACAGGAACGACTTGTGAACAAATTATGTCTTTTAGCAGGGACAGATTTTTATAGCTATCTGATTAAAAAACACAGATAAAATGTGTTGCATAAATAGGATTTTATTTGGTTTTAATACTTTTAACATGTTGGTTCAGAACGAATGAAACCAAGTGAAAAGACTAATGAAATCAAACACAGTGATTAGCACCTCTTAAAAAGCTCTGCTATTGCACTGAGTGTTGTACAGCGTGTCTGAAAACAATCAAATGAAGGCTTACTTTAAATTTCTGTCTGTTACAAATTTATTATTGCCAATGTGCTAAATAGTTGAAAGGTATTTTCAGAACGTTAATTTATGCAGTGATCATTTAATATGATCACTATGGAGTGT
Organism: Cisticola juncidis; assembly: GCA_013400215.1. Classification (NCBI taxonomy): domain Eukaryota; kingdom Metazoa; phylum Chordata; class Aves; order Passeriformes; family Cisticolidae; genus Cisticola; species Cisticola juncidis. Next base: position 2,437,338 of record VXBR01012230.1, on the reverse strand, counting down.
ACGAATCATTTATGCCTCCATAGACTGCAAATTAAATTATACCCATTTACATGATTACTTTAGTCTTTAAGAAACTTTGCAAACACTTCAAATACAAACACCTTGCAAGATGTGAAATGTGCAATTAAATTTTATTTCATTGTAATTTAAAATAAAGTTCTTTCTTATACTACTGAAATCTAAATTAAAGTACCTCTCTTCAACCCGTCTAACACTGCCTCAATCATATTTTTCAGCCATTGGAATAAGAAGTCATCAAATTAAAAAGTAAGTAATTTATGCCTAGCAGAATTATTTATTTCCAAACAGAAGTTTTAAAGTTCTTTTCTTTATAAATATGAAGTTATATTCTCTAATTAATTCCAGCAAAAAAAGAAATCGGGATGAGTTCTCATGTAAGTAGTGTAGCCTCATCAAACCAAAAAAAAATACACCTGATATTTAAATGTATTTTCTCATTTTATTAAAAAAATTTAATTTTTTTTTAAAAATAAATTCCTCCCAAGTTTGGAAATGCATAAGATATTACTACTGAGTCTATAGAAACTCTCCAACTTGCCATGTGCAGATGTCTAATGGCTCCTTTTTGAGCTGATACAACAGGCTTAACCTCAGCATTTCTTTTCAGGTTAAAGTTAAACAGCTGAGGAGGCTTTAGCTGTTAGAAACCCTCAATAATTTATGGGAGAAAGGCACAATTTGAGCAACTGAATAACTGTCAAGTGAAAACGACATTTGTTTTCTAGCCAGAAAACATCCACGAGCACTATGAAGATCTCAAAAATAGTACAGGGACAAGCAGCCAGCAGCTGGAAAGCTGCAGAGTTTATTCAATTTCATTGTACCCTGAAATGAAATTAAACTTCTACCTTCTACCAATCACAACAAATGCAAAGAAATGAAATCCTCAGCCCGTGACTTATCGACTCATTCAGTATTGCCTAATCACTTTCAGTAGTCTGCAAAACATGAAGTTACATACCCACACTGGCTCCTGTAAAGACAAATGTCTAAAAATTAACTTGTTCTGTCCATGCTGAATAATAGTAAGTGCTCTGAACTCAAAGTGTACACACACATGCACACAGCTGTAATGATCTATTCTCCTCTGCTTTTATCTTGCTTAGGCCAACCTTTTAATTCTTCAGCTATCAGATCACCTGGGCTATCTCCACATACAGATTTTTTTAAAATACTACTCCTGCTTCCATCCCTGTTTCTCTTGCCTTCACTATGTGCCTTCTAAACCATATATCCCCTCCAAGCTGTTTTTATGTTTTGTTGAACTGTTTTTTTCTGGCTCTCTAAAGTCTTGGGATAGTGCCATAGCCTACAAAAGACCTCCCTGTCTTCAAAGTCCTTCTAAAAATGACTTCTTCCATGAATGTCTATCAGCATTAATCACCCACAGGCAGCAGTGTGTATAAAGACATCATTTCAGGTTTGAGATTGAAAAAATTTGAGATCACTGGTACATGAGAGGAGAAATTTGATCTGCATTCTCTCTCTAAAACAGAGTACAGGCTTCCTGAGGTAGGAGACACATCACACTGTGCTGAAGCACTCTGTTTATAGGCCAGGAAAGGTGAATGCTTGAATAGACAAGAGACCTGAACTAGTATTTAGCCTCGTTCAGTGGTTTTACTTGGGGAATGCATTTCTTAGTGCATTTTCTTCTAGTACCTAGCAATTATCTTTTGCAAAGTGGTCTGTTGAGGGCTGTTTTCCAAACTGCAGTTTAAGTAAAACTGGACATTTGCTCCCTTCTCCTCTTACAAGCCAGACAGATGTGCTTCCCTCTGCAGCATTTCAGGACTTTGCATGAATTCATGCAGCCAAAAGAAGGTATTTGGTTTCACGGTGTGTCCTTAGCTGGAGAGCCCATGGCAAGAGGATTTGGTGGCTCCTAAAAGTTTACATGTCTTAAATAAAAGGCAGCTAAATTAATAGAATAAAAAGATGCAGGGTATATTAAGCAAAAGATCCCACTCTTGGCTTAAGAAGTTTCTATCAGCAAATCTCTAAGGTTGAGATTGGACACAAGGAAAATGTTTGATGTGACAGAAAACTCAGTCTTGTAATAAATCGTGTTTGCTGCACAGTGGGCTCCACACCTCCTGCCTATTGGCTCCACAAGTGCTCCTGCAGAGCCAGATCTCCAGAATCCTCTGTGTCTCCTTCTGCCTCAGGAGGAACCCCCACTTCACAGCTGCTATGTGGGCCCATGCTGTTACACTCATTTGTGTGGTATGATTGCAGTTTTGCTGCCCAGAGCTTCTGCATGTTTAGGCACGAATAAAGCAGAAAACCTTCGGTATTCTCCCTCACCAACTTTTCTTACATGCAGGGATCCAGTTTCTGAAATGCTGCAGTTGTGACCACAGTTCTGCCAGAGGCAAGAGAGGGTGGCACTACTAAACCACAGCAAAACAAACCTCAGTATGCATCCACTCTTTAATCCCTTTTTGTCCATTCCACATCCCCATTTTAAGTATTATTCCACATTCTATATATTTGCCAAGACAATATCCTACCTAGCTGCAATCACAACTTTGTGATACCACAAGGGATATAGTTCTTTTAAGAGTGGTGGAACACATACAAACTAATTGTAATAGTAAAACCCAAAATCCACAAAACAGAAGACACTACCTCCAAGTCATTCCTGATGCAGACACCTTATTTAGGCATGTAATTTTTTGCTCAACACATCTGAAACATACTTTTGAAAACATAAAACCCTTCCTCACATGGAAGCATGTCCAAAGAAAAGTGAATTTAAAGAACAGGGACAACACAGATACTACTCTGGGATTTGTTTAAAAACAAGGAAGGAAAATGACTGACAGCAAAAAGGAGAGAAAGCTACCAGTGGGCCTTCTAAGCTATATACTTAGCAGTTCTGCCACAAAGGTTTGCAGGGTTTCATGTCTGCAACAAGATTTTAGCATGGCTCTGTTTTTTTTTATCCTTATCAGCACCAGCTGCTGTGGCAAAGCAATTTGAAGTGTCCACCTACTCTTCTGTTCTTGCCATCATTGTAGCTATGCCAGGATGGATGAATGCTGTACTTCAATCCTCTGATTACTGCTGTTCCTACAACCAATTTTGTGAGTCTTGGTGTATTTAAAAATCTTAAATCCTGGAGTTGTGTTATTGTTATTTCAACTTCCACTATTAAAAGAAGCTCACCTTTAAAGAAACAGATCTGTTAAATGAGAGCCTGAAAAGATTCAACATCAAAAAGCTAATGAAATGAACTCCCTTGATACTTTTATATGCCATTCTCATCACATTTGGTGTATCTGATTAATGAGTGAGTTTTGATAAGATCAGCAAAAGTGCTGCCAGCAAGGATTGAGCAGAGATGAGGAAACAGCAAAGGAGGGCACACACAAGCATAACAAGAAGCCTGACTTGGACAGAGAGTGATGAGAAAAGAGGAACTCATCGGAAAGGACGATACAGCCTGACAGTTGACATAACTAAAACATATGGAGTCATTATTTTTGAAAAATACTCCTCTTTTCTGGTAATACATCTCAGAAATGACTTGCCCATTATAAGCATTCATTTGTTAAAAATGAAAGAAGCACAGTTAGAAAAATATAAATCTTCTTTAAGGAATGCTTACCTATGTCTAAAATCTTTATTTCTTGATGGGAGCAAGTAAAAAAGAACAGAAAAACATTATTAGACAAACATTCAGAAAGGATGTTAAAAGATGAGAAGAAGGTAACATTTACATCTATTATTAGTGAAGTGGTGAATGATTGTCCCTTGTCCACTTATGTTGATGACATATGTTAACTCTTAAAATCTGCAGAATTATTACTTTGGTTAGATTAAATTCTTACATTTAGATAAGCATAGTTAAAATATTTTATGAGGGTAAAATGTTTTCATTTCAGTTTTAAATACTTTTAAAATCTTTCGACTCAGTTTTTATTTTGTTCCTAAAAGCATTCACAAACTCAAACTTAGACAATGTCAGAAATTCATTCAATACTTTAATCTGCCACAGTAACTCGTAACTCCGAAAGTCCAAGATGAGAGAAAAACCTACCTCAGCTCCAGAACACTAGTTACGTTTCCAGACGGGAATATGCGCCGCACGTAGTTGAAATCCCCCACGTACAGACTGCCATCTGTCCCACACGCTAAGGCCACCGGAGCCAGCAGTTTGTTACCGTCAGCTTGGCCATTGCAGCTCGGACACGAGATGCTGCGCCGCCTCCCGTTGCCCATAATGCTGCTAACAACTGGGGGTTGCTGAGATATAAATTGATTTTCACCATTGCCTTTGTAGAGGATTCCTGCCAGATAATATAGGCAAAAAAAAAACCAAAACAACAAACCAAAACCCAATAACATTTATAAAAACTCTGAATTTATACACATAAAATGATGCAAAAGTATTCTAAATATTCTTTTAGCTAAACTTACACTTCATTAATGTTAATTTAATGAAGTTTTATTGTTTCACCACCATATTTTTCCCTCTACAAATAACAACTTTATTAAAACACATATAATTATATTTAGGTTATAAACATGCAAACATTAGACTATCTTGTCCCATAAAATTTAGTAGATGTAGCTCTTGAAACCCCAAAATGTTTTCAATTGTTATTTTTAAATGTTAATTACTTTTATAGTTATACTTCAAAATAAAAATTGTCATGCTGAAGGAAATGTAAAGCATATTAATGGAAGGAAGGTCTGTGTTTCAACATCTTTGAACATCAACATCAACAGTTTTGAAATAGCCCAGAAAGGACTGAAATTCTAATGTACTTTATAAAACAAGAAAAATAATGTATTTGCAAATTGTATTCCTAAAGTCCTAGTGTAATTAATTATGAATATCATGTCAAATGTAATCTGAAGTGGATTACTGTTGCAAATTGTAAATATTAATTAAAGAGCCACTTCAAAAAGTTGTAGATTGCCTGAATTTTACATTATAAAAGATTCTTTACTCAGCTCACAACAGAAGTCCTCTGGCAACAAATCATATCCACAGTTATAGGCAGTTATTAAAAATGTCAAAACAACAACAAAAAAATGTGGTGCCAGGCCAACCTGCCTCTAAAACTTAATTCTGCTTTGAGGCATGAAAGAAACAATTTTGTGAAGACAAAACCATGTGCCAGCACTATTTTTCTTCCTTACAGCCTACGTAGGAAATCTGAGAGGAGAAATGGATGCTTTATGTTAAATCTTCAGTCTTGGGGGGAAAAACCCAGTATGTTAAAGTGTTGCCAGGACCCTCATTGTTCAATCTCATGATGAATCTATTAAGGTGTCCTCTACAAATGGTCAGCTATTTCTGTTCTACTCATAAGTCACCATACGCTTTTCTGTGGTATAATTCATGTAAACCACATGTCACTTTGTACTGTAGAGAGATCTGGGTTTATTGATTACATGCCCAGAGTTTCATGCAGTTTGGAGCTGAGGGATACAGTAATCTTTTGAGAAGTTTAGAAGAAATTTAAGATGTATTTCTCTTTCCCTCCTCACTCCCAAAATCCACCATTTGTACTGAAAGGTATGAGAAAAAAAACTTTGCTTTTCTCTTTACATGTTTTAGGTGTCTTCACTGCTTTTAATGTTATAAAATGCAAGAGATCATAAATGTAAAACCAATATACATGATAAAATTGGAAAAAATGAAAATGGTTTAGGGAAATCTAATGGCAAGTAATCTAAATAAGTAATCTAAATCAAAAGAGGAAGAATGTATTTTTCATGAATAGTTAAAGCCAGAATGCATTAACAGTATACGAAATCCCCTCTCCTATGATTACATCATTTATGACAATCATGGCACTATAATTTTGCCTGAAATAGCTGAGTTCTACAATTTTCATCAGAGGAATTCTAGAAGTCAGCACAGTGCACTATTGCACCTGATTTTTTCTCTCATTACCTTGAAAAATTGGTCCTTCACATTTCTCTTCTGTTATCACAGACTAAAAGATGTACATTAGACTATTTACTGCAGTAGTTTGGATTTCTGTGCAAACACTGTCTGCAGTCTCTTCTGAATAGATTTATGCATCTCATCCACCTTGTCAACTCTCCACTTGGTTTATTCAATTAGACACACGACACTTTGAAAAGTCATTACTTGTCAAATGTACTTTTAAACATGATTTAAAGCCATCATCAATTTACCCAGCAACAGAATCAATCTTACATATATATTTATAATTATAGCTCTTCATAGTTTTAGATGGATTACTTTACAATAATTCGCACAGTTTGGGGTTTTTTTTGTTTTTTTTTTTGTTTTGCTTTGTTTTGTTTACATTTTAAATTAGGTACAGTGAGACCTTTTCCCTTGATTTGGTTACCTTGTTTCCTTACCAGTTCCAAGCAATGCTTTATGTGTCGATTACTGTGTCACACATTATAAGCCTGTGTACTAGGGGGAGACCTTCACGGGACATGAAGTACTGCAGGAGTTTTACTCTGCAGTAAATGACTCTGGATTCCTCTCTTGCATGAAAATCCAGTGCTACCAACTACTACTTTTAGCTATGTGACTGTTTACTTCACCTTTTCTACATGCTTCCAGCCAAGTTTTTTTCAAATTTCTTCCTGTTCAGTGTTGAGCTGAGGTTTCCTTAGCCTAGCACCCTGCAAACAGTTGCTGAGCAGTATGCTCAACAAATCTACTTTGCTACCAAAGTTACTGTGCAACAGCTAAGTTCAGCTGGAGAGAGGAGTGAGAATATGAGCAAGCAACAGCTCTGCAGACAGCAAGGGATGCAGAAGGAGGGGGAGGAGGTGCTGCAGGTACCAGAGCTGAGCTTCCCATGCAGCCCATGGGAGAAGACCACAGTGAGGCAGCTGTGCCCCTGCAGAACATGGGGGTGCACGGTGGAGCACATATCCACCTGGAGGGCCCATGCACAGAAAGGGGATGCCCAAAGGAGACTGTGACCCTGTGGGAAGCTCATTCTGGGGCAGACTTTTGGCAGGGCCCCTGGACACATGGAGAGAGGAGCCTGTGCTGGAGCAGATTTGCTGTTAGGACTTGTGATCCCACTGGAGCCATCTGTTCCTGAAATACTGCACCCTGTGGAGCAGTCCCACACTGGAGCAGTTGTGAAGAACTGCAGCCCGTGGGAAGGACTCACACTGCAGAAGTTCATGGACACTGTCTACTGTGGGAGGGGGCCTGTCCTGGAGCAGGGAAGAGTGTGAGGAGTCCTTCCCCTGAGGAGGAAGGAGTGACAGAGACAGGGTGTGCTGAACTGATCACACCCCCATTTCACATGTCCCTGCACCACTGGCAGGGAGAAGGTGGAGAATTCAGGAGTAAAGTTAAGCCTGGAAAGAAGGGAAGATTGGGCGAGTTGTTTTTAAGATTGGTTTTCTTGGTCACTACACTACTGTGATTTGACTGGTAACAAATTTAAATAATTTTTCCAAGTCAATTCTGTTTTGCCCATGACAGTGACTGCTGAGGTGCTGAGAGATCTGTTCCTGTCCTTATGTCAACCCATGAGCCTTTTGTTCTCTCTCCCTGTCCAGCTGGGTATTGATGGTGTCCAGCCAGAGTAAACCCTCCACAGCATATCCAACACAGACTTTCTGATGAATTAATTCATACATGTGTATTTACAGGATGCAGAAGCATGACATTCAATGTAAATTATAGAAACAAAGAAAAAGCTGAGGTGGAATGGACCCACAGGATGATTGATTTAATTCCAGGCCCTGCACAGGACAACCCAAGAATCACACCATGCCTGAGAACATTGTCCTAACACTTCCTGACAACTCAGTCTGGCTTGGTGATGTGACCACTGGGGAGCCAGAGAAGCTCAAGGCATTTACCATTTGCAAAATGTTCTGTAATTTCCTTTTTTTAAAATAACAGAGCAAATAGCAAAAGGTTTGAATAAGAGACCTGAAGTGCGGGGCAGTGCAGCAGTAAAACCAGCAAGAAGAAAATGAACTCCTTACCATTCTGAACATCTAGTACATGATGTTTATCCAATGTCCAACCACCCATGTTGGAGGCATCCAGTTCATAGCCCTGCAAAATGGCAGTCCGCTTTTCCCAGAGAGTTAGATCCAAGCAAGACTCGTACTCGTAACCTACAGACACTGAAATAACAGCCATGCCCTCATTAAGAACAGGAACTCATTCTGCAGAAGAGTTTAAAGAATCTGATTGCCTTAAACTACACACATTCTTTTGCTCTCCTAGGACATGTGAACGTTCCTATAGCTTCTTAGCCATGTTGAAAATACTAACCAGAATCTTAGGTTATTAAAATATTTTTGGTTATTAAGAGTAAGTGAATTAAGGTACAGAAGAAAGGCATTTTGTGATGAAAGTCAGACTGCTATTGTGCTTTACTTAAAGTACACAGAGTGCTGCAGACTAAACACCATAATGTATCATTAGGCTGATATCCACTTCATGGGAAGGAATTGAAGTCAAAAACATCACTTTTCATGCGAATGAAAAATGGTTTCTTTTTCTTTCTGAAGGATTTTTTTCTCATAATTCAAGGCTTAGATTGGTATTTTTTAATATGTTTTAATATCCACCGATATAATTTTATTCTGCAAAACACTTTCTACTTAATGGATACAAGTATTTCAGGTGTGCTTCCCTATGTTCAAGACAACACTAGAAGTGCAAAATCGTAACACATACCGACAGCTTCAGATAATCCGTAGACCCTCTGATTATATGCATCAGTTTTATCCCATATGAAGGTGTATGATAAATTTGGGGATGCGGGGAACCATTTCTGGAAAAGTCTTCCCACCACTGCCACCATAAGATGAACCTTCATTAAATTAAATGGTATAATAGATTGGGTCATAGTAATCTTCAGTACAGATTTATATCCTGCAGCCCTGGAGCTCAAGTATGATAACTTCAAATCAGTTCCTGGTATTGTCGTTTCTTCATGAAGTACCTATACATTGTTAAGAGAAAAATACAGTAATTATTTGGAAATTAAATGAAACAATGCAGCTATTATAACATGCTGCCTAACATATTATGTGACAATCCATTAGGAAATTTCATCTATATTTGGCTTTCATGGTTAAAAAACCATAAATAAATAACAACATTTAACACTTTTTCTAAAAAGTCAAGTCTAAACTCTTCATTATACTGAAGCTGCTTAGTTGGTACTTTCTGCTCAAGCATTTCAAAATTATCACCTTTATTTTTACGGAGGGAAAAGGGAGCATGAGAAAACATTCCAAACTGATTTTTCCTGAAGAGGCAAAAAAGCATCTTTCAACTAAGTGAAAATTTTCCCTTATTATGCTGCCATCCATGTCCCAACTAATAAAGGCACATGTAATAAAGGCAGTAGAGCCTCCAAAGAGAGCAAAACTTCAGATTTGGGTTGGAATGCCTAATTTCTTCTGTAGGAGCAGGAAGAACTTTCAGGTATTTTATTATTTGCATACCAAGTGGATTGTAAATACTTTAAAATAGAGCAGTCTTCCATTTATTTTGAAGACAGAAAAGTAGGATGCCTCAGGGAAAGTTTTTCCATATTTTCTGATCAATATTCACTACTCAGATATCCGCTTATCACTTTCACATTTTAGAGAGGTGGAATGAGTCAAATTTATTTTTAAAAGGTTCTTCCCCTCCTCTACCTTGTCATTTCTTCAGAGCTGAGGAGCTTTTGTGGGTGATGGATGGATGTGAAATGTTTCTGTGTAATGTGGATAAAGGCAGCCTATATTGTCCTATGCTTCAGTCAGAACATAAACACTGCAGCCAGCACTTGCACTGAACAGCTACCAGGTATCCCGGTTCATTGAAACAAACAAAAGAAGAGGAAAAATGTAGCTAGACACATTTGTAAAGGTAATGTTTCTTTGGTGGAGAGTGCAAAGACTGCAAAGGATGCTGAAGCACAAGCCAAGAACCTTAGTGGCATCACAGGAACACTCTCAGGAAGTAAATTAAGAAAGGTTTATTTTACTTTTCTGTCTTCTGGTTCTGAAGTCTGAAGACCAAACACTTTAGTATTTGTGGAAAGCAGACTTCAGGAAGAGGAGTGTCACAAATACTAGGCTTAAGACTTTAGTGGGATCAAAACCTGACTACTAAACAAGTGCTTCTAGCTCTCTGTGCCAGAGATATCCTTGGATGCTGCTTCTAAAAAACTGACTGTGTTGAATAGGGTGAAGTAATGTGGTTGATGCTCAAGGAGGGCAACACGTGCTACACCATCCTGTATATCAGCATTTTAGTTGGATCTGCAGAAAGACTTATACAGTATTAACTATATCTACTTCCTTCCCAATAGCAGTAACAAAAATTCAGAAATACTATTTTGACTCATTGTCTGGCATTGTAATTATTTACATCTGATACATGTAGACATAAAACTGTTGTTCTCCAGTAAAACTGTAATAGAGCTGTAGGAAATAAAGTAGGGATTCGACGATACAAGACAAATGAAATTACTGTTTTTAAATTCTTAATTCTTATTCTTTGAATATTTCTTTATTCCCCATCAAGAAGCTGGCTGAAAAGAAATGACAAGCAGTCACCTTGAAGGAGGTGAGCGTGGCCTCATTTCTCTTTGTAAATCTAGTCTGCTTTCCCTTAGCTCAATATACAGACAGTGTCTAATCCAGAGAACAGGCAAATCTTTTCTACATGAACAAAAACACCTCTCTCTAGAGAGGTAAGTGATTGTGAACACATTCCTTTTCTGAGACTTTGAAAGAAAAGCACAAACCACCCAGGAACAAAATACAAATTCCTCCTCAAGACATCAGCAGGACTCTCATATACTGCACATTAAAACTGCACTAACAGATGGAGGTCCCTGTAAGCAAAAGGAGAAAAAGAAATAATATGCATGTAATAGGACACATTTTAATGGACTTCAGTGGTCTCCTGTTACGACCATTGCTTCTTTTACAACTGCAACTGTGGAAGAGCTGTGTGAAACACATAGGTGGTCTTCCAGTACTCTTGGCTGAGATAACAGGCAATCAAGAGGACACCTTGAAGTTTCAATTTTCAAGAAATTCCACTGTGTATTTGGATTACTATCAAATTAGAAACTAGGACACTCATGCAGCTCTCAGTGAGGTTTAAAACAAAACCTAAACCCCTATTATTAGTTTCTGCAGAAGCCTCAAACGCCTGCTGGAAATCTGACTTATAACTTCCTTTTTTCCATAAAATATTCCCTGTAGTAACTTATTTTCTTGAGAACTTTAGAAATGTATAGGTAAGGTTATGCAACTCAATCTCTCTCCCAGAATTAAGCATTACAAAGAGAATTAAACAGTTTAATGTTCATCCAAAAAAGGTAAATCATCAGGCACAGCAAAGAGCTCCTATGGGAGCCATGACAACACATCAATTGTAAAGCAATTGGAAAAGTCACTGGGAACAAAAGTCACATCAGGAATCACCAACACAACCAAGCTGTCTGTACTTCACCTTTTCCAGACTGAGTATCAAGCTACCTTGAGAAAGGCTGATACCCTAAGGGGACTGAGTTATTGCACAGCCACCAAATTCTAATGGCTGACATTTTACTTATGGAAGATCAAGCTTCTCCTAAGGACAGCTATGAAATATTTCACTTGGGGGACTGAGATAAGGGTCACCTCAGTTTTCAAAGTTTGTTGTCCTGGGACTTCAAGTCATATAAACTGTGCAAGGCTCCTTGTCTCTTATGGCCAGCAGGACTAAAACCATCCAGGCTCTAGAATGCTTTCCTGCTCCAAAATATGATATGATTCAACTGACATGCTTTGATGGTATTCAGAACACTGAATAAGTAATTCAGTTAGGGGGAGAAATGCCTGCTGTGTTGCTGTGATTTTTTGGGGCAAATTGAACAAATTCAATAGAGGATTTGAGGACAAATTTCACAAATGACTGCAAACTTTACTCCTAGTGTCAGAAAAAGGTTGTTCACTGAGAAGTAACAGCTGAATTGCTGCATTAAAATGTAACATGATCTCTGTTTGAGAGGGGTAAAGATGGCATTTTTAGATACAGGCAACTGCTGCTATTACATAAAGGCTAAGATTAAGGAGTACCCAAATTATACTTTAAGTAGAAGCTGAAACTGCTCATTTCAAGACAGAAAAAATGTTTTCCTTTAAAAAAAAAAGCCTTCCCCTACAATTGAGGCTCCTAAATTAGCATTTAAATCAAGAAGAAATAAAAAAGGGTAAAAATACTTGTGGTCTTGAAACATGGTTTAGGTATCACAGAGAAGAGGGGTAGGAAAAACCATGCATATGTAGAAATATAAAAATGCATCTATAACAGAATAAAGAAAAGGTATGTATACAGTCTCAAACAGAAAGCAAAAGAGACGAAAACCATAAAACGTGCTGGAAAAGAAGGAGATACAAAAATGGAGGTGTTTGGTTCTACAAATAATCTCCATTTTTTTCTCAGTATGAACTTGAAGTTCTGAAGATTTTAGGTAGGTAAAACTAGGTGCAGCCTCCATAGAATACTAGAAAGATTTTTAGATATCCTATTATGTTATTAGTTTAAATGTTAAAATAGATCAATTTCTTTGCTGAAAATGTAGCCACCCAGAAATTACCAACAATTATTTTCATTAGGTCATTGAGGCTCATATTTTATCCTGAATTCCTCTGGGTAAATAAATTTTATCAACTTCTGCCGCACTACTGACAGTAGTGAGAGAGAATCTGAGGAGAAGAACCTTGCATATATAATTTGAAGGAAAACATCTAGTATTTGTTCTCTCATACAGTTGAAGTGATGGAAACAAGAGGCTCACGACCTGCAAGAGGCATCTTGCAAGCACATGTAACGGTGGATAATAGAAGTTTAGGAGAAGGAAACCCTCAAATACTCAGTTTCAGAAGTGCTCACTGTGACTCACGTGGGTTTCTGCCAGACCACCTGGCAATATATGGAAAACAGACATTTTAGGAAATTATTCGGAAAAAGAGAGTAACAATATTACCTAATACATAAAAACAGCTCCAGCTTAACCTAACTCCCTGATCTGCATGCAGTTTATTGCCTTGTTCCACATTGATTAATCTCAGCTACTTAAGTCTAGGCAAAGCATGGTAACTTGCAATTAACAGTAGATAAAATCATGCCTAAGCAGTCCAAATTTAGTTAACGTGTTATTATCAACCCTCTTGAGTAATGATCTGTTGGGTCTGTGATCACCTCTTTACCCACTGTGTTTGTTCTTTCCCCTTGCTTGCCCTTTTTTTCTTTCCGTTTTCTTTCATGCTGCTCCTTTGGCACAGACTTTAATTCCCCCTCTGATCAATTTGGGATTCATAAGCCACTAAGTACACTCTTGGAAACATTATCTCCAAGGGATGATGAAGCACTTCAAGGGATGATGATTACAGCAGCACATTATTTGCTCCTGCAGTACGTGATGGTGAGTGCTGTCACAGCACACGAACAGGGTGGCTAACGCTGACTGCAAGAACAGGGGCAATTACTTCTTTCTCTGTGCTTTTCTCCAGTCTCACAGCCTTTAAACTGGCATTACCCTTTTTATATGAAAAGATCAGCAGCTGAACATACAGTTTTGAATAGAATTTGGTTCTGCCCATCTTTTATGAGAGGAGCCATTTTTTTGGGGATGACAGATTGTTGAGCATTATGCATTTCTGAGGGGTAATGGCCCAAAGGGGTACACGCCAGTCACAGTTGTGCAGCTCCCACTTGCTGAAGCAGAAAATCATGCATGGGAAATTTATGTGTGGGATAAGCAAAGAATACAGAAGAAGACTGCTTAATGTTTTCTTACATCGTATTGAACTGGATTTTTGCATACATAACAAGAGGACCATTTTCTCTCCTCATAAATCACCCAGCAGCACCAACTGCCTAGGATCCACTGAGAATATTTTTCCTTCCAGCTGGTTTCCCAGGGAGACAGCTTGACCCAACAGTCCTGCCCATCAGACCTCCCACCTCACAAATTTTGAACCTGGTAGACCATTTCAACCACATTTTAAGTAACAGTAGAAATCTCTAAAGATAATTAAGTTTCTTTATGTTTGTAAAAAAAAAAAAAAAAAAGGGTTCTGGTAGGGAAGAAGTAATCAATTTATGACTCCTGTGAGAAAGAAGAAAAGGCTGAATACAGACTGTGGGGAAGAACTGGCTGTGACAGACAGATAGAATTACAGCAGTGGGTGGGAATGAGTAGTAATCCAGACCTCATTAGTCCCACTGCTCAGGAAATAACTTGTTTACCTATACACTGCAAGTGTTTTTTTAAAATTTGTGTTTTCTGACATTCTTCTATCATAACTTTTTTCTTGAATTATATCTATCTAAACCATTTTCCATAATTCAGGAACTGAATCTATAATCTGTTGCCAAAACAAGTAAATCAGAGCTGTTTTTCAGTGGACTCTGTTTTGCAAATACTTTCTTTTAATTGACTTGCAGCTATCAAAGGCACAGAAATGATAGTGAGGATAAAAGCAACAATTTCCTGGCACAGTCTAGATTTGTATGAATGTTTAGTTGTAATTTTCTTACATCTTTCCTTTAAACCTGCTCCTACCATGAATTGCTTAATGATTTAGCTCTTTTCTTAAGAGCTCTGCATGAAAACATTTGAATACATTTTCTTTGTTTCTCTTGAAGAGGCAAGGACATTTCTTAGTGAATGCGAAAACTAGTGCTCTATATAATTACGACATCGTGGAAAGAAGGGGGCAAGGAAAGGGCAAGAAAAAGAGAGAGTGAGAAAGAGGGAGGCAGAAGGAGGATTGTTTCACTAGGAAAAGTTTGAAAATCCACACTGAGACATATATTACTTCTTAAAATGCAACTGAAATGCTTTACGAGCCAAGAGACTGCCCATTGTATTAATGATTATTATTTGAGATGGAGGAATCTAATACACCTAGCTTGGCAAAATTAAAAAAAAAATTCATCCGTAGTTTTTTCCACTTAAATCATGGTTTGGATGTTAAGTCTTACTTTCAGTATTACAAGTTCTGAGGAAGCTGACTAGACCACAAGCTCTCTGGCTTGTCCTCAGCATTGCAGAGAGTCCTTCTGCTTTATAAAAATCTTTGTGTTATGCTATTTGTCAGGAATAAACAGATAATTCAAACTGTCTGTGTCTTTAGGACACAGTGGAAGAACACCTTTTGCTTTCAGTCTCTGAGGTGACTTCTAACAAGAAGACAATCCTACAAGGCTGATGCACTATAGTGTGTCCTTTCTATGGGCCAGTGCTTGAACGCCAACACATTGCGTACATTAAGTGATGCAAACAAACATAAAACTGATGTACACACAGCTTTCTTACTTTTCTTTTTCAGATGAAATTTTAAAAATCATCCCACAGAATAAACAAATTGGTCTGAAAATAATCATGTGTTGCAAATTCCTTGCACTTACTCAGAACGACTTATTTATGAACAGGAGTGCGCTGTTTTCCTTCTGGCTGCTAAACACTACACCAGATAAAACTGTGGTTGTTTGAAGCACACCTTACCTGTGTCTCTGGGATGATAGGACTATCTTCAGGAGAAATTCTGAAGAAAGTGGATAAAGGTGATGACACAATAACAGGGTTTGGCCTTACAAATCCACTTAGATCACAACTGGGTATGTCATTCTCTTCCTTCTTCATGACAAGGGTATCCATGACATAAAAGACATTCCAGGGAATCCACACTGTGTGATACTGTGTCAGGAACGGTGATCGCTCAAACACGAGTGTTAGAGAGGCACCACCATTTGCTACCAAGTCAAACCTAGGAAAAAAACCCAAGAGGTCTAGCTAGTCAACAAATTCCCAAAGCCATCCACAGCCTCTATTTTACTGATTGATTCTTCATTCCATTGTACTGCTCTGAATGCAGAATGGCTCTACTGGGAACAATGGAGAAATCAATTAAATTACATTACATTATACTGCACAGAGAGAACAGAGAATTTGGGAAGCTGCGTTTAAATTCAGCAAGTCCTTCTACTTCTGAAGTATATAATAATCAGCATGTTTTATATTTTAAGAATGTACAAAGTACAACTTCAGTCAATTAGTTTCCTAATGTATTTTTTCCCTGTTATTTTATTATCTCAGTTTTACAAGCAGCTCTTCAGTAACACCTCTGCTGTCTTTATGCGTTACAAGTGCTTCAAAAGGAACTTACATTCCATCCTGGCGAGTGATTGTATATCCGTAGTCTGGATAGTGGAGGAAGGAAACATTGACTCCAATGAGTGGTGTTCCATCAGCAGTTAATACTTGGCCTCTTATGACAGATGCAAGACTGTGAAAAAGATGCAGGATCAAATTACAAATTTGGGGGGTTTTGTTCTTTTTTGCATGAACAAAAGCTAGCGAGTGAACACTCACATCCACCCTCACTCACCCAGCCAGTCCTCTCCACATGCTATCAACTATCATGTAAAAAAACATTTCTCAGACTCCAACCTTTTTACAAGTTCACATAATTTACACTGTATAAACAAATGCCTTTGAATCTGCAAATAATAATTTTGTTTCAGTATTGTTGATTTTACTTTGGTTTATTTTGTCTGTACTGAGTTACTAAGACCAGAAATTAACTGAAGAATTTTATGAACTTATAAACTCTGTATGTTCTCACTACAAGTCATATTTCTGGCAGCCTCTTAAAGAAAAATGTACTTTTCAATTAGTTTCAAAGCAATCTGTAAAACTGCGGGACTACAAAGTACAAAATTTAAAAAAGCAATAAGGAACATTGGTGCAACAACTTTTAATCAACTGCTGTGCCCAAACACATTAATGCTGTTAAATTACTGCAAACGCAGTAGTTCTAGTGTAAATCATCCTCTCACTCAGTGAGATCCCAGACACCTGCTTCCTGTTACTGGCTTATTTTCAGGTCATTACTGCTTCATGGAGCACCAGTCAAATAGTTTATGCAATTATGCTGTCGTGCACTTAACAGTTCTATTACATTAATTCATAATTTATATTATTTAGTGAGTTTAAAAAGTGCAGCTTTGCTTTTTCTTCTGAAGTGTTTTCATTGCTTTGATATATTTCCAACTGAGTTAGCCCAAATCAACTGGTTAAATAAAGATTTATTTAATCATTAATGAAGTGCCCTGTTAGAATACAGATATTAAGCATGGCAAATACCTTCTGTAACCTTCTGGCACTGATAAATTGAATTTTGCAAGAAATGAGACAAAACAAGCAATTTGATATATTAAGAGAAACGGTCTTTGCTCAAAATCCACACCAAAATTCGCAGTCTAGGGGATCTGCTCCTCACATGAATCTCATGCTCTCCAGTTCCTTTTGTGTTCAGGAGTACAAGATGAGTCGTGCTCACCTCTTATTGAAAGGGCTTTCCCCAGGTATGACGTGGGTGCTGTCTGCTCCGATGAGGAAGCTTATGCGGTCATAAAATGCTTTGGCAGCTTGCTGAGATGGCGACTGTTGGCTTTGGCTGATGATATCTTGGGGATCGGGCAGTCCACGACAATAAGGCTGGTTTTGGCAAGAGCTCTGCAAACAGCAGTCAGGATCCATACAGTCAACTAGCCCATCTGTTGGCAGAAAGTCACACAAATGAACAAACTCTTCCTCCTGCCCCTGTGCATTGGAATGAGCCAGCCAGCAGGGAGATGAAAAAAATTATGTAGTACAAAAGAATACTCATAATTAAGATTTTAATGAATTCGTTTTCAATTAAAGAAAGAGAGCTTGCTTCCACTGAGTTCTTATACTCCCATGAAAATCCATGCAAGCTGAATATACTCAGTATCATGTTAGAAGAACCTATTTATTCAATACTTTCCTAAAAATGTGTTGAACAAACCAGAAAATGAAGGCACTCAGGCTCTGCATACACTGTTAACTTATAAATATTAAACATTTTAGGTAGGCCTAATTAGCTTTTATGTGAGGTTATTTGACTTGCTAGAGAAAAGAAACAAGTAACTCCCAGTCTGCTGTTTTCCTCAAGTTTTTTTAGCAATATCTATGTTGCAAGTAGCTTTAAATCTTTCACAACGTGTATCTAGGTGGATTCCTTTATATCTTGGCAGAAAGATTTTGTTGCTAGTGGCAAGGCAATTTCCACAAATTTTTTACATGAAAATGTATGAGAGAACAAAATCTGTATTTAACATTTAAATTTTATTCTGAATAAACTGATGGGAAACACTGGTCAGTATAAACAAGATTTAAATACATAGGTACTTTTATGCTTATGCGCTGAAATATTCCCTTACGTGGAACATTAGGTCTGTCACATCACTGGAAATCTAATTTGATGAAAGATTAAAATCAAGATCAAATTGATAACTACTAATTTGCCGTAAGTAAAGTCATAAGGAAAATGAGCTTGGAAATGTCAGCTACAGAAAATTTCTAGATGAATGTAATCTGGTATTACAGAGCTGATAATTGTTTCCCCAAAAGAACAGCAAGACTGAAATAGCTCAAACATTTTATTATTCCATTTAGATTAGAGAGGGAGCTTGCTTGATGCACTGAAATGAAAAATACACCAATGCAGCACTCAGAGGAAACCCATGACTGCTTCTCTCACAAAAGAATCTGCCTTTAGAGTAAAACTTTTTTCTGAAGGGAAAAATATCATCCATTTTTGTTCAGTCATATGTTGAAAGAATATAAGTAAACAGAGATCTTCTAAAGGTATTCTTCTAAGCATTGCTGTGCTATGTGGATCAGTTAGAGGACTGGCAAAATAGTAAAGGAATGGTATTTCTGTTCTTCACACATCTAAAATTCTTATTTAACTTGCCTGACTTTGAAATCAGTTCAGGGAAAATAAAAGGGCTGAAAAAAGCATCATTAAGTATATCAAAGTTTAAAGTTTTTTAAGAGACAAGAAAGAACATTGATTTTCCCTGGGATGAGGATATGCCAGAGGGTCACGTTGCCATTCAGATAGATACTGACAGGCTGCAAAAATGGGCTGACAGGAACCACATGAAGATTCCATCACATGAATGAGAAGTGCGAAGTCCTGCACCTGGGGAAGAACAACCTCCTGCACTGTAACATGGCTTTGTGGAGACCTTGGGAGTCCTGATGGACACAAAATTAACATGAGCCAGCAACATGTCCTAGCAGCAAAGTAGGTGCCAACACCATCCTGTGCGGAGCACACAGCTCTGTGTGCAGACTGGGCTTTCTGTACAAAAGACATGGACACACTGGAGAAAGCTCAGTGAAGGGCCATGGAGACTGTTAAGGGCTTCTAAACACATCTCTCCTACATGGAAAGGTTGAGATAGTTGAGACTGCAGAGCCTGAAGAACAGAAAACTTGGGGGGGATTTTATCAATGTGTACAGATGCCTGGTGGGAGGGTGTAAAAATGTCATCTTCCAGTGGTGCCCAGCAAGAGGAAAGAGGAAATGCACAGACTGAAACACAGGAAATTTGGTCTAAACAGCAGAAAAATGTTCTTTACTGTAAAAATGGCTAGATACCGCAACAGGCTGCCCAGGGAAGTTGCAAAGTCATCATCCTTGGAGACATTTAAAACCCAGGCTGAGCAACTTGCTCTAGCTAATCTGGCATTGAGCAGGGGGTGGGACTGGATGGTTTCCAGAGGCCTTTCCAACCTCAAATAGGCTGTGACTTTTGTGATTTTCTAGTCTCCTTCTTGTAAAATATGAAACTCTTTCCTAGCTGAAGTACTGACCTTCCTTGTTGGTTTTAACTCCGGAAGCCTGGATCAGTGACAAAGCTGGGGGTACTGCTGGTTAAAAGAATATTTTTTGGGTTTTATTTCTCTGAATGGTCCCCCATGCAGTATCTGGTGCAGTTGCCAAAGAAATGCTCAGATTTCTCCATTCATCTTTCTTAGTTTATAAAAAGCAAATGTACATCTGGAGTATAGTCTGCAGGTCATAAAACTGCATGAGATTGACACCTTCTGAACTAATCAGCTGGAAATGCATTTTTACAAGCCTCTCCACTAACATCAATCAGAGAAAGAATCTCATTTTCACCAGCCAAGATACTGGGATATGCTGTTTGTTATTTTCCTGTGGAGTTTATCAGTAACGTGCCCAGGCGAGTGACGGATGGTTATGAATCTGGCTCCTTATAACTCGAGAAAACATTTTTCATTCTTTCTCAGTACTTATGTGGCTAGAGCTATCTAGTACCACTACGTCAAGTACTCTATTGCACTATGTGAAGCAGAGTAAAATTTCCTTTTTGAAATGGCTCTGCAAAATTATTGATGAATTTTGTTTAGCCTGAAAAATATGAGACTAGGCTCAACAGTGCCTTGTCAGTTATATCACTCAAATATGACAGAGAAATTATAAACAAAATAGAAACTCCTACAGGCAGCTGGACAGTCATTATCAATGTCAGAAGGCTATTTATATTTTGTTGTTCTAGATGTAAGTGGGACTTAAATGGTACTTATATGGGACTACATACAAAAGATGTAACGATCACTTCTTTGTTTTCTTCCTCAAAAGCTGAAGTCTAGCTATTAAAATCTTGACTAATTTTACATTTCCCTTTGTTGCAAAATGCACTGAACTGCAGTGGAGCATGGACTGTTGATAAAATTGCTTATTTGGAGAGCTTCATAAAACCATCAAAACTCTACTCTCATGAGACCCTACCTGACGTTCTGTGCCCAGTTCTGGGGCCTGCAGTTTAAGAAGGACATGGACCTGTTAAAGTAAGTCCAGAGGAGGCCAGGAAGATGATTGGGGGCTGGAGCACCTTTCCTATGATGACAGGCTGAGTGACTTGGGGTTGTTCAGCCTGAGGAAGAGAAAGCTCCAAGGAGACCTTGCAGCATCCTCCGAGTACCAGAAGAGCGACAAGTGCAGATGGTGATGGGACAAGGATGAATGGCTTTGAACTGAAAGCGGGCAGGTTTAGATTAGATACAAGGAAGAAATTGTTTACTGTGAGGGAGGTGAGGCACTGGAACAGGTTGCCCAGAAAAGTTGTGGATTCAGAATCCCTGGGAGTATTTAACACCTGGTTGGATGGTGTTTTGAGAAACCTCTTGTACTGGAAAGTGTCCTTGTTCCTGGCAGGGGGATTGCAACTAGTTGATCTTTAATGTCACTTTCAACCCAACTCGAGCTTTCTCCAGGCTCTCTTTATGTGATTAAATAAGAGGAGTCAAGACAGAGAACCTCCACAATGCATATCTAAAAAATAAGATGTATCAGTGGGACTGTTTGCTTTTGAATGGAATAAAAACCGCAGGAAAGAAGAGAAATAGAGGGACAAACTAAGTCCTGGGCAAAAGATCTCCCAGTGTCAAGGGGAGATGGTAGCCAAGGACCTGCATAAATCCCATTCTTCGTAAATATGTTGATCACATATTTAGCAAACAAAAATCTCCACAGAGTGGAATTCAGTTCCCACACAGGAAGAATATAGTTTCGGAATTATGATGCTTGGCCATTCCACTAAGATAGTTTTGGTGACTGGCAAACTAAGGCAAGAGACAGGAAAAAAAACTGTATAAAGAAATCTCAGTTATCCTTACATACCTCAATTTTGCAACAGGCTATTATGAATGGACTCACTCATAGACATCAAAATGGCTGCTTGTAGGAACAGTCGGTCAGAAAAGCCAGAAAAGCACAAACAGCCCTTGATTTGTTCCTAAACAGTGTGCAAGGACTTTGCTTAATGTTACTATTGCAGTATCTCTACAAGCAAACCTATAGTATACTGAAATTCAGCTTTAGTGTTGAGTGAAGAAGCCTAAAACATAAAATGTGGGGCTCCAAATGAGTTCTCACTCCAGAATGAAATCTTGGACCCACTGTGGATAAGTCCCATGATATATGAAATGGAGTATGGACCAGCTAGCACAGATGCATTCAAAAAGCTGAAGAATTATGTGAAGTGCCAGAGCACAAGCCAGAGAACATGAGCATGCCACTGTATCACTCCTAGTTCAAGTAGATACTTCCCGAGATTTCCTTAGCTTGCATTATCTTTGCACTTAAAAACTCTTCTCATATTCAAAACATTCTGTGGCTGTAATTCCTCACTTTAATTAACTGCCTGTTAGCATACAAAAGAAAATGTAAGTTCATCTACCCTATTATGATGTTTTGCTAAGCAACAGCTATTAGCCACTATCAGAGGAGGTTTAGGCAATCTTTAGGCTGAATTTGACTATCCTGTTGCCAGGAACATGCTATCTTAGACTATGCAAGTAATTAAAAAATACAGTAGTGCTAAGTATGCTTTCCTTTATTTCAGTATTTATTTTCATTTCAGTAAAGAAAGAATATTAATGATCCCTTAAATCTTGCTTGTGGAAACCTGTAACTACTCTAAATAATTGGATAGGAGCTAATGAAAAGCAAACTTAACTAAGGAATCTGTTCAATAAGAACCCATCTAAACTAAAGAATAAACAGTGACCCTTCCTGTTTCTTATTCTTCCTACAGTGATAACAAAGCGTGCCCCCTTTGTTCAAGTATAAGAAGGACACCTCTTTTCCTCAAGAAGTTACGCTTATTCTACCCACAGACAGCTCTGACTTCCCTCTCCTCACAATTTCCTTAGGAGTTTTTATTCAGAATAAGATCTACTTGATGCACACACTTTCCCTGTGGGCAGCAAAAATGTAAAGAAAAGTCCAGTCAAACACAGGGGAAAATAAAGACTGAGCCTTAACAACAATGAAAATGATTTCCAAGACTCTGAAAAATCTGTATTAAAAGGAAGATAATAATCATCCCATCATATGTCAATAGTATCTAGAAGGGAAAACACTCAGGTATGTCTTGATGCCATTAGAATTTCCTATGGAGAATATTCCCATTGGGATCCTTAGGATGCTCATGTTCACAGAATTTGAATAATCAGTCCTAGAAAGAGCTAACAATCAAAGGAACAGCAGACACTTTTATTCATGAACTGTGCTCATATTAATATATGAAATATATTCTACCCAGTGTAGAATAAGGCATAAACACTAACCATAGCCTGTCAAACAGACAACAACTGAGATAACTTTAATTATATAACCACTGAGCCTAGTGAGATGTAGATCACATTACCTGCAGTCATAATATATATTCAGCACAAGTGCTCAGATAACCTAATCTCCTACGATAAACAAATACAGCAGAAGAATACTTGTGCCATTCCCTGTAGCTGTCTGAAATTTTAATGGCTTGCCTGGAGATTAGCAGATTGATTGCAGGAAAGGGAAGTAATAATTCCTCTCTTTCCAGGCAGCTTACAAAGCAGACTTTCTTTCCCTAGTTTTGTTAGGTATATTCCATTTTTAATTTGATTAGTTAAATTTTAACCCTTCTCCTCAGCCACAGTCAAAGACTGAAGTGAATATGCACTGTGCTGAAGCATATAAATTAAAATAAGAGAAATGCCGTTGACAAATAGCATTATACAGGCCAATCACAGTAAAACAAGTGCTTGGCCAACCCATTTGTCATGCATAGCTGCATAATGATGTCCATAAAGGCAATACAAAAAAAGAAAATGAGAGAGAGGAAAAAGCAACAAAATATCAGCATTAGCTATTTTTCCCCAAAATCATTCTTTGTTCTCTAAGTCATCCTGTTAGATTGTTCTGCTCCAATTCCTTGTTGCTTTTCCCCACAAAAATCTATTACTGTTTTCGTCTGAAGGAGCAACTTTTTTTCTCTTGCTCCATTTACATGCATTCCTGTTCACCTTGTTCTTCTTCCTCCTACCGCTCTGTTACCTGCTCCTGACTCTTGCTGTCACATGTCACATCTTCACATGATATTTAACATTTACTGAATCTGTTTTAGTCTACTATTGGGCTTTTAATGTATTTTCCTTCCCCCCCCATATAATCTATTTTTTTCTCCAAGTTGTTTATGTTTCCACCTAGTTTCTTCTCCTCCTTGCTTTGTCTCTCTCCATGTTTGCAGATCTCTCTCTTTTTCTTATCTTGTAATTCCTTGGCCCACATGAACTTAATTCCCCAAACAAGCACATCTCTGCTGGAATCTGGGTCAGACTGTTTAGGCCCCGAAGTTTGGAAAACTGCCTCAAAATATATAATATGTAATGGAGAAGGATGACAAACCAAATGATGTGTATAGTTATAAACAGGAGGACAGTTTTAACGGTATTATTTTTTTTCCTCAGGAAGTAAATGCTGCTGTTCTTTATAGTTTGTGATATGTCTAAGATCCCAGCTGCAGTAGGGATATGAGAGCAAAGAGTCAACCAACAATTGCAGAGGCATATACATTCTAAAACAGAAAGACGAAGTCCCAGATGACTTTATCATCATCCAGAGGCCCTAATGGAGTTTTTATCTCTTCTCTGAATCTGAAGGTGTTAAGTAAAAAGAATTGATGAGAGAAGGGGAAGAAAGACAATAAAAACATTATGCTGATCTTACCCTGGACTGCATTCACATTTGATCTTGCTTTTGTGGGGTTTTTTAATGTGATTCTGGAATCATGCTAAGTCACAGCCCCTCTAGCTTCCCTAGACTACAATAATAATCATAGATTGATTCTTTAGGTTAGCAGTCCTGCCTGCATCTTGCTGCAGATTGTTACCTGTCACCTGAATGACAGACTGTGGAAAAATAAGCCAAAAAAACCCGCACAAACTTTCAGGAACATCCTGTCAATTATGTGAGCATTCACAGGCTATGGAGAGCTAAGATCTCTGTAGGCTGGGCAACCAATTATTCCCAGCAATTGCATCATCGTTCAAAATGTGAACTCTCAGTTCAGCCTATTCTCTGGGGAACACTTCCTTGTGGGGTCATTGAAATTTTGAACTACTTCCTTTTTCCCCCTCTACAACAGTTCACTGAGTTGAAATTACATTTTTTTTCCCAGTATAAAAGAGCACTGCAGGGAAACTAAGGTGACACCTATCTTTTCCTAAGTACACATCTCACCTGTCACACACAGCTTGTAAGGCTTTGCTGATATGCCACAAGGAAGCTCTGAAGAACATGGCATATTCCTTACAGACGTAAGAGTGAGTCAAATGTGTGTATGGTTCTAATGGTAGCATTTAAACACCTGACTGAAAAACCTCCGTTCCTCAACATGTCTTCCCCAGAGTTAAAGATCCCGTTGGTGTCCCTTACCTCCTTCATTGTCCTTACTGTCAGTGCAGAGCGTTTCCATGGCCACGTCACAGCCTGCTCCCCTCCATCCCGCCTGGCAGACACAGTGCCAGCCATTTTGGTCCAGTGTGCATCTCCCATTGCTGTTGCACAAACCAGGGCAGCCCTCTGTTGAAACAGACAAAGAAAAAGCACAAGTGATTTAAATATTGTAATTACGTAAGAAGAAAAAAAAATACAAACAAGGGACACTTATTGGGAACAGGCCTTAAGAACAGCACAAATACTGTAATTGCACATGGACTGGAACAGCAACATTACCTGGGGAACATAATTCTTAACAAAGTGGCATCTTTGATTGGCCTGACACTTGAGACACCACTTACCTGTACAGACAGGAAATAAATGCACCAATCCTCTAAATACCTGCAGGCCAGACAAAATTAAGTTTGTTTTTTAAATTTTTTTTTCAAAGTAACAAGAGATGAGTGCATAGTGCAAACACAGCTGTGTAAAATGATACATTTTTCTGTGCTCATAGAATAGATCATGATTTGCTCTATGCAGTATTGATTAATTACTGGCACAAATGATTAAGCTCCCTTTTACTATTAACAAATCCCTCCAAATTCTTAAGCAGGAAAATGGATATGATTTTAGGCAAGTATTAAAACAGAAGGTTAACTTTATCTGGTCTCAGAGTTGCCGTGTATTCATGTGAAATTACAGTGCGTTAAATAATTGCACAAAGTATAGGCCAGTTTTAATGACTATACTTTATGCCAAAAATACATTCCTTTTCACAGAATAAGCAAAGCCCAGGAATAGTGAAGCAGCTTAGCATCTACTCTAACAAACATTAGGATTCAGGCTGCATACGGATGGGACAGGACCAACAGGATTTCCAACTTAATGTAATAGCTGTGCGTATTTGATTACTTAGGACGGACAAAATGAAATACCATAAGGACCACAATAAACATTGATAGACTGAACAAAAACACGGTAGTGACGTGCTTCAAGACAGATAGCAGAGAGTGATTTTTTGTGACAATCTCCCTAAGGCTTTTGTGCTGTTACCTTTATATCCTATCTTGTCTGCTTTTATGGCCAAGGAGGGAAAATTTGGGAAACAATTAACATAATTTAATATATCCAAAATCGATAATTGTTTTCAGTCTAACATTGCATTAAAAAAACAGTATCTGTCACTTCCTAGTGATGAAATCTGGCATGCAGCCAACATGATCTGTATGAGGATGACAACGCTATAAATATGTAGATTTCAGTGCTCCTTATCTATGACTATGATAAGAAACTGACAGAAGCAAGTACAGATATGGCACTATCTTATGAGAAGGTGGCTACAAATCAGATATTTCTGGACACAACAATTTCCTGTAAACTTTCATCCAAAAACCCTAAGTAATTGGGTAAACAAACCTTCACTTTGAAGAACACCTATCTTTGTCAACTACCGATCCATTTGGACTAAAGCTTGGAGTGGTTTTCCAGAAGTAAGTTGCTTTTTTCTTCTAAAGAATTTTGAATTTAATTACTCCTTTCAACCTTGTAGTTCCAAATTACAAACATACAGAAAAGATTTATAAAGGATGCTTAACTCTTGTCAAATCACTCTTAGAAGACAGAGAATCAGGAAAACCTTTTGTGAGGAAGGATGGGGGTGCTACAGTTATGGATGTTGTGCCATCATGGCAGGCTGAAATTAGCCTTGCTATTTTTATCCTTTCAGACTGCAGCTGCTAATAATATTTGTTAATGTACAGAGATCTATTGTTTTCTTAATATTTCTTCTATTTGACTTATGGAAGACTTACATATATAATTGCAGTACTGACAAAGCAATTTAGGAATCAACTGAGTACACTCAAGACTTATTGTGTGAAAGCCTGGATATTGCCATCAATATTGCCATATTCTAACAAAAAAAACACAAGGAATAGAGGAAGATACTGAGGGAAAGAGGGGTAGGAATATTTTAAACATTTTTCTAAATCAATTTTTCACCATAACTGAAGATACAAGAATCTTTGCTGTTTCATGTTAGGCTTTTGCATCCTTGAACCCCTTATTTGAAAATGTTGCATAGGCTGTAACAGGTTTTTCTAAACTCATACAAGAAACAAGTCATAATTTCCTACAGATGTTCTACATTCAGATTCAGAAAAGCTTATAAGCCTTAGGAATTCTATTGATGTATAAAACCACACACACATCTCTATAATTAATCTGTTCTTTAGAACTAATGACACTCATTCTGTGATAAGAGTATCACTTTGCTTTGTTTCCTTAATATTTAGGGTTTTGCAGGTAGAGGTCCAATGACAAAACTAACAAGTAAAAAGTTCCAAACAGCAAATGAATACTATCTTCAGTTACTGGTTCAGATTAAATCTACTATGTGTATACAGTTCATACATACATGTATTGTTACTGATAAAGTGTTACCATATAACAGAAGCAAAATTTTGAGATGATTGGAAAGCCATATGAGTTATATTTAATCCATGGAATGTATGTAAGAGCAGATTCTTTTGCCCAGACTAGTATGTTTTTAACTATATATTAATGCAAAAAACCCCAAGACCCCATGTAGATAAAGGCATGTCAAAGAGCAAATATACAGTACCTTTCACTATCTTATCCAAATAGTGAGCTTGAGAATTAAAAAAAAAAAAAAAAAAACAGACAGACATTTCAGAAGTGTCACATGAAACAAGAATTGTTCAGAATTCACATGCAAATCAAGCAGGTGCACCTGACATGAGAGGTCTTACATTACAAAATGAAAATGTATTTCAAGGCTTTTAAAAATTCTCTTTTCAGCAAACATCGTCCTGAATCAATGAAACTGTTTTAGAAAGTAGACCTGCAGAAGCAAAAGGGAAGCGACATTTCTGAGACTACATTTTCTTCTGACTTCACATGCTTTGATTTTTTTATATAACAAAGATATAATCAAAGCTAGTTAAAAAATTCCATTTTAAACACACCATAATAGCAATTCTCTAGCTTATGAGCTTTCAAACACTAACCATGCAGGAAGATTTTTGACTTGCAGGTCACTCATGACTCTGACAGCATAACCAGGTACACTATCTTAATTCTCAATGGATTAACAGGATTGTTAGGAGGATTTCTTCTTCTGTTTCAGTTCTGTCACAGCTATTCCTCTGAGCACACAAACCAAGTATGTAAAATAAGCTGTATTGTAAATATGGGGTGGAAGGGAGCGTAGTGGGGTTAGTAGAGTGATGATCCATTTCAGTTTGAAAAGCAGGTGAAAATGAAACTAAGGCTTTAGATGTATAAAATAAATAGCACTGTATATACAAGAATAGTGAGACTTCTTTTTGTAAGTTATGACACTTAAGATTTCACAAAAGATTTGAGGAGGCAGATGGATGAATGACATACAGAGCATAAGATGGATTTCAAGCAGCAGGGCCTACTTTTAATATATGAGACACTGCACAGATGAGTAACATATTCCCTCCCTCCTTCTAGGAAACAGACATTGACTGCAATTGTGTGAAAGGGCTTAATGTCACACAGCAAAGCCACCAGATGCATTGCAGGCTACCAAAGCCAGCCACCCATGCCCAAGGAGATGGGGGACTACAGACCACTGCAGTGGGGACATGCCAAACTGAGCCAGGAACATTGGATTCAATCCCCTGGTTTTGCTGGGGACAAGGTCTCTCACCACAGCCCTCACGGCCTCTCTTTCTTTTAAAATTTGACTTTCCTAAATCCCTGATGGATGATGGCCCCTGTCTGTAAGCTGCTTGTCATTGTTAGGATCCCTTTGGATGGGTAACAAAGCCTTTCCAGCTACAGTCTTTCCTCCAGTTGGGATGAACAGAAAAAATCTGCTCTGGACTCCAAGGAGGGAGGTTATATATATCAGGAAGCACAGTCACTGTTACAACTAAGAGGATGAAATTTTCTGGTTTCTTTTTTTTTGAGGAAAGTGTTAGGTGTCCGCTGCACAGCTTTTTTTTGTTTTTCCTCTATAATGGTAAGGTTAATGCAAGACAAAGTAAAATGAAAACATAAATTACAGAACATGTAGAGCAGAAGCAACAAGCTAGGTAGTTTTTCACATTAACCACAAACAAAAAGAAAAATGATACAGCTACATTTCAGGGTGGATCAAATTCTTCTCTTACTCATCCAGTATAATTCCCTTAGCTCCTACACAGCTTTAAACAGGGTGTAGTATGTGTGGAGGAAAAATCAAGCTTTATTTAATAAAATAAAAGCAATCAGGTCTGTCTGGGGAATTCATCGGTCCATGAGTAAAACATTATATGCCTCTATAAGTGTAAGGATAGGTAAGAGAACATTAAAAAACCTCCTAGAAAACAGTCCCTGTGATCCCAAAGCCCCCCACACTAATTATTTTCAGAAACCAATCTCCATCAAAAAAAAAATCCAAACAAGCAACAAAATAAACAACCAAAAAAAAACCAAACAAAAAACTTCCCAAACACAAGAGAGATTAAGAAAATACTCTTTTAAGGTTTTTTTTTAATCCAGCCGTCTCATAAGAAGTCAGCTCCAAACCACAAAACTGTAAAGCTCAGAAAACAAGTTCTACCTTCCAGCATCCTTTTACTCATGGTCTGCTGACATTAAGGACAACGTAAGAAACTATTTTGGTTAATATGCATCATTGTAGAAAAACCACAAAGCAGAAAATGAACGACCAAAAACGGAATAACTTTGCAGTGAAGTTTAACTAGCCATGCTGTCTTCCTTATCCTTATGGCACCGCAACTGAAAGAGGAATGAACCTGTGTGGAAATACAAAATACGAGCCTTTGCCCCGATCTGTATAGAGAATTCCAGGTGGAATTTGGAGCACTTCATTAGGATGGAGCACCTCTGCAGGTGCTCCTTGGCAAGATATTTACACATCTGGCACATAAAGGTTATTTTATGTCCTTAAAAAGTCTAATTACAGACCAGACAATATATCTACAGAGGTTTTTTTGCAGAGTTTAAGACTGTGCCATTTAAAATTTTGCTATTGTCTACAGGAGTAGAAAGATTTCATACAACTACAAGTGGAAAAAAGAAAAACAAAAATGAAGATATAAGGTTTATACATTTTCTAGGCTACTCAAAGCCCAAGAAGATCTAAAAATCATAAAAAATAAAATCAAAATACAAAATTCATACAAAATAAAATAGAAAGGATGGCATCAATCTGTGTGGGTATTTATATAAATATGTGGCGGATAAATGATTTTACAAAGAAAGAGTGACAGGCAAATTCACATTTAACACAGCATATTTCTTAACTAGTCAGAACCCTGACTTTTTAAAAAAAATTATTTAATGTCTCCTATTAGTTTCCTATCACAGATATAAGACAGTGTCTTCCTTATTCATATATTACTTCCTCCAGGTATGACAGAATAGCCTAAGAATAAAAGTACATATTAAATCCATTTATTCCAATCAGCTCCCATTTAAATCAGCATGAGTCACATACCCATTGATTTGATGTTCCTTAATTGGTACTTATAACACTGGTTTATTCTGATTATTCTGTCGTATGGGATTACAGTGGTGACATGCTTCTAAAGGCTGTATAGTGAATTTATATCTCTATTAGTTTATATCATTATCCTCCATCAGACATCTTCACCCATCATAATTTTTGTAATCTGTACACTAAACTGTAACATGCCCCATGTTTTTGTAATGTATATATAGGCCTGTTACAGTGTTAACTCAATAAATAGCTCGAGTCATGAATTACTTTGCTGTAAGAGCAGATTTAACCTCATAGCACTAGCAGACATGAAGCAAAACCACAAATGAACATGACCAAAGCCATATTGACCCAGGTCACCCTAAATAAAAAAACTAGGGTTTTCTGAAGTTTTTTTTACTTTTGACACCTTGAAACTATGAGTCAAACCCTTGCCTCCTCTCCACTAATACAATCGACTTTCTCCCTTCCTTACTGCATTAGTCTGCTCCTCTAAAAGAAAACAGAAGGAGAAAATAGAAAGAGAAAAGAGAACCAAAGGGGGAATGGAGGTGGGAAGAAAAGAACCAAAATGGGGAAGCAAAGAAAGAAGAGATGATGAAGAAATAATTTCAGTATTGGCAACAATGAAGAACACTGTTCTGCTCCTCTCAGAGCACGCTCTGCTTTGCCTTCTCTCCTCATCTCCCACAGTCCTTATTGCAGTTCTCAGTCCCTGATGAACGACTGCATAAGGATTTCTGATGCTCACACAAACTTCATTCTCTCAGATACCCATCCTCTACAGGAACATGTGAGTGACACCCCTTGCATCAGTCACGTTTACACTTCTACATAACCTTGCACCAAGTGTCATACAGGGAGAAAGCGGTCTTTTCTTGGAATAAAAAGTATTGGCAGTAAGCCAACTATGCTGTTATCATATTGTTTCCCTTAAGCTTTCCACACATTTATCTGTTTGTTTAGAGGTAGAAAGTTTTAGTATCTTCCCTTATTTTCATTAATTTTTAGTATTTTTATAAAACTTTGTTTACAATCCATATGCCAAAATACCCTGAATACATTAGAAGAATACTATGACAGTGGCCATGTCAAGCATCCAAAATTTAGGCAATGACAGGTTTATAGCTTCCTGTGCAAGTTTTATACACTTCTTCCCTTGTGAATGTGCAGAGCTCACAGTCTTCATTCAGCACTCATTCTCTCACAAACAACAAACAGCTGAAGCCCTAGCAGGCACACTGTCCTAACCTAAACAAGGAAGCAACAGTTCTCTTTTCAGGCTTTCCTATCAACTTCCTCCCTAAGTCACAATTATTTAGCACACTATCTTCATACTATTGGTATGAAGAGAATACATTCTTACCACACTTTACCAGTAAATAAAGCATAGAAACATCAGAGTGAGAAATCTCCCTTGACTTGGCTACAAGCACCTATGATGTGATTTTCTGGAATATTTAGAGAATTATATATTATTTCATACATGAACCAACATTTTAAACAACTCACACATGTGCAAATCTTGTTCCCAGAAAGTGAAGTGTAGTTAGAGAGAACCTCTTTAAAGTCTCTATTTGTGAGCAACTAACAGAAAATACATGTTAGAATCATGGGTTGAATCCAGGTCTTCAAAATCATCCTTCACCAGTTCATTCTGTGCACTAGTCTCTTCTTGTGAACATAACTTTTCTCTACCTGTGCAGCCAAGCAGTAGCAGGGGCTGAGGCACGCTCTTTATCAGTGGTTTCACAGGCACTGGCCAGCAGAAGAGAAAACTTACTGCAAGCTTTTGGGAGAATGCAATTTGTACACAAGTTTGGTGCTTGTTTTGGGGGAACTGGTACAAAACTCAGAGCTGACAGTTCTGGTCTGACTTCTCTAATCTACTCAAAACTCAGTCCACAGTGGTTTACTCCCCCTGACGTGGCTACCAGACCACCCTTATTTCCTCTCGTTTCCACCCAGCCACATTTTAAATATTTTGACAATTAAACCACCTTTTGAACATAAAACTCCAAATAACCCCTGTAATATTTAAACTCAGCATTTCTTATACTACCCACAGCAGACTGATTCCTTTAGGGAACTGCTTTCCTTCCCAAAGGATGACTAAGAAAAGCATGCATCCATATGCAAATTCTGAGGAGCTTCATGCCTCTACCAAAAAACTTACAGAAGTCCAGAATTCACAAAATTTTAAAGCTACTGTTGTAGCCTGTCTTCAGAAAGGTTCGCTCATGTCAAATTCCACATCTCCTACAGTGTTTCCTGCCTGGCAAACTGCTTCCTAACTTGGATTTGTGCAGCTGATTATTCTTAAGCACAGAAGCCAGCATTTGTTGAATTGCTCCTTATTTTTCTGCATAGTCTATATTATTTGTTAAAGTAATTTTAAATTCTTGTCCTGTCTTCCAAAGTGCTTGGGGGCAGCAGGCTTTGGTATCATTTGCAATGCAATTCTTTCTATTCATCACTGAACAGTACTGAAAGCACATGTTCTTCCACTGCAAGCAGCTCATAGTCGTCATCCATTCTCTGAGTTTGTAAGAACCTTGTCTTAGACATACCATATGTTCAGAGCATTGTTGCCAATAGAGGCGGATTACAAACACTCTTTCCTTTTGATACTTTTTTTACTCCTAAATTTCCCTTTGCCCTTCTTGTAAAGGAGAGCACATGGATGGAATTATAGTTTCACACAATTTTATTTCTTTTCCTCCTTACACAGGCCAAACACTGTCGTCACTCTGAACTCATACCTTCTTAATCGTTTATGCATCTTAAATACTTGCAGAGAGACCTGACTTCACTGCAATTTATCCTTTGCCAAATTACAACTGTTCTTTGCAGCAATCATTTATGGGATTTATATACAAAGGCACATAATAAGCCCATTATCCTTTAGATTTTTTGTTCTGGAGAACAAAATTTGTTCATTCCAAATTTACTGTAAAGTAAGATTTCTAACCATTATTAATGGAAAGCTACACATGTATTAGACTAAAAGGTTCAGTTACTTTTCAGGATGTAGTAGACATAGGAAATTTGGGACTACTGGTAAAATCATAAGCAGTGTTGTTTCCTATTCAGTATTAGCTTAGCTGGAAGAGGGTTTAGAAGAAAGGGTATATCCCATTAATGAGTTAAAAGTATCCCACATATACAGGCTGAAAAAGTTCAAATGCCCATTTGAATCAACAAATTTGTGAAGACCTGCCTCAGCTGCAGGTAAAACCTGACACATTAAGAACCGCATGAAAGACAAATTTAGCTTGAAAACACATTAGGGCATGGATCAGGATGGGAAGCATTATTGTTTCCATCCTTCTCCCTGAGTGAAAGGATTTATGGAATATGGTCTGACCAGCAGTATTTTGTACACAATACAATGTACAAAAAGAATTACTCTCTGGCCACTTCAACTCAAATAAGCTTTGCAACAAGCTTTAAAATTCTTCACATCTCAGAGGATTCTGCTGCTTTCTGAAAATGTGCCTAACTTGAACTTCACATGTGGTCCTCATTTAAATGCAAATTAACCAATTAGCAATTTAAAGTATGCTAACAGTTAATTTGTATTTGAGACACTTGGTCCTGAAATGTGTTAAGGCCTGACCAATAACTCACTTTTTTTCACGGTTCCACAAATGTGTGCTCTGTCTTAAATTCACCTGGTAATTGAGGTTTTTTTGGGTTACCAAATGTACAAATATTTGGCATAGTAAAAGCTTGGCCTGGCAAATTAATAACATGCCCTTTAGGCACAGGAAATATAAATCCCAAATTTGTTCTAAATTTCACAAAATCTTGTTAAACTGTGATTATCAGTCCTCTGGATGTCAAGAAAGTCATCATCTCTTCCTTGCAGGCTTTATGCATTTACCTATAAGGTATAAATATTGCTGTAAAATCCCAACTGCCAAGCAGTCAGGTGTTTTGAAACTAGGGTTTCACTCACAATACTGTGGTGAACTAATTGATATTGGATAGAATTAGTTTTGATTATTTGATAAAAACCATTTGAATGTCAAAGATCATACCTTCATTCAGAATCAGTCTTATTTTTAAGATGAAACTTGTATTCAGGTATGATTCCAAGAACCCATAACTAAAGAAAAACATACATTTAGGAATTTTGCTAATTGCAGAATATATTAATACAGAAGTAATTATTACAATCTGAGAGACAAAAATTTCAAAAGAAACTTTAAATTTATGAAAAATTCCTGTGA
Organism: Cisticola juncidis; assembly: GCA_013400215.1. NCBI lineage: Eukaryota > Metazoa > Chordata > Aves > Passeriformes > Cisticolidae > Cisticola > Cisticola juncidis. Next base: position 2,402,481 of record VXBR01012230.1, on the reverse strand, counting down.
ACGCATTAAGATACAATAAATACTTGACACATCAAATTTCTCTGAAATATGAATATCATCAGGAATTTAAACTTCTAGGAAAAATGAGCCACGCTTGGCAATTAGCATCAGCACTGAAATGACAGTGGGCATCATAATACTGGTTATCTGTGCTGCTAACGTGCAGCTCTAGAGAAGATGGATCAAGCCCTCAAACTGGTTCATGACTTACTCTGTCAAGCCCACGTGTCAAAAATGCATAGTGTAATGATATACAGCCATATCAAGTTTCCTATAAGCATTTCGTTTAATTAACTGAAGGAACACATTTGTCTTTACTTGCTATCTGATCTTATGGAGAGATAAAGTGTCATTTCCCTGCAGTCATATTTGAAATCTGCAGTATAAGGAGCCCTAAGCTAAACACGTGCTGAAGGGAGCAGGTGCAAGCTATGTATCTTATTGGAGGAGGTTCTGTCTCAGCACTCCACAACACTTGCTGTACTTCTGTGCTTACGCTGATCTGATCGTGGTCACGTGGAAAACCAGCACACTGATGCCTCTGTGTTTGTCCCCAGCCAGAAAACCATTTTAATTTGTCACCAGGACTGTCTGTGCTAATGGAAACACACTTATGGGAGAGCACTCTAGATTTATTTTATTCATAATTCTGAATATCCAAACCAGATGACATTCCTGATTTTCTGGCTCAAATAGATGAAACCAGAAATTCCTTTCAGAGGAAAATTTGGTTTTTTTGGCTTGATTGACTTGAATGTCATGCTACTGTATTTCCTATAAAGAAAAGGGTTAAAATAAATAATCTGCTGTTCCTTGTTACTTTTTTTTTTCCTCAACTAAATTTTAGGGGAAATTCTTAAAAAACAAACCAATTAGATCCCAGTTCTCACTGAAATATAAACATAAGCTGCACACTTCTCAGTGAACCACCACTGGCTTTGATTTTCAGCTCTGCATACCAAGTAAAGCAGCCTCATGCAGCACTCAAAAGTAGCATGGAAGTACCATGATGCTAACTTTAGCCCTCCTGAGGCATTAATATGAATGCTTAATGGCATTAATCCACATTTAGCTCATTCATGTTTAATGATATGCTTTCCATGCGTACATATACAAATATTAATTTTGGATTGAAAGATAATCGTTCAACATGATAACAATTAAACAGCTGTAACCTGTCTTGTGTTAAGTATGGAGCTGCAGGCAAGCTTTATAAACAGATGGTCTTACCCACCCATGCTTAATGTTAAAGACTTTTAAAAAAGAGGTGTTGACAATTCTGAACAAGAAGGCATAGTTTTAATGCAAATTGGCAAATTTGCAATTTAGATTATGCAAAAACTAATTTAGTCTATAGAAAAAGTAGGCTGCATTGTAAAAGTGAGTTGTTACACAGCACATCAATATAGCAGGTTCCCCACCAACATAATTATTTACTAATTTCATTCAGCTAACAGAGTTTAATGGAAAAGCAGCTGGAAAAGTATTCATATTTATGGGCTTCCTATGACAGTTACCTAATATAGTCATAGTACATGACAGTTATATCACAAAAAATAATAGACTTTCTGAAATAATATCTGTTCCAATCTCACAAAACAGCTACTCAGGAGAGGGTCACTGAACTCATTGCAAGCCGGGACAGAAAAGAAACAAAAACACACTTTAGCACAACTCTGTTATGAAAACTTAATTACAGACCAAATTTTCATCCAGGCTATCACCTGGGCACCAGCTGTGCATCTGCCATCTTGTATCCCATTGAGATGCAGGCTGAGCTTCAAAAAATAGTATCTGGATGCACACCTCAGACCCATGAATGTCACTTGCAGACCAAATAAACAAGTGACAGGTGATTTTCCATAGCTCTGCAGTGAACTGTTGATTTAACCTCTTCTCACGGGGATACAGGAAATTGTAAAACATTACATTAAAACATTTTAGCAGTGCCTGTTGTGACAGGACAAGAGGTAATAGTTTTAAAGTAAAAGAGGGTAGATTCAAACTAGACTTAAGGAAGAAGTTTTGTTCAATAGGGTGGTGAAACACTAGAACAAGTTTCCCTGAGAAGTTGTGAATGGCCCAGAAACATTCAAAGCCAAGCTGGATGAGACTCTCAGCAAATGAGGCTCTCAGCAAATCTAATTGAAGATGATGCTGTTTACTGCAGGGGTTTTTGACCTCTAAAAGTCCCTTCCAACAGAAACTATTCCACAATCCTATGATTTTATGACTACTGTACTCCAGAGGGAAGAGATTACAAGCAACTTAGGTGCCTTAAATTGTTTAGTCCTTGAAACATACATTGCCTATATTTAGTTCAAACCTCTGAGATGCTCAACAATAGCACCACGTTTTGAGTTTGGCTAATTCCTATTAGATTCATTCATCAAGATGCTGAGCATGTACTTATCTCTGAACATCTTTGATACAAATATGTGGAAGCATGCATTAAGAGCAAAGGCAGTGGCTCACAAGTGTGGCTGACATTAGGTGTGCTATGGAAGCTGCACTACCCTGTGCCAAAGACCCACAATGGATCAGTTGATACCAGCAACAGACATCAGGTTTACTGCATTAGTCCTAGGAGTCTTTCTAAATACATTGCTTTAAACAAATCGACCTCCCCTCCTCCCTGCTTTATTTAATCTGCTCTGTTCTTTATCACAAATCAAAGCATATAAAATATATATGTATATCATTTCTCCAATCCAGTCTTGTCATCTTCAGCCTTGGGGAAACTCTTATGTTTAACCTAGATAAGCAGATGTCTAATTTTTTTGCTGAACAAATAAAAGCAAACCTTTGCAATCGCTGAAATTTTTTCTTCCCAACATCCTGAAGTATTGAAATTAAAAAAAAAAAAAAAAATCAATGAAATAGGTATTTGGCAGTTTAGAGTAATTAGAATTTCCTCTGATTGAATGCCATTTAAATATTTTGAAGTATATTTAAAAATCGGCATAACTCAAGAAGCAATCTAAGATTGAAATGATATTAGAGAGAAATACATTCCTTGTTTTAATAAGGAGACAGGTTTGGGTTTTGTCTTCATTCTATGTTTTAACACATCAACTTACAATACAAACAGTGGGCTAACTGATAATGACACTGGACAGATAGTTATCGTTTAAGAATACCTAAAAATTGTTAGCTGAGGTACAAAACTTTTTTTTCATTATTTTGAATCACATTCATGCTTTACAAAAATACCATAAATTCTTTGATCAAATGAGTTATGGATTCAGATGATTCAGTTTATATTCCAGTTAGTGCTTCTGTGTAATGCATACACATTTGTCCCATTTCCCACATCTGGCCAGAGATCTGGAGGGCTACTCCTTTCCCAGGAAGGGAGTAAAGTGAATTGCCCTTAAGATTTACAGTTTCTTTGGAATACTCCTTTGTCAAAGAAGCTGTTAATTTTGGCTGTTGCACTACAGAGGGCTTCCAACTAACAGCTACAACAAAGAAACACATTTGCATTTCTAAAATACTTCACAGTGCCGCAGCTAAATGGTTAATGACTTCTAGAAATAAGAGGGGTGCAATTGTTTATTTTTAGATATATAAAAGGAGAGTGAGTAGGAGTCTTTCATACACATAACAAATTATGCAAATATTCTGCTACTAAGTAGAGTTGTAAGTAGCATAAAATGCCTGGGTTACAAATGGAGGGTGACAAAAAAAATTGCTTTGCATAGAGGAACACTCTGGAGTCCCCTGTGTTTTGAAATTTATTGCTCAAAAAGAGCTACTACCTGCTGTAGGGTAGATGAGAGAAAAGTGAATTGACTCTTCATCTGCCAAGCTAAGGAGGCAGCAATTTTTCCCCCACTAAGTCAAAATACTATTGGAAACGAGCAATAAAGTGCCTTCTCCGTAACATGGAGCTCCTGAAGAAAACAGTTCTAAAAAACATAAATGGGACGGCAGGCTAAAGCCTGTGCCTCTTTACTTGCCTTGGAGTCTGTAAGGGCAATATAAACAAATCAAACTATCTTTACAGCAGCAGCCGTCACAAAGTAAACACCTATTTAAAGAATAAACAGGTGGGAAGACAGACCTGCTTGCCCAGTGCCGAGGAAAAAGTTGTTTGTGCTTAATATGTTGGAAAAATTGTTCAAGAGCAGTTCATCCGTGTATAACTACAACCCTTGAAATGCTGCCAAGGTCAGCGAGACCAACAGCAGAGTGATCTGCTGAGTAATTGCTCGTTGGCAAGTTAAAGCAGTCAAGGGAAAGGCTTTATCCTACTTATAAATATTTACTTTCTTTTATTGTTCAGAAAGCAGTTCTCTCTGTACCTCTCTATTCTCTTTGTCAGCATGTTTTCTGAAAGCTTCTCAAAAACATTAACCCTATTGATTCTCCCTGCGATTCTGCAGATGCATTTCCCTCATAAGTTTGAGCAATTTCATTAGTAATAAAAACCACAAACCAACCAACCAAATTTTAAAAATCAATTGTGATAGCTGTAAAAAAGAATTCTCAAGTCAGTCTTACTACTTTCACACCTGACTCTCATCTAAAAAAGAAAACCTTACATCATCTTGTGGGGACAATGATGTGGGTATTAACTGATACAGCTGTAACAGAACCTCATTTTCCCTGTCCTCAAAGCTCTTACCACTGCTTCTCACAACCACAAGTACAGCACCACCACCTGTCCTTCAGCCAGGGCTGTAAAATTCCTGGGAGCACAGCTTGGGTTTTGCTATTTTCTAGATAATTATGTCCCTGTTATGGCTTAGCTGTGTTAACACATTCAGAGTTAGAGCCCTTCCAAAACTTCCATGAAAGTTAAAATTCTCCAGGCTCTTTTTTAGCTCGTGGCAAAAGCAAATCATGCTACATTCACATCCATCAGCTCCACTGCAGTTAGACTTACTGTCCTATCCTGTTGCTTGAGCTACATCACCTCTTTTAACCGTCTCTCCTCCATCTATCCAAACATAGAACTACGTGGGGTTTTTTACTTATTGGACTTTTTTTTTGATTATTCAGATTATTCTCATCACTCAGTGTTATGCTTGCCTTTGTCTGACCTTGTTTGTTGCCAATTCAATCCATTTCAAACTGCTTAGCCATGATGTTTCTCATACTTGGGAGATGTACCCCATAAATACTTCAGTCACGTGGTTACTCCTGTTGCAGCCTTTAATGAGCTTCATGCAAAGCTCTCCACTCACCAAAGCACAAATTAGTCATCTCTTACATGTACACCACTGCCAGTTCCTTCGCCTGTGCTCCCTAGCTGTTGTCATGCAGAAGTTTTTCTGTGGTTCTGCTGAGATAAAAATTGTTTGGATGGGACTCCACTCCACTGTTACAGACCTGCAGCATCTTGCACAAAGGGGAATTAGTGTGGAAGGGAATTTCCTAGCACTACAGCTCCACATTTTCTTAGTCCTCCTATTTACATGAGTGATTTCTTATGCTAGCTCACTGTCAAAGCCTGTGTAGTGGAGAAGGATATCCTGCTTCCATATGGGACATATGGACTGTAAATAAGTAAGAAAATGTAATGAGTAAGAAAATACTGTAATGAGTAAGAAAAGATCCACTGAAGATTTTATAGTAACTTCTAAAGATTTTCAGGCACTACAACTAACTTGGTTGCAGAAACACAGAAGCTGTAATAAGGATGGCTTCCTCACAATCAGCTGTATTCCTCACAATCCTCACAATCTGCTGTTACTTTATTAACATGTAAGAAATTTGATAGTATTCTAAAACAGAACATTATGTTGACAAGAAGATAATTTTGGGCAGTTAGATCACATTTATTACATGATGGAAGTGACATTTTTATGTAGGCAAGTCACTTTTTAGTGTTTCTTCTCCTTAAAAGAGAAAAAAAGAAAGAAAAACAATAAGAAGCTTCATTTCCAAAGGACATAAAGCTATCACATAAAAATAGAAAAGCACAAATCAAATAGTATATTTACCGTTCAAAATAAAAGTAAAAGGCAGTAAAAGGGAAAAGATTGAAGAGGAAATTCTTCCACCTTCTTTTCATGGCAAACTAGGTATAAAGAACTGATGAGCTGCTATATAACCATTTCCTTTCTTAAGATAGCAACTCTTTTTCACAGACTGACACATGCAAATATTCTGTTTGAAGAAGCACTCTTCAAAGCAATACACTTCTCACTCAGAGGCGGCCAGCAGCGCCGGCGGTTTGAATTTTGCAGCGAGGGCAGGGTAAAGCACAGGCAGCCTACCAATGGTACAGTGCTCTCCGTTCCATCCCTGGCTACATTCACACTTGCCGTCCTTACAGGTGCCGTGCTCGGCGCAGCGGGGGTGGCAGGCCCGCTGGCTGCAGGCTGCGCCCGTCCAGCCCTCCTCGCAGCGACACGTGCCGCCCATGCACACGCCGTGCGCGCCGCAGTCCGCCGAGCAGATCTCTGCAGGGAAACGGAGCACCGGGCACAGGGGAGAGAGGGAATGCGCTGGTTAGAGGCGCTACATTGTAATGCAACATGCGAAGAGTAAGAAAGGCAAAATCTTTGAAAGTTAAAGCAAAGAATTTACTGGGAAAGACATTTTCACGTAAGATTCAACAGAACAGAGAGCACAGTTTTATCTCTTTGCTAATGTTCTTTTACTTAGCTGCCAGACTTTAGTGATGTTTAAATGTTCACAGCTCTTTTGCTAGCTTGCAGTAATTTTCAAGCACGCTTCTTTGTGGTCACACACGTCGTAAGAGTAACCTTTTTTTGTCTTAGATTATATGGCACTCAGACCTACCACAAGTTACACTGTACTCAGTGATGAAATGTAACATATACCTAGATCACTGTCTGTTGTGAGTGAAAATCTAATATGACGAAGTTCAAATTAGCAAGGTTTCCCCTCCATACTCTTCTCCCTGCTTCTTTCAAAGTTAAAATGTGCCATTTCTGACACATTTTTCATCAGCCTTAGAGAGACAAATTAGCGCAGTGCTGACACACTGACACATCTGCAAAGTATAAAAGATCATTTTACTCTTTTACTTTCAATAAATTTGTATCAGTGACAGCTATGAACAGTCTAGTTTCAATAATACTTTGTTAAAAAAATAAATCAACATACAACAATTCAACTTGTCATTTACATATAGTAACAGGATCTTGTATCTGAGAGAGTAATTGAAAAATATGCTAACAGCCAAAGGTAGTCAAAGGCCCTACAATACGTATTAAGTCTCGGCTAATATCAGATGATAATTTACACTGCCAGATTTTGCATTTACTGTTTCGGTTCATTTAGTCAGACTCCAGCAAACTTTACTTCTGCTAAGCAGAAAACAGAAAAATAAAAAAATACAATACAGCCTGGGGGGCCTTGTTTAGTTTCTTTGGCATACAGCTGAAGGTAGCCATGTATGGTTCACAGAAATGCAAGATTTAGGGTTTTTTTTTCTTTAAAAGACATCAAGTAGTTCAGTAATAAAAGATCAGAATTATTTTTAACAGCAAAAGAAACTTGCATTCAGTGCAAGAAAGGTTTCCAGATTCCTGATGAACAGTGTTTTTCTCCCTGCTGTCTCAAAGTGCTGTGGAACCTCAAACACAGTATCAAGGAGCTGTGATGTCTCCCATAAGAAACAGCCCAAAACCTTTATGGAGAAAGACAGTTGTAATTTACCCCTCCTTTCCCCCCCACCAACTATATAGCACTTTATATCTACTTTGAATTAATTTTTTGATTAAAAGATGCAAGATGGTTTGATTAACTTCAGAGTCACAAAACATCACTGCAGCTCTGAGAAAGAAAGGTTTATTTCTCTTCAATCTAATCAATTTTTCATTAGGGTGAAGGTGTTTATCAGCTTTTAGCACACTAGCTTTGAGCAAGGTGCGTCAATCTTTGTAATGAATTTATTAATTAGAGTTAATTTAATTGAAGTGGAATTGAAGGGCTAATTAACGGACAAACTGCTGATGAAGATAGAGGAAAGCTCTGCTGATTCCAAACCTATAAAGCCCTCTGATGGAAATAACTCATTCTTTTCTTCATCTAACAGCTTAACAACATGTTTATGGGTAAGATTTACTTTTTTAGTGTACTCCACTGAAGGTCATTTTGCACAGCTTTAGCAAATAATCTCTGCATGCTTTTATAAACATTTTTTTCTGAAGATACTGAGATATTTGAAATCAGAAACATTTTATGTTATTTTAATGACAAATTATTCTATGAAGTAAAAGATGGAGCATAACTGGTCATCAAAAGAAGTGTAGAGGGTGTGTCAGTAAACAGGGGATCCATGTTTTGCCTGAGAACTAGACAGGGTCTAATACAAATAGCCATTTTTAGTGCTAGAAACAGAAAAGGATTCTTTTCTTTCAAACATTCCACAGAAGACAACATTTTCTTCTCTTTGTCAGTTTTTCTTGCATGTTTGGAACTCTATCACTCTCGTATGCATAAACCATTATAAGTATCACAGATCCTGGTCAGGAAGTACATTTGTTTTAAAAAGATGGTTCCTCATGAAAAAGTTATATTTATTCATAAGCTGGCATAAACCCAGCTAGCCCATGTGTTCACTTTTCATTAACAAAATGTCTGAGTTCTTAGATGAACTGCTTTAGACAAATACATGTCTCACAGTTAGACATGATTTCTTTTTGATATGTGGCTACCAAACAAGATTCTAAAAACTCGCATTTGTCAAAGAGATGTTGTCACACTTCATAAATATTTAGGTTCTGCTCTCTGTTCTAGTACCTCTAGTTTTCTCCTTTTACTTCTAAGCTCAGACTATGGTTTTAATAATCTCAGTTCCATGCTTCAAGAAATTACTCTGCTTCTTCCCTCCTACCACCCTGGCAGCCTGCATCCTGCCTTGAAAGCTGTTTAAGACTCATTCTTGCATTCCCTTTGCCTTCAAACTTGAATGCTATCTGTTTTTCAGGAAAATTACCTCAAATTAGCTGGATTCTTAAAATGGGAATGTTCCTATTTCCACTAGTGTAGTTTTACGTTTTTAAGTATTAAGATGTATTAAGAAATATCCATATAATGCAAAGAATATTTTGAACTTGCTTGTGAAATACCTGAAGTTACCAGATGAAGGCAGCTAAAAGATACAAATACATTGATTTTCAAAACCTTCAACCTCATCAATTATTTTGAACCTTTGAATCAATTTACAGTTCATGCTGAAGTCAAACTCAAAGAGATCAATCAGCTCAGCAGGTCAGGTCCTAACACAATAATGTCATTAAAATGCTGCTATTCAAGACATCAACATTTTATGAAATGCCAGTGCTTTTAACACTTACCATTGGAGCAATCTGGACCTGTCCAGTTGGGGTCACAGGTGCAGCTACCACTCTCTTGAAGGTAGGTGCCATGACCAGAGCACTGGTCAGAGCACATTGTCTTCAGGATTTCACAGTTGTTGCCACCCCAGCCCGGGTTGCAGTGGCACTCACCGTGGATGCACACACCGTGGCTGGAGCAGGCTGGGTCCAAGCAATCCGCTGCAGGCAGATGACAAAGATCAGCTTAAACCTGTCCACCCTAACAACAGTAATTAACCCACAGGTGCTAATGGCGCTTTTGGGCTTAATTCACCTTTCAAGACCTTATGAAATAGGCAGCATTGCACCTATCTTGAAAGTAAACATTGGTGGGCCAAAGCTGAGAAGTTCACCTTTCTTTCACTGCAATGAATGAGGAAAAGACAAATGGACTAAGAGTTCTCTGTGCCAGCCTCCCTTCTCTGGCTACAAGGTAAATCACTCTTTGTTGTCACTTCTTGCATAGCTGCAATTTTCCTTCCAAGAATGCCTCCCTTTCACACCACTTTCTCATCCTGCAAATTTTGTGTCTGCACATAACTGACATCAAGACAATTACAGGTTACCACTGAATCATGGGGAATCTTTCAAGGCTTGCTAATTTTTCTGAATTACACCAAGATTGGTTTTGGGTCTTGGGTAATTGATCTTGACTTTACCTAATCAAAATGTACTAAGTGCTGGATTCTCTGCAGCACTATTCCCTGGTACAACTGACGCAATTCACTAGAATATAGTTTTGACAGCTCTAGAGGACCCCCGAATTGTTTCAGAAATGAATGAGTTGCATACTGTCTGTCTTAATTCACTTAGGTTTTAGATGATGAGATTTAATTTAGCAATTTGACTCAATAAAATGTTACACTTGTAGGGCCAATGGTCTGAAAATTTAATTCCAGAGACTTAATTGCATTACTTTGTGTGTGGAAATCAATAAAATCAATTTGATTGGGGAAGAAAATAGCACTTTTTACTCCCTAAAAAAAAAGCAGAATGGAAAATGAACAGCATTTTGCAGCACACCAGAATGAATATCATTATGCACATCTATGGAATACAAGAATAATGCATCATTTTCCCCCCATGCATTTGAATCAGCACTTTCCACAGTCTGGTCAGTGGAAAAGACTACTAATAAATGCAATAAATTAATGATTACTCTATATTTGGAAAATTCAGTAAGAATTCCTACATATGTGTTTCATGTGCTTTCTTCTTAGCTCACTTCAGCCAGACAAAACCCAAATATACTGGCGAGCAATAATATTATATGCACATTACTTTGAATTTTCCCACTGCTTACTGGAGAATAAACAAAGCATGATAATTCTGTCCAGTTCAGTGATACTAGTGATTCCAAAGCTTGATTTTTAGTATTGTAAAACGATTTTTGTAAAAACAGAGTTAGTGCATAAAATCTAAATCTAGAAATATTTATAGAGCTGGATGTGCCAGCTGTTAACCTGACCAACAACAGCTGGTGCTGGCATAAATATTTACTCTTTACCTTCTTCACAGTTTTCTCCTTTGTAGCCAGAGTTGCAGGCACAAGAGCCCATGATGCAAATGCCCCGTCCCCCACACTGGGGATCGATGCACTGACTCGTAGGCACGTCACACTCGGTGCCCTTCCAGCCACTGTAGCACAGGCAGCGTCCTTTGGAGTACTGCCCATTGCCACTGCACAGCACCGGGCAGGCTGCTGTGAAACAGAACACAGCACAGCGATCAAAACAGAGATCTTCACCAAAGCTCTATAAGGAAGCACATCTGAGATGTTGCTTTTCTGATGTATCTGTCTTCATGCTCACTTAAACTGACTTGAGAAAAGCATTGGGTTGATTTACCTCTCGAACAATCGGGGCCCAGAAACCCAGGAAAACAATGGCAGGATCCAGAAACACATTCACCGTTACCATGGCAATTTCGGGGGCATTCCACCACAGACTCTAAAAGGAAGAAGAGGAGGATAATTCACAGGTGCCCACTGCACGAAGTACCTGTCATTTGAGCCACTACTAACTGACAGCTTGGTCTCCCTCCGAGAAGTGTTTACATTTGTTCTGTTTGAAGAGCACAAATAGCTGTGATTTTCTACTACTGATGCTCCCAGTATCTTAGGACATTTCAACAAAAAGGCTAAAGATTGTAAGTGTAAAACTATATGAGCTCCACACTTAATATCTAGTCTAGTGCCATTTAATAAATACTTCAAAACAGCATTCTCCTGTCAAGCACTGTTTCACTGGATGTACTTATGCCTTAGACTAAGAAATTAAAACTCTTATGCCTTAGAACAAAAAATTAAAATATATACTCTGTGTTTTATTCTGAGTGGCAAAAGAAACACATAAATGGAAAACCTGCAAAATAAAAAAGTCAGATTATTTAACTAAGAAAACCTATCTATGAAGTCCTAAAAAACCTGACCCCAAGCTAGCATTTGGTAAGAGCTTTAAAGATTGTGCTTACCTATAATTATGGTATTGAAAGACACCTGCTCTGCATTTTTCCCATCATTATAAAAGGCCAGGTGCCAGATGCCAGAATCCAAATACTGGATAAAACCTGCCTCGTGGAGACTGACAGACCTCGCCTGCCGTCCAGCTCGCTCCGACTCCAGCAGGTTGCGTTGCTCCCTTGCAATCAGCCGGCTGCCGTCCAGGAGCTCCACAAAGTCATACTGCAACGAAACACACACGGCTTGACACGTTACGGGAGCACCACGGCACCACCCTGACAACAAGCTTACACTTAGACCAAGAGGTTCCTTTCGGAGCAGGGAAGCAGGAGCTGAAACCAAAACTTTCTTGTTTCTTTGCTCCTTGCTAGGCATTCAAACAAAATTAGTTACTAGTTCTCATGCTTATTAGAATGACTTTTTCATTAGAAAGTGGCCAATGAACCCATTACATACACTGGGGGAAGAAAATAGCAGTTGAAATGAGTCTGCAGTCATGACTGGCACCTTAATTACAGATGAGAGCTAACTTTCAAACTGTGTTACATACACATGGGCTAATATGCAATATATATATCCTAATATCCTAATATCCAATACTAATAATCTACTTTTCTTCATTTAATTTCAGATGAAGGATCAACTGCTCAACCCCCATTTTGTACAGTCTGGAATTCTGGAGGAAGGAGAGCAAGAGCTTTACTTCTCATCACAGAAGCTCAACACAGTAGATGGAAAGTGGAAAACCTTGCAACTATCAAAAATGACAAACTGATCAAGCCCCATGGTACCTCAGGTCAATGGACAGCACTGTATTTTAAAAACTATCATAGGGCTTGGAAAAATGTAGCAGCATCTCAGCTTTTAAAACAAGCAAACTAACAGCACAAGTTTTTATGCACATTATGCATATTTATGCACCTTAACTAGGGCTAACTGCACCTGGAGGGCTAAAACTGCTCTAGGCCCTACACTGATTTTACACTATCTGGAGCCTGTTCTCATGGCCTGAAAGTTGTCTTCTGCATGTTGAACGTGTAAAGATCAGTACGTATAGAGCAAAATTAAAAAGACAGGAAAACTGAAAAGCATTATTGTTGTGGTAGAGGGTCTCTGCTTTTACTAAGACTGTTCAAAGTCTCACTTCTACTGTGACATATGTTTATCATATGAAGTGAACTGTAGCATATAAACCTTCAATCTTTCCACATGTTGAAGATCTCTCTCAAATGCAATTACTTCCAGGGCCTATTAACGTAAAGGTCAGCATGTGGAACCACTGATTCACCTGAGCTGGGATAAGATCAGTTCCCAGCACCAGAGGATCAGTGATTTTACACTGTCTTGTGACCTTCAAAAATCGCTTCTGGGATAAAAGAGAATATGATAGCCTTTGTCCTGGAACAAGGGTTTAGAGTACTTATGTTCTCTTCTTGAAACTGCAGGCCAAAATTCACTGGTATTGTAAGATTGCTCCTCCCCAGTAATCAGAACCATCTTCCTACCAGCCAGGATGTGAAGGAAATGCATAGTTAATACAACTCTACCAACACCCAAGACACTTTCTGAGCTATGTCTGAATGAGCAGAATAGAACATAATGTGATTAGGATGCACAGAAGGTGGTGCCTCGGCAGCTTTGTATGTGCTGCACCACATGGAAAGGAATGTGAGCGTTTGGGGAGAGCAATTATTCAAAACCATTCAGCACTCTCATTTGTCAGAAAATTAAATATTTATCTTATTTTGTGAGAGAGAGAAAAACAATTCCAGCTTTTTTTGCTCTTGCTTCTCTGGTGGTTTTAGTATTTTTAAAAAGGGTAGGCTCAGAGAGCTCTGAGTTTTAACAGGTCATTCATAGACATTAGTTGTGACTTTGTAATTTGTATATGGCAAGAGACCACTTTTGTTAAAGGATAATTTCAGATTAAAACTGTGTTTTTGATACAGGAACAAGTGGTTACACGACTTGATTGGCCATTAATGGCTGACAAGCACAGTACAATTCACGATTTTGTATTTGTAATGTAATAAGGACATATGCTGTTATCAGAACATCATTTTAGACTACACTTAAAAAGCCATACAGAAGTGAATTTACTGTTCATTCTGTCCCCCAGCAAAAAAACAATAATTGATCTTAACTAACCCTTTTAAAGGCTGCTTTTTTTATATTTGGGAAATGGCAACAAAAACAAACCAGAAAAACAATAATTGTCAGAAGCAAAACCATACCAATTTTATTTTCCTCCTAGGAGGATAAATTAATTTCCTTTGTAGTGAGTCTAAATGTGATGATTTGGCCTACCATTCCATACAGTTTTGCTTTAAACCAAAGTATCTTTTTTATTCTTAAAAATCTCTTTAAATAAACATATTGATTCTCTGGCTGCAATGGAACTGACATTTTTAGAAAGTGTCACAAAGACTTTCAGGCTTGCATTGATTGGGTTTTGAATGGACAGCCACCATCAATTATTTCTGGTTGATTTATTTATGATTCCCCAGAAAGAGAACTATGCATCTCAGATCAGTCTGTGACACACAAATAGCTGTGCTTGAGACTAATTTTGGCACCTAAAAAGAAATACAGCAAAGCAACCAAAAATTCTGTCCTGAATACGATACATCAAACCATTTCCTATATGCCATATGCCACATTATTTTGGATTATGGGACAAAACAAGAGTTTAATTTTCTGCATTTTGTTATTGTTTAATAAGAGAATTTTAAGTGATTATTTGGAGTAGTTTACATACAGTTCATCCTATTACAAGACAAGAGTGTAAACTAAGACTTCTTCAGATCTCTCCCAAGCTTATTTCTATCACACTTTCATTATGTTTCCTGCAATGGTAGGATAATTGGCACCAGAGGTTGTATAGTTAGGGACAGATATTGATTACAGTGTCCTCTTACTTGCTGTCAGGTTTTAACTGGGTACAAAAAAGAGGTGGATAAACAGGCAGAGGGTACAGGAGAGAAGTGGAGAACAAGGTGGCAAGTGTAAAAGGCAAGTTTTGCATTTCAGTCAGAGGTGACAGTGGAGAGAAGGCAGACATTGGTAGAAATACTGAAGGGTAAGGAGGGAGCTAAAGAAAGTTGTGCTGTGAGGTTACACATATAGGTATCGCAGGCATATGAGCAAAGATATTGGAGGAGGACAGGTGACAAGGTGACTTTACAAATGCTGGCAGAGTGCAGGAAATAATGAGTTCTCTATGATTTAACGTAAGATCTGGAAATTCAAATACTGACGTTTCAGAAACAAGCAGCAGTTGCTCATTTGCATAAATTTTGTTATTAGCACTTGTCATTCTGTGACTAGAAGATAAGGGCAGATAGCATTCAAGAGACACAGACACGAAGTGATATGTGTGAGTGAGATCCTACTTTTCAAAGTCCTCATGAAAAAAACCCAGCTTTATGCATCCAGAGATGGGCTCTCAGCCAACTTTTGTCACTACAGGATGAGATCTTTGAGCTATGGTAGACAGACTATAGAAATATGAGGTTGATTATTTAAAAAACAAAAAAAGCAGACATCATTAAGGCGTTGAATGAAACTATCACAGTTAAACACCTTTTATGTTCTGTGCTGTTCTGGTCTCCACACTTTGAAAAGCTGCATTAAAACTGGAGAACATTCAGAAAAGGATGACCAAAGGACTGACAAAGCTTTCATAAAAAGAATGACAAAACAAACTGGAAAAAAATACAACTCACTGATTATACTAGAGATCCATAAATCAAAGGTGGCATGGACAAGAAATAAATGAGAAATTCTTGCCTGCTTCTTTCAAAACACTACCAGTGTGTCAAACAAAAGCTACAGTCTCAAAACACACTGAGGGATACAGCGTGAGATGTGTAGTTAAGTCCTTCTGCAAATGTTACCAATGCTAAAAGCTTCCATAGATTCAAAGGTGACTCTGCAAATTCACAGGAAAAATTAATCTATCCAAGATTTGTGGACAAATCAAAGACAGTACCTTTGACTCAGCAAAGTCCTTCAGCCTTAAAACTCTGGAGGCCAGAAGCATATTGTGGGAAGAATAACTACACTGCTATCACTCTGCTTTATTAATCTCTGTGTCCGCTCATGGCCCCCATCACAGACAGAAGGCTACATGAGCCTTTGACCAAACTCAGCATGGGTATTCATGAG
Source organism: Cisticola juncidis (assembly GCA_013400215.1). Taxonomy (NCBI): domain Eukaryota; kingdom Metazoa; phylum Chordata; class Aves; order Passeriformes; family Cisticolidae; genus Cisticola; species Cisticola juncidis. Next base: position 2,386,551 of record VXBR01012230.1, on the reverse strand, counting down.
TTTGTCTGCTATGTTCCTGTAACACTTGGAGCCACATGAGTGAGTTGCCTTGTCTCATGGACAGGATGGAAGTGAAGGATGGAAGTGGAATGGAAGGATGCAGTGAAGCCAAACATCAGCTGTTAGTCTGTCCCTGTTACCTATGCCCAGCTTGCAGTTAGGAAATTTTGTCAGTACAAGACATAAGAGTTAGGGGAAATAAGAAAGCAATAAATGGACTTATGCTTGTAATCCCCTCAGTTTTCTAGTTCATTAGATGTCTTCTTGCCAAAATACTTTCTTTTGTTTACATAAGTTACTTAAGTTAAATATGTATTTACTAATCTTACTTCAGTTAAATATGTATTTACTACATCTTACTTCAGTTAAATACGTATATATCAGGATGAGTTGTGTCTTCATTAAAGTCCTGTGTTAGGACTTTGTCAGAGAAAGGCCTAAACTGTCAAGATGTATTTCATTCCACTTTTTTCCCCACATGAAGGAGCATGGTCGCAAATAAAAACCCAGCTACTTACTGAAATGGCATTTTTAGGAGATTACATACATGCTTTATCTCAGGCACTTAAATGGGACATCATTGGGTTCAAGACCATATAAACATTCTGATAAACCTGTACCCTTGGGAAGCTTTAGCAGCTTTGTAAGTTCACTAGGGCACTGATAAGTAAGCATGCCTAATTTTTCAATGTATCAAGTGTCAGTCAATGATACTCAGATTATATACCAGGCCAAAACAGGACAAGAGAGCTTGACCTATCCTGGGAACAGTATATCCAAAATGTCAAGCAGGACTCACATATGATTCTTTCTGTTGTAGCATACTTAAACATTAGTAAGAACTTGGTGTCTGTGTAACATGGAGGACAGGAAACAGATTTAGTTGTCTCTGGTTTTGGATAAAGGACATTCTTATTTCAATCTTTTGACTTTGTAAGATAAGGATAAGAAATCAAGTAAAGATCATTTTCTAATGGGTATTAACTTGCATAACTTCTTATGTAAATGCACAGTCTAGATCAGCCTCTTCAGTTTTATTCATTCTTGCGACACATGTATTCCCCTAACCCCTGTTATTATTGTTACCACTGAGATGGCATTTGTATTCCAAACCCCTATTTCAAATGGCTGATAACTTTCTGAATCAATTTTCTTTACGCTAGAATTTTGTGTGGTTGTTGCCAGCCTGAGGGTAGGTGTTCATATGTAAAAGTATGAAGAAAACACATCTAATCATTATTATGAAGACCAGACTTTTACGTAAACATGAGTGCACTTCCTGCATTCATTAAAGTGTTTGTACTTTAATGGAAACTAAACTACAAAATGAAGTTAATGTAACATTCCTTGACGTTAGCTGCTTTGCTGACCCTTCCTTTGTGGTTTGTGACTGTTAAGTAGTGTAATAATTATTGAGATATTAGTAATATATTTCTATATTGTGCATATTTTAAGTTATGCCTGAATAAAAACAAGCAAAATCAAATAGCGCAGTAGCACGAAAAAAAATTAAAAAATGGGACTGAATTAAAATATACGAATTTTGCAGTTCTGGATTTGCTTTTAAAACTGTGTATCAAATGTAATCAGTCAAGCTTTGACTGATTACAATTATACCATTGGGTTGCTATACTTATATTTGTGTCCACCACAAATCCATACACTCAAAAGAAAGTCACTAAGATGTTTCTTCAAATGGGTAGAAGAAAATGATTTAAAATACCAATTCAGATGGAAAAATGGATCTGAGCCAGCACTTGGACAAATATTGTGCTGAAATAAATCTAATATTGGAGGGTATTAAATCTTTCAAATAATATGAATACAACTGATGCTAAAATACCATCTGAGGCACCGTTTCTCTGTTTCTCCTGCCAATTCAGAAGACTGTTCATTCTTTTATACTTAAGCGTTCTATCACTCTATAAAAAGTCTGGTTTTTGTTACTAGGAAGCGTGACTATATGCAATAAAAGGTGTCATTAGAAATCTTCTGAGGGGAGGAATAGAATAAATCCTCTGGGACACTTAAGAACAAAGTTTCAAGACACTAGATGCCTAGTGAAGAATGGCACTTTTACAACCCCAGTTCACTGTATCTTTGTAGATACATATTATATACTTTTTCTTCCATGTTTTCATTTAGTGAGACACCCAGCTGTAAATACTGTAGTATTTGCTTGTCTTCTTGTTTGGAAATTTGGTTAATGTGCTATTTGTAGGAACTCTCATCCCATCCTATGTGTGGCTATAAGATTCTATATTAGTTTCCTTAGGTTTTTAAAGATATGTGTGTACACCAAAGAATAAAAAAAGTACCCATACATTCTGCATGAAACAACTCCATATCTGAAGCATCATTAATCAGACAATAGAACAGTTCATAATTAAGAATACCCTGTACGCCCTTTCTAGATCCCAACACCGAGTATTACAAATGTTCTAGTCATCATGTATCAATGAAGTATAAATAGTAAAAATAAAAATCAGCAAAATGGAAAAGAATGTAATCCTGAGAGAGAAAAAGGATACAAAAGATACAAAATCATGGTTTTCAATAATGTGCTACTTTTAATGCAAGCAGTTCTCACCTGAGTGTGTGAAGGTGGTAAACCTTTTCGACCATATACTCCAATCAATGCATCTTTCTGAAGGGATATATTGAATTTTAGAAATTGTGGCTGATCAATGAAGAGTTGTGATCTCCAAAATATCCCAGGGGGCACTTCTTGTATCGCTCTTCGACCTATATCAAGTTCTCCAGAATCTATAGTGTTGTTCTCTTGTGCAAATCCTCCTAGTTTTCCTGATGGGTTAGAATAATAAGGAGATCAAAAATTAGTGTTGCTTTCTGGCTTTCAATCATCCTTCATATATATCTTCAAATATTTAGAATTACCTCAGAAAAATGTTACCTGACAATCTTTTTGAATAGAAAACCCCTGTAATTCAATGATTTGGAAATAAAAAGGCAAACATACCACAAATACCTACATACTAAAAATGCTGTAGCATCCCTAAGGAGGAGCTTTATGGAAATGGTTTAGAATCTACATTAAACTGTTCTTTTTTTTCACTAGCATTTTAACAGGGGTTTCTCAGAATAAAGTCTCACATTAAAAAAAAAAAAAAAAGCAGCAAAATGCATACAGATTTTAAGAATAATAGATACGTAATCACAAGTAGTCAAGAGAACAAATATAATCTTTTCTACAATAAGTATCAGAGCATTTATTCAATACTAACAAATGCTACAGCTCTGGTTACCTATTTTTGGTTTTGTTTAAGCAAGCAATGTTGTATTTAAGTGGCTGGCACGTGAAAGTGGAGCTTGAGTGAAGCAATACAAAGAAAAATGGAACTGTCATTGTAGTCTTGGAGTTTGCTGTGTTTTTACCAATTCATATTTTTTTCATCAGCTAGTGTATTATAAAGATTGAAGTAAATCCATCTGAATATGATAAGCATGTTCATGTGATGCTCACTTGTTTGCATACAAGTGTTCTGAAGAGCTGACAATTCAGCCTTGTCTTTTATGTTCAAATTCTACATTATTCATCAATTGATGGAACAAACTGACACAACCTTTTTGCAAACATTTAGACTATAAAAAAAAACTAGATTAAAATCTGAAATGCCAGGTAAGGTCACAGATTGATCCTCGCCACTTCTTGTGCATCCAGATGAACCGAGACTGCTGTTGAATTAAACAGGTACAGAAGCACTGCCGAGAGGCCTTGAGTGGGAACTTGTATTATCAGAGCTGTGTCACAACGGCATTGCAGGCACTGAAAATGTCTCACAGGATTATCACATTGATCAGAGTGCTGCTGAGAAGAGACAGTGAAATAGCTGATCTTGAAAAAAACAGTTTTTAAACACTTCTCAGGATGAGTCTAATACTCTCTAAATTTGTACTTAATCTTTCATAATATTCATGTGTTATTCTAGAAGATGGATCTGTATTCACTATTTCAGTTTATTTAAGCATTTGTTTTTTACTTCTTTCTTCAAATTTAAACATATTGTGTTGAATAAATTCACATGCTGATGACTGGTAATCACTAAACAATAAACACTTGTTTGCCATATTGATCTGCAACTTCCCCTATTTCTACATTTCAAATGAAAAATAGCTGCCTTGTACTACTAGATGAGTATATGAGCTAGATGAGATGAGCTAGACAGCTTGAGTAATGCTGTTTATCAAACACATTAACCAGCTTCCCAGGAATGTTTGTCACCCAAAGGTTAGGACGTTAATTATTCTTTGTTCCCTATTGTATCTCAATGAGCATAAGAAAAATCTTCATCATGTTATCATTTCCTTTTCATTTTCCAAACAGTAACAGTTTTTACACACAGCTTTAAATCAAAACATGAAATGTCATGTTCATTCACATTTACTATCAGGGTGGCTGAAATTTCTCAAATCCAAACCAGAGGATCAGAACATTACCAAGGGACTAGAGAAGGGTAATACTGAAAGTTGTTCAGCTGCCCTGCTCCTCACATTTCACGTCTAGTCATCACACTTTCCCTTCTGCCTAACTGGTTTCTCTTTTGTGGTTTAAAATGTGTACTCTCTGGTCTGTCTGTTGTTTAGTATTGATGCATGCTGATAAATGACCATGTACCATATTCTGCAGAGGACAGCATTTCAAGTGGGTGGAATTAACCCTGTTCTCTTGAACAGCATTTAGGGACATACTGAAGGAAAAATGTATTTGATGCCCTTGTTATTTCCTTTTATTTTTGAGGCAGTGTATAACAGGTTGCATTTTGTTAAAAAAAATTAAAAATTATAAAGAGAAAAAACCCAGTAAGTGTTTATAAAATATTTACAAAACCACCCATATATTTTATAAAAGAATGTATATTGGCTATTGAATGCAGAAGACAATGGGATTATGAGCTGTCACTGCAGCATCAATATTCATTAACCACAGAGTAGCTTTTTGCTCTTCATTCAAAACAACTAAGAAGAATACAGGATGTGATAATGACTAAGTACAAGAAAAAGGCAGAAAGGTAAAGGAAATGAGAAGAAAATGTCCTACTAGAGAAGTTTCACAGTCTTATAAAGATGACAAAAGGAGTGAGCTGAGCTATAATTTTTCTATGACTTGCAGCTGTGATAATTTGAAAAAATTGCAATATGTCAGTTGCTGGCAGAAGCTTCCTCCTTCTCAGTGGTAAGGAGGTCAGATGTACCTTGTGAATGGGAAAATGGATTTTTGTGTAATGAAGCAAACACTGCATTCATCAACCATTTAAATCAAGTTTTCCATTCAAAACCTATTGATTTGGAAGCCTCTGCTAGCCGAAAGTGCACAAGCTCTTAAATGTTTTGAGAATCTTAAAGGGCAACATGGAAAAAGGTCGATAAAAAAATAATCCCTTTATGTGGTTTGTATTTTAAAAGCTCTTACAAGAAAATTAAGAAAGTTTGTTCTTGCTTTATATATTGGTTGGATGAATCAGACCCAACATTATATGGTAGAGACTTTGAGCAAACAAATGTACATATTATACCTGACCTATCAAATTTCAGAGAGAAATTAAAAAAAAAAGAAGAAAATATCAAAGCATTTTTCTCTGTAGAGAAAAATCCAAGATATTCCATAGTGAGGTCATCATGCCACAGGAAGCTCCTTGACAATGAGTTGCCTTCTAAGCCTAGCTGAGACAGAAGCTTCAAAAATATGCAAATTATTCCTGAAGTGCCTCTTCTGCAGCAAAAACTTCAGAAAAAGTGATTACGATGGAACACACACACACACACAAACACACACACAATCTTTTGTTGAAAAACCTACTGAGAGCTTCCTGAAAGTCCCAAAGATTGACTCCTGCTAACAGGTCCCCCTTATGAAACAGTATGTCCTGACACCTTGGGCCCCTGGCTTTGCTGTGGCCATTTGTTCAACACGAGGCTTCTAAGGCAGGATGGTCCTAGCCAGCCTCAGCACCATCCTGCTACCTCTGGAGACCCCACAACAACAATACAGCCATTACCACATATTTTAGAGCGAACAGATGTTCTGCTTCTTTGGATATGATGAAAGCCTTCCTATCCTCGTCAAGTATCACATGTAAATTCCCATGAGGAATTTTGCTTGACAGCTAGCTTTCCTAGCAAGATAGCACTAGTGCTTAGGATCCATAGGCCCCTTCACATGCTAGGTAGGGGAAACTGTGTGTTCCTGTTTATCTGTTAATGTTTATCTATTTAAAATTTCTATTACTTACAAACACTCTGCACTTGCATTAAATATAGAATTTTGGAGGAAAACTGCTAAAATTTGATCATGTAAATAAGACACAAAGGAAGGAGATGTTCCAAAAGAAGGAAAAAAAAAGGTGCCCATTTCACTTACCACTGTCTCCAGCAGGAACTGTTACAGGATGTGTTGGCAAAGTATCAGAATTCACTTTTCCATTCTCAAATGTATCATTTTCAGTCTGCTGTAACTGCCAGTTGAGGCCAAACAGATGCATTGCTGGTGGTAGAGGATACAGGTTATTTGATGCTTTTAACCACAATGACAAATGGCACAAGTAACGACTTTCCGTGCTTCGTAGTGGAACAGCAACTCATACATTAAAAAAATTAAATTACATGAACAAGCATTTGGAGACTAATAGTTCAGCAATGGCACAAAGCAATTGCTACCACTGTCCTTTAATGATACGGTGCTTTCAGTGAACGCAGTTGACAGAAAGCTCACCACTCTCATTTTGAGTCTTTTACCAGTCCCAAATCAATGCTCAAAAGGATAGGCAGTAATTATGTTCTTTTCTCTTTTTTTCATTTTTGATCCTTCTGGAGAAACAATTTAAGTGAACTTCTAAATGACCTACTAGAATAAATTATTTTCCCAGCAGATGGATTCATCCTGATTAGCCAGAAAGGGAAAAGAAAAAATACAGGAGTGAAAAGAGGATGCTGTGGGTGTTGCAGGTCTAAACCAACACGAGCACTTCATGCTGTCAACAGCACCCTGCACAACCTCCTGTTACATGCCCATTCCCTGCACTAGTCTACAAAACAAGGCCAAGGCCATGAGCAGAGACACTGGGACACTGTGATCTGATAATGGTAATGCATAAGTTAGATTTCTGAATTACTTAACTCCCCACAACCACGTTCATTTGAAAGGTGATACCATATTGAAGAGTTTAGTTAAGTTAATTATGAGACAGAGTCAACCTTACATGGTGTTAGGGGGAACTAAAGGAATTTTGATTACCAGGAATTAAGGAATGAACCCAGCATCTACACTTTTAGACCAAAAATATGGAAAGAAACTCCCTATCTTAGTGCTATGCTATGATACTCTATACAATTTCATGCTTTCTCTGGATTATTTTCTTCTCTTATTGTCTCTATAATGCCACCAAAATTCATTTTATTGTAATTACTCTATTTTGTGATTGGTGTAACGTAGGTTTGGTCATTCCACAACAACAGTTATCTGCAAAGCAGCTAAAATGGTCTTTCAGTGCTACTAGGGAATAAAAATACACTGGGAAAAAATCTGGAATCACATATTTTAATTATTAGTGAAAAATATAAGGAAGATAATTTGCTGCACTTTGTTGCTTCTGATACTTCTCTCCCTCTGAAGCAAGATTACTCCTATAGTCAACATTACTAATTTATTCATTCCCACTATGCAAATGACTAAAAATTCTTCATCCCATTTGATTTAATCTCTGTTCTTTACATGTCTCTCTATTGACCATGGCAACCATTACTTAAGATGAACAGGCACCAAGGAAGTTTAGTTAGCCAGGCAATAAAAACTGCTGAATTAAGACGTTGTCTGCCAGGTCTTTGTCTTAAAACCTCCCCCTTACTCTGAACAAAAGAAAAAAACAGAATGCAACTAAAGACCCGTTACTGAATACTTCAAAGACTGAAATGCTCACTACAGATGACATATTCTCTTTGTTCCAAGTCTCTGGCTCTTAAGCTTCTTTCCCAGACCTTCAATTGCCTGTCAAAGCCTGATAATGTGGAATGCTCCTTGACCCTAAAAACATCTTTCTTTTATCCACTCTCAACTCTTGTTAAACCATAAATCTGACCACCACCATCTGTAGCACATCACCAGAATTAGCCATTATTATTTTGACCCTACCTCAGCTGAAATCCTTATTTATGTATTAATCACCCGACAAATGTATCTGTTTTAATATATTTCAGTAAAATCCCTAGGGTCAAACTCTGCAATTTGTTATACTTGTTCATTTCACTGGTAGCAATGAAAGACTGCAAATAGTTATATATTTCATGATTTAAACCCAGTACATTTCTTGTTTCAAGTCCAGAGATTTAAATCACCTCTCTTAATTTGCTGTCTTCTAATTCTTTTATTAGTTCTTCTGGAGAAAAAAAAAAAAAAAAGAAAGTGACATTCATGTGGTAGCTCTAGAAACACAGGAGCTTAGATCATCATTAATATCTGCTGGTGCTATGTACATGCCCTGTGCCTCTTCATGCACTGGGAGATCAGAAAGGGGTGCTCCAACATGACCTTCTAGCCATTTCCTTGTAATTCAAAACAGCTGGAATTTGAAGTCTTCAAAGGCAAGGACGGTGGGATCAATATTGATTACACCACTATAACAACAATAACTGCAATGTAAGTGACAACTACCTTTTCTTGGTCTTTGTTCCACTGTAGTTTATTGTCAAAGACTGGGAGTGTTAGCTGTATCCCTCAAATATACTATTCCTCTCTCGGCTTTGACAATGAACTAGAAACAAGCTCAATACACAATGTTTAATGGAAGTGAACAGATGGATAAATGCAGCTGTTTCACAGATTGGGAATGTAGGAATATTTTTAAACAGACAAAAACTGTTGCTAGACCATTCCAACGAAAAAACTTACAGTGTGTACTAATACACCAAATAATTCAACTGTGTAATCTCTCTGAGCTAGTACTATGGAATTTAGACAATTCTCCTTTCAGAACGAACATGAAAACAACATGGAAGGAACAGGCTTTGTTGCTGAAGTATGAAATTGAAAGGCAGAATCTATTTAGAGATAATGAATTTTAGGAACATGGTTAAATTGACTGATGAAGGCAAACTCAGGCACTATTCTGCCAATCAAAATTTGTTTTCTCTCAGCTGGTCATCAATATAAAAGCAAACTTTATGTCCTTATCAGTTTTGTAAGGAAATTTAGGCACCTGATAAAAATCCTTGATGCTATTATGAATCTGTTTAGCAGCACCTGGTACTGGTACCACAATGGAATGTCTGATACCCTCAATTCAAATGGTATGGAGTAGTTCTGAATTTCCAAAGGGAGAATGATGCAATCAGACTGAGGAGGTGTACCTGTTTGTCTGATTTCCTTCAATCTAGAAAAGGATGCAGACCTTCTTCCAGCTTTGGGATGAGGATGTAAGAGATCAATGTCCTTCACTTTTTCTACTGTGTTCAGAGAAATAGTATGTTTACTTCTTTCAACAAAGAATTTTATATATAAAGCAAAACTTAAAGCACATTTAGAGCAAAATGCATTTCATTATTTCCTGCTGCTATTTTTGTCCCAAATCTCATGTAAAATGTTTCATGATTTTTGGATTAGATATTGCTGGTCAGGTCTGGTTTATTCCCAGTCAGTTTGGAATTTATTTGGTGTAGATAATGACAATGAAGCCAAGAGACTCTTCCCAGAGTCACTAGTTCTGACTCTGCCAAGTCTATGGGGATACCAACATAGGAATGACTTACTTGCAATACTTTGATGGCAACAAGGCCTTGTGTGAGAATGCCAGATGCCTCCAACCAGAAGGTAGGCAGATTGTGATGGTTGCAGTCACAGATCACAACAACTCAATCCAAATAATCCGCAGCTACAAGCATAAATGGATTCTCAGGGGATGGGAGAAAAGACTGGTTGTCAAAATTACAAATGTGTCCACAAATCCTAACAAAAGCCTCCTTTTACTTGTATCAAGACTGGGATGATTGCTTCCATTGTGGAACAGGATGGCTAGAAAGCAGAAAAACAGATGATAATACCCAGGGAAAAGGAGTCCAGGAAGGCTGGATGTGCTTTAAAGAAGGACATCTTAAAAGCACAGGAGTAGGCTATCCTCCTGTGCTGAAAGGTGGGCTGGTGCGGAAGAAAACGATCCTGGATGAACAGAGAGCTTTGAGTGGAACTCAGGGGGAAAGGGAGAGTTTTTCACCCCTGGAAAAAGGCATCAGCAGCTCAGAAGGACTACAAGGTATGAGGCCATGTGGGGAAACAATTAAGAGGGCCAAAGTCCACCTTAATCTGTTCATTGCTATATAAGACAACCTATGATTTTAAAAACACATCAGAAAGAAAAGGAGGGCAAAACCCCTCCATCCTTTCTTGGAAACACAGTGACAAAGGATGAGGAAAAGCCTGAGGTGCTTAATGCCTTTGTTGCCTCAGTTGTTAATAAAAGGATAAGTTGTCATCAAGGTATCCAGCCTCTGGGCCTGGGAGACAAGAGACAGGATGTAGAATGAAGCACACATAAACTGGAAGGGAATTGTCAGTGACCTGCTATGCAACTTAGGCACATTGGTGTTCATGGGGCCAGATGGGATTCACCTGAATATTGGAGGAGCTGGCAGAAGAGCTCACCAAGCCACTTCCAGTCATTTACCAGCAGCCCTGGCTAACAGGGGAGGTCCCAGGTGAATGGAAGTTGGATAATGTGACACTTATCTACAGGAAGGGCCAAAAGGGAGTTCCAGGGAACTGCAGACCTGTCAGCCTGACCTCAGTGTGGGGAAGGTCATGGAGCAGATCACCTTGAGTGCCATCATGCAAAGTACAGGACAAATGGGGTCAGGCACAGCCAGCAGGGGTTTACAAAAGGCAGGTCCTGCCTGACCAGCCTGGACTCCTTCTGTGACAAACTGACCCACTTAGTGGAGGAGAGAAAGGCTGTGGATGCTGTCTACTGAGACTTAAGTGAAGTTCTTGATGCTTTCTCCCACAGCGTTCTCCTGGAGAACCTGGTTCCCATGGTGTGGCTGGGTGTAAACTGACTGGATGGGCAGGCCCAGAGAGCTGGTGGGGAATGGAACTGCACCCAGCAGGGTCAGTCATGAGTGGTGTTTCCCACAGCAAGTGCACCCTCAGCAAGTTCACAGATGACACCAAGTTGGGCAGGAATGTTGATTTGTTGGAGAGTGAGAAGGCTCTGCAGAGGGATCTAGATAGGCTGGATCAATGGGACAAAGCCAATTGTATGAGGTTCAAGAAGGCCAGGTGCCGACTCCTGTACTTTTGTCACAACCCCAGGCAGTGCTACAGGCTGGGGGAGGAGTAGCTGGAAAAATGTAGAGCAAAAAAGGACCTTGAAATGCTGGTTGACAGGAGCTGAACATGATTCCAGCAGGTCCAGGTGGCCAAGAAAACAAATGGCATTCTGACCTGTATTAGAAATACTGTGGCCAGCAGAACCAGGGCAGGGATTACCCTGCATATTTGGCACTGATGAGGCCACACATCAGGTGCTGTGTCCAGCTCTTTTCACTACATGAAAGACATTGAGATACTGAAGCATATCCAAGGAAGGGCAATGAAGCTAGTGAAAGGTCTGGAGCACCAGCTTAGCCAGAGAAAATGAGGTTCAGGGAGACCCACATGATCACTACAACTACCTGAAAGCAGGCTGTAGTAAGGTGAGGGTCAATCCCTTCTCCCATATAACAAGTAACAGGCAAAAAAGAAATGGCCTCAAATTATGCCAGGACAGGTTTAGATTAAGGAAAAACGGGGATTAAGGAAAAAAAATGTTTTCATGGCAAGGATTGTAAAATATTGGAAGAGGCTGCCCAGGAAATTAGTAAAGTCACCAGTCCTGGAAGTGTTCAAAAAAACTATGGATATGGCTCTTCAGGGCATGGTTTAATGGTGAATATGGTGATGGTGCTAGGTTGATGGTTTGACTTGATGATTTTTATGATATTTCCCATCTTTAACTATTTAACTTATGATTATTTTTTAAAACTAAAATAAAAAAATAAACCTAATTTTAATTAATTCTAATTAATTTTAACTTAATTTAAATTTAATGTACAAAAAAACCTACCATCTTAAACCTAGAATTCCAGAATCTTCTACCTATTCTATTATTTCAGTCCCTACACTTATTCTGCAAAGTAATCTCCAGCCACCAAAAGTTCTTTATTTGCTGAAGTCATGCTAGCATTTACCTTTGGACTGAGCTGTTTAAGGCATTTGTACTGCTACTGGACAAATGATCTGCATGGCCAGCCTTTAGAGTGTGGTGATACTCTAAATTGTGAGGAGTGCATTCCCTCTAATGGAGTGGAAAGAAGAGGGATCAGAGATGAGAAAGCCCTCTCAGATCTGGGCTGCTCTTGGCACGAACATAGTACCAGTGTCTGTGTGTTTGCGTAGTGCTGGTGAATATGGCTAAATTCACCAGAAAAAATCCCAAACATAAAAGCCATAACCAAATCAATAGTTGGGCTCTTGCCCTCCTCCTTCCCCCTCCCCTTGCCAAATGGACTGAGATGTTCAAAAATTCAGAGCTCAAATTAAAGGAGTGCATTTGTACCGACGGTAGCCTTAACGCTAACATAAAAATGCTATCATTTGTTGCAGCCAATTGAGTAATCCTGCCATCTGTCACCACACAGTTCACTGAAGGGTTTCTGAACCATCTTAAAACTGCTTTTTCAAGCTTGGTTGGTCTTGTGATCACTGTGAAACTGAAGTCTAGTTGTTTTGGTTTGTAATCAGTCTACAAAGCCTTCTTCCATGTCCTCTCAATAATTAAAATAGCAACTAAGAATACATTTCGCTGCAAACACTTGAAAAAACCCCATCACTAGTTTACACTGTGTAAAACATTTTGCAATAACCTTCAGGAAGAAGTTGCCCATTTGTTGTACATGCTCCTTTCTCAAGCTAGTAATTCAGTGCTTTACACATTATCTTTATAAGGAACTTGTTCTTGAGAAATACACTGTATTATCACTTGAAAACCTTCTCCAAGACTCTTGCATCCAAAAAGAAATCAGTCCTTTATTAGCAGGTGGTGAAAGATGGATAATTTATGTAACTAAGTGGCAGAACTAGAACTGTGAAGACTGACAGCTACCTGATGCATTCAACTGCATACCGCCTGCATTTGCTGCCTTGCTTAATATCTCAAAGTTCTTGTCTGCCAAAATTATGAGAGGCAAGAAGAAGAATTGTAACAGAAAACCAATTCATGTAGCTGTTCTACCATTTAGCAAGAACTGGACTCGTCTGAGTTTTTTTCCTTCTTCTCATACATTGAATGCTGTAAGGATAGGACAGGTAGTTCATAAAGGAAATAGGGATTAGCATGACCTAGTATCCAGTGTACCTTTGAACAGAAAACAAAGTTTAGATCAGATTTGAATACAAACATAATGCTGGGGCTTGTGAATATCAGAATTTTTTTTCTTTGTGGAAAAGAGTAGCAACATACAGTAAAAGCCAGAGAAACTTACTTATTGTTCTGGTCAAAATTCAAAGATGTCTCTATCATAACTCACCAGGATCAACTGTAACTTTTTCTAAAGTACTGTAAGTGACAAATGTGTTCACACGAAACACAAAGGGCATAGCAAACACCCTGTGAGCTGTGAGGTGAAAGAATTACAGATGCAGATCCTAAGGATGCACATACAAGCAGAGGCTTTATTCACAGAAGCAGTCCCACAGTCATGGAAGAGGTACCCCTCTGGAGTACTAGTCAGAAGTGCCAGCAAGCCAAGACCTTTCATTCTGAATATGGCAACTTGCTTTTTGCAGGAAAAAATTCTAAAAGTGACACAGGGCGTTTCGGGAGAATGAGAATTCACAGGTGAGAGGATTCTTTTAAGTAGGATGAAGAGGAAAGAAAGTTGCCTGAACTGGGAAATGGACTTCCAATGTTCCTCCAGCTTTTCTTAGAATAGCAATAGATGAAAAATTAACACTAGGCAGCAGAAAGAAAAAATACTGTCTGTTCTAAAAAACAATCATCTCCCAAAAACCTCTGGGATAAGGACTATGGCATATGTTCTATGAACATAAAGAACTCAATACCGTAGGGGAAGTTGGCAAGAGGAACTGAATGATATTGGCCACCCTTCTTCCTTTCTCCCATGTGTTTTACAAGGTATGGTAATCAAGACTTATTATTCATGAAGCTGTGCTTGAAGATAAGCTCCTTGCTAAATTATTGAACTCGTGTTCCAGGACTGCCACTGATACATATTTCTGGGTGCTGATATTTTCAAACCGTGATTTAAAAAATTGCTTCCTTAGAATTAATTGAAAAAATCTTTATGCACACTTGAACATAAGGAAAAGTGAACATAATCTATATTTAAAGCAATGCAAAAAGATTATAATTTAAACTAAGCAAATTGCAATTATTGCTCAATCTTGTTGAAGGATTATCTTCTATTTCATCTCCCTGTTGGCAATACATTTTAAAATGAAATATTTGAACATTGAAGTGGTTTTTAAAATTATCTTCCATGTATTTTTCTTGCAGCCATAATTAGAATCTAAACCTATTTTATTCTGAAGGACCTGAAGTGGACCAGAAGATGTGCAAATGAACTGTCAGTGATTTACATTAATTTGCTTTTTCTAAGATAATAGGATACCTTGGATGTTGCTGTAGATCAAATAGTGAATTAAAAACAGTTAATTAAAACCTTAAATAAAATGAATTAAAAGTTACAAAGACAAGTTCCTTATTTATTACTGTTTTTCTCAAATCAATAAACCCTCTGTTATTTCTAAATATAAAATAACTTTCAAGTACATGCTTTTGAGCACCTTCAAAAGATTAGTCACCAGCAGCATCATATAAAAGCTCCTGAACATATACACTGAATGTTAAGACATTTTAGTATAGTGCTATATGAAAAACTTAGTAATGCCTATCAAGATCAATATAGTAACTGAAAAACTGGTAGTTTCCCTTGTATCCTGAACAGTTGAAAGGCTCCATTGATTTTACTGTTTCATCTCCAAAAAAAAAAAAAAAATTGGACCTGTCTAGGCTATTCCTCATTTTTCTCTTGGAACCTTTTAACAATGAATTTGCAAGACATCAAAAAAATTTGCCTAGGAAAAATGTAACAACAAAGGTATATCAGCTATCTACTGTGGATAAACTTACTCTCTTTGACCGCTAATCAAAGATGATTACATGGCACTTGAAAGTATTGTTGCATTTAATCTGTTAAGAAAGATGTGCAGTAGTCTTGGTGTAAATATTTTTACTATATTCACCCCAAGATGTAACATTTATTCCTCTTGTATGGCTAGATGTCTCATTTCAGTTGTCAAGCCAGGGACTTTTATGTAACAATGGTCTGATTCTGTCAACTGCATTATACAAGGCACATTCAAAGCTTAAGGGAGCATCCCGATTTCTTAAAACAGAAACAAAGATAATTTTTCAGTAGCCTCTCATTTAAATAGGATGTATCATGCCTGGTTTCAGATTTACCCATCTATTCTGAAGAGTAGCAAACCTACTTAATTTTGTAAGAGACTTATATACTATACCTAAATACTCTTTAGCATTATCTTGGGCTTTCTCCCCAACTCTCTTTTTTCCAGTTCATGTTGTTCGCTCTAAAAAGATGGTGAACTATCATTACAAGTACAGAAATGATGGGGAAGGGCATACTGGATTGTGGACTCTTTTGAGGCAAGGGTTGTTTTGTTCATATAGAGGCAGGAAAAACATTCTGTAAATTTTGGCTTTCTAGCTAATGAAGTCATAATCAATGATTTTAAATATTGTGGTGGAGAAGAAAATTTCCTTGATTTACACATATCAAGACCAGGTTAAGACTACAGGTGAATAACTTTTCTGTATTCCTTCAGGGATGTCTTTATTTTACTGCTTGTCATTCTATAACTCTTCTCTTTTCTTCCCTAAACTTGCTCTCCAGAAAAAAACTGAGGCTGATGTTTGTTTTATCTATGTTAGGTTTTTTTTCACAACTCCAACAGAAGTCTTGCCTTGTCCTTTAGATCACACCCCCATAATGTTAAGAAGAGCAATGACAATGTAATGTCTCAAAATTAATTGGAAACACCTTTCTTAGGTAAGAGTATTGGTGAAGTGATACAACCATTTTTTATACTTCAAAAGCCGTATTTATTGCAGAGAAGCCAACCATCCCAAATCCAAACTCAACAAAACCACCACAAATCTCTTGAAGGATGTAATTAAGTGGCACTATATGATCATGCATAGCCTATTTGCATGTTGATGGCACAGAGAAGTGCGGTCTGAGGAAAAGATTTATGAACCAAAGGAAAAAGAAACAGGGGCCAATTAATGCAATGTTCAAAGGACACACCGGGGTGGGAGTTTGTATTATACAGTGGAACACTTGTGTTGCATATTCCATCTCATGACTGGCTAAAAAAGATCAAAGCTTTTTTTATTCCATATTAAGAGTGACAGAATACTACAGCAAACATGCAATAAGGATAAATGTAATAAGCTTTAATAAAAGATGATAATAAGGCTTGATAAGAACTTTTGGAATGTCACCAAATCTGACATGTAAGATGAAAGCGTCTGCATGTAGAGATTGTAGTATGTTATTTGGAATCCCACGGAGCTAAACTGTGATTAGAACTCCATATTTTTCCATAAATTAGCTTTTGTTTTGAATTTCCTGCTGAGATCATATGCAAGTTGATTGAATGTGCAAGTCAATATATAGGTTTTCTAATCCTTTGCTGTTTTTTAGGCTTCATGAGATCACAATTACAGCAGTCCACTTGTAGATCAAAGGTACATGATTGAGGCCAAAAGAAAATAACCTGTAACCTCTTTACAGAACTTCTTCATGGTGATTTAGACCTCTCCATGGTAATTACCACTCGCCTATATGAACCATGCAATTATGTAGATACATCAGCCAACGACTACATGCAGATCCACATGCAAGCCCACAGAATTTCCACTTGAATCCATATTAAAAAAGAGAATGGACATGCAGAGCTCATCTTCAAGGCGGCCTTTTTATACAACTCTACCTTACCTCAACACCTCCAGTGCAAACTTGGTTCAAACACTTGGTTCAAAACTCCAAGGTTTACAACAGCTCAGTGATTGATGTCATCCTTATACTGAAATATCACCATCACTCCAGGGACTGACTATTAGATACAGCATCCTTTATTATATCATCAATAATATGTTTTATGTGCATTGGAATAACATACTATGTTCCTCCACTAAAGGGAAATTGTTTTTTTATGAAACTACTCCTGTAAGCAAGTTATACTGTAGATACAGGAAAAATACTATCAACAGAAAAAATAATTTACCATATATGATTTATGAAAGGAAACTGTGACATAAAGACAAACTTACCATTAATTTTTTGTAAAGCTAACAAACTGTGAACTGCTCGTAAGTCAGTTTGTAAACCACTTTGTATTTTGTATCAGTTATCTAAGCCTTGGAAAAAACAAGTTATGATTACAGTTTCACATTGATTTCTTTTTTCCTTTAAAGTTAAATCACCCACAACACTGCACAGTAAAATCATACAGGTGATCTTAATAAGAGCCAGTCGTAGCTCTAAAGTAATGGTCACTTACAAAATTGATAGAGAAAACCAGTTACTCCTTTTAATATGTGAAAAGACATTGGATCAGTAATAAGGATGTGTTTTAAATTCGTCCTCTACTTTTGGTTACAGCTAAATTGACATAACAGTAAAGACTGCATCTCTCCTTTTCAAATGCGGATACCTTAATTTCATTATCTCTACTTGAGGGTACTAACAGGAGGCAGGAAAGAAGTAGCTGGAGAAATAATTAAAAACCTGGGAAATAATTTGAAAACATAAATAACTTTTCCTTAGCAATGTGAAAAGATTTGGAGTGAGTCAAATAAGGACCAACTGTCCAGCAAAAATGCCTCCATAAAAAGGGGTGTGAGACTTGGCATTTCAAAGACGAAGGAGAAGACAAACAACAGATAAGCTTGGAGCTTCCATAAGTGAAGATACATTTATTGTAGCCATTTCCTGACTGACATCTTAGGAAAGCAGTGGTTAGTGGTAGATTAACTCTATGTAGCTGGATATTGTTTTAGTTTCCAAAGAATATTATTGAAATAAAAATACTACTCTTCCTGTACCACAATAAGGGTAACTTGGAAGTTTTTTTAAATTACATACCTATTTCTATACTTAGAGGTTTCTGGAGTTAGCTAATTTTCCAAATGGCTGATATTCATTTATGTACCTAACCCCCTCCTTCCCCCCCATTACTGCTTCTATGAAACTAGTAAAAGAGATGCATTTGTGTGACCCTATTTTATCAAATATTGTCAAAACCACTCTGGTTTTGTTTTATCCATTTTATATTGAGCAAAAACAACTGTTTGAAATGCAAATCTCCACGTCATCTAAACAGCTGTAGCACATTTCTTTTACCTGGGTTATAAAACTACAAATGCTTCTATAGGTGACAATTCCTAAGAGACAGTGGGCTTGACTGTTTGGTTTCTCTCTCTCTCTCTCTCTTTTTTTTTTTTTTTGTGTGAATGGAGTTGTCTGAAATGGCATCAATTTCCTGTCTACATCAGAGGACATCTAACTTTCATCCATAATTAATCCCTGCAGTGGGGTAATTACATCCATATAAAACCCATGTGTTCTTGTGATCTCAGCCATGAATGTAATATCAAATGATATTGCTTAAAGCAAGGTTGACCTTTTCATTTTATAGTGTTTGTGTATGGAGAGGTTTACCAAAATCTCATCTAAGTCAGACATTTTTAACAGCATGATTTTTTAAAACTTCCAAAAAGAGAACAAGCAGTTCTTTTCACAGAAAAAAAACAAGAAAAGTTTGCAGTTTACAGAAAAGATGCAGTTTCTGCACAAAACCACCAGCTTTAATACATGTGTTGTAATTCAAGTATCACAGCAGACAGCACATGTCTAGGAGCTGACTTCTTTCTTCACAGGCATGAGTCAGAAATTAATTGAAACTACCAGCAACAAAGAGATTAATCCTAAGTCCACAACAACTCAAGTAATCACCCAAGCAAATATCTGCTTTGCAAAATCATTCATTAAACAAAAGCATTCATTTGAAGCATTACACACGTTGGCCTATTATTAAAATACATTACATGTTTACCTGGACTAATAAAATACAAAGAACATCTCTTAAACTACTCAGACTTACTCTTTATCAAAACACACTGCTTTTTAACTGATTATCCTATTAATCTGAAAAATTGCTATTATTTGGGAGTCTGTCAGAAGGCTAGACTAGACTAGGAATGCAGGACACACATCTCTACAAAACCTTTTTACAAGAGACTTCAATTTTCCTGAAAGGAGCATCCAGATTTTGAAAAACATCATACTACTTCACAATATGACGTGTGGGACTTGGGGCAATGACATCATCATGTCATCTTGCAGATTATTACTCCACCTCTTATATTGCCAGAATTACTGAGTTTCAGTTTTCTCCACTGGGAAAAAGTGCAAGGGTGACAGGACTATTGCTAAAATGCTTGTGATAAATCTTAATTAGAATACAAGCCTTTGGAGCAGAGGTGTGCCTTGACAGATTAATTTTTTTAATCCCTTGAAATCTTGTCAAGTCTCTTTTAACCTCCTGATTGTCAGTTACATGTTCCTACATCCTTTCGTGTGAGGATTATCTTTCTCAATGAAGGTTTTATTTCTCAGTGCCACTAACAATAATAGCAAGTGACATCCACAACACAAATCAACTATGAATTCCCTGTACTCCTGAAACAGTAATATTATGCTTTGCACTTAATCTGGAACACAGCAACAAGATCTTTGCTTTAAAAACATCAGCCAAAGGCACTATCCACAATAGTATTCTTGCAAGAGTATATTTCATGTTTATGCTTCAAGACATAGATGTTCAACATGTTTAGAATTTGTACTATTTCAAAAAAGATGCTAAAAACACTTTTAGCCCAATAAGGTGGTAAAGTACAACTTCATTCTTGGAATAATCATTCCATCTCTGTCTCGCAGAAATAAAGAATGTGGTCAACATAAGAAATTACATTATTATTTACAAAATATTTTCACTCTAAGGAAGTCAAATTAGCTCATTGACAATGCTGTAAAGCTTATATGAAACTCATATAGATATCTAAAATTCATAGCTTTGGGATACCAAGGAAAATAATTTGATCACATGTTAGAGCTGAAAACCTCTGTAAAGTACAAAGTCATGGAAGTACTAGCTGTAATGGTGAATTTAAGTAATTTTAAATGATTTTTAAAACAAAAAATCACTGTGGAAAGTCACATTTGTATCGGAATACTGCCATTTACCATTGCAGTAATGAGGGAAAAAAGTTGCCTGAACAAATATTACTTATTACTAAGGCAAGGGCTATATTTATCAATTGTCTGATGTTTATGATTGTATTTTGAAAGATTTTTAAGTACTGAAACAGAAGCAGCATGTTAGTACTTCAGACTTCAAGGACTATTTCAAGGTCCATGCAGGAGTTAAAATCCTTTAGTAATTTCAGGAGGTGGTTTTCTAGCTGCTAAATAATCGTGCTGTACAACATTCACTGGGTATCTCACCACACACCGAAGGCCCAGTGGAAGTGACTACACACCCTTTGGCCTGCCTTCTCGTTAGGCTGCACACCTGCTCTTCTGGCAGGACAGAGCAACACGTGGCACTGGTATCTAAAACAACAGGCAGGCAGATTTTGCCAGGCGTAGAGCAGAGCCACACGTGCTGGGAAGGCAGAGCCCTACACATGGCACTGCCATCAGAGGCAGCCAGCTTGTGGCTGACCCTGACACTCACAGCTAAGATAGATCTGGAAATATTCCTTCTGGACAGAAGAGAGATATCCCTGTGCACCTAATCCACAGCTTCTTCATTTGAGAGGCAGCCACTTCCAAATCACGCCAAGCTTTAATTTTGAAAAAAAAAGATGAAAAGGAACATTGCTGCTGCCTCCAAATGCACTAGACACATGAAACCTTCCCTAAAAGCCCCATGGACTGTTAAAATGAGTAGTGAGTCTACATTTACTACAATTCACAAGAATTGATGTACTTTCAACAGTGCTGGAGACAGTGGCTGTCTTCACAAATCCAGATATAGGAGTACGGTGAGCAAGAACACGAGAACATCACTGTGGTTCTGCTGGGCGTGTGGTGTGATCACACAATGCCAAGGAGCTGTGCTCAGACAGCTGGCACGCTTTCTCAGAAAGGTTTACACAGGAAAAGATTCCCTGCTGTAGAGTTTTGCATGGTAGTTTGAATGCATTCTGATAGGTACATTTGGTAAACTGTAAATCTCTGAGCAATTCCTTCAAACAATGACAACAGATCAAAAGGAAAAGTTTTTTTTTTAAGAATCAGATATATAAATATATTTGTTTACCTCATGGCTTTATTTTGTTGGAAAAACAAATGGGCTGAGAGCATAAACCTAGCTAACTGTAAACATCTGCTACATATCTGTAGACAGGGAACATATTTCCAACCCACACACCTCAGTAAAGCTCCAGACATAGCTAAGGTCCCAGCAAACCTGAGTAAAGCAGACAGAAATGGGAAGAGAATGGAGAAAACCAAAAGTTCTTGATGAAACTCTCAGTGACAACAGTATTACAATACTCAAAATTAAATGTATGTCAAAAAGAAAAACAGTTCCTGTAAACACATAATGAAAACTAAGGTGATTAATGGCAATTAAACCATATTCTCCCTCATGCCTGTTAATTACAATACCTATGCTGGGTATTATAATAAAAAATCCATTTAAATGGCACCATTAATTAAGTTGTTTTCCTTATTCCTGGCAGCAACTGAGCTTTACAAACAGCAGAATAATGTTAACTTGGCATTGCAATCAAAAAGAAATATTATATTGTTCTTTATTGATAAAGTAAAATATATTCTTAGGTATATTTAGTCATCGCTTTAGTCACAAAATTCAGTTCTGTAGTTGCCATGGCTGTAAATCACTTAGGTCTGGGGAGAGTGGTTCTGCCCTACTCTGACTTCTGCCACTGACCCAAGAGGAAGGGCAGGTGGTCCTCCACGATCTGGGAAGAGATGTGAATGCCAGCAGCTGTCACACTAAATCCTGAGTAATATGGGAGAACCACAAATAACAAACTCAGGAACTGTAGTGAAGACACAGGCAGTTAGCCTCAGCCTCCAGAAACAGACAATTTACTGATTTTTAACAATTACTTAAAACTCACTTCAGACAGTTATACACTATCTTTCATACTTTGCATGCTTCTGATGTGTCAGTCTCCTTGAAAAAAGAAACTTGTTTGCTATTTTTTCTACATACTTTCTTCTTCTTCTCTTTCTACTTTAAAACCTCTTAAGCTGGTCTGTTCTTATTCTCAGGAAGTTTTTGAGATAACTTTGAAAACAGTTGTCCATTATTAGAAATATACTAGTACACAATGTTGATCTTATTTTCAATATTTTGGGACGATGATACAACACTAACATTTTTAGATAGACAAAAAGCATGAGTGCTTATGATAAGTGCAGAATAAGCACAATGTATCTATTTTTATACAGTGTAGAAAATATGAATTATCTGTAATTACCAAACATAGCTGTCTGGTATCTTTTCCATTCACATTTCATTTGAAATTTGCATCATGATCGTACAGTCATCATGAAGTTGTAGAAGAACCCACATTTTTGTATTGTTTCTCATAGAATGAAGTACCATTGATTCTCCCATACATGTTTTCCAGATATTTCATCTGCTAAGTCTAAATGTTCACTTTCTTTTCTGTCCAAAATGGATTTAAGTAGTAAAAAAGTACTGATATATAATGAAAGTGGTGATAAAAAAATGATAAAGGCAATAGTGACAAAAACAATCATGTAGCCTTTTAAATGAAATAAAATTCCTTATTTCATTTATTTTACATTTTTCTTCTCTTCCTACAGAAGAGATGCCCTTCTGTTATCACCAACATGTAAATACTTGCTTCATCACAATGAATAGCTGGCTGGTGTATATTCATGTTCTGACCACTGACTGCTGAGATAAGGCTAATAAAATGATCAATCCCAAGTTACACAAAATGTCAAATGCTCAGTGACTCTAAAGTATGACAGGTTGTTGTGAAGCAGTCAGGACAGGAAAGGCCTGACTAAATAGCTCAGGTCCTATAGTGCATTCAAATGATGTTTTATGTTCGTGGGAACTTGTTTAGCAGACGTAAGACAAAATTAATGTAATTTCGTAATTCATATAAGCCACATGCAATTTTTCAGTGTACAACTCTTCACGCCTAGTTGACTGAATCTGGTATTGTGCAGTTCCAGCATGGACTGAGGAACTGAACTGCTCCCCTCTTCAGTTCCGTGCACACTGAAAATGGCAATAATTTCTTGTATTGATTTAGACAATGTCAAGACAGCACCACTGGCAATGGAGAATCAATTGCTAGAGTGACTCCTGGGGAAAAAGGAGGTTCTCTGAGGTCCCCAAATTCTCATTAATTTCATCCATTAATTGCTGAATCCACACTACAGCAGAAATAATTAGTACAGTACAAATCGGTTTGTTAATATACCTGGTCAGAGTCTGTGACATGTAATAAGATATTGAAAACAACTCCTGACTGGTTAGTTCTCTATAACTACACAGTGGGTTTTTCTGTTAGGAAAAAATCATGTCTAAGAACAAGCTCCTTCCCTTAGTAAAACCGAAGCAGACAAGGAAGATCCCAAAATGTGGAATTGAAACATATGAAACTTTGACTTGGTGCTTATTTTTGACCTAGGAGATTCTGTTCAGAACTTTCTTTTAGAACTTTCCTTTTATTCATTCATGCACTGCAACTGATGAATGCTGAAGGAGGCAGTAAGCCATGGGGAAACTAAGGACTAAGTTCTGTGTTGTCTCTACAATGTACAACTGAACTCTGTTTCTGCCTTTCACATGGACTCTCTGTACCAAGCTGATTACAACTGTTAATGTCTATATAGAAAGAGGTCAAACAAAGACAACTTCATTCTTCTTACTCTTTAATGGCTTATATTTTGTACTGTTCTTCCTAGTGTTCCAAACACAGAAAAACATTCTAAAATCTTCATGTTGGAAAAATAAGGCTGCTTTTTCCCTTGGTTGCAAATATGATTACAGACAGAAGTTAAGCAAATGAGCAGCTTAAAGAAATTCCAGTGTTAACTTGATCCCTAAATGAGGCAGTTTAAATTCTTTACTCTGCATTTTGTAATCCATTATTTCAGGGATCTTTTCTTTGAATCCTTTACTTTAAACTAGAGCTATTTTTAATTCCTGTCTTCTCTGTGTTGCTACACTATTTTTTGGTTCAGCATGTGCATGTTTCTTTACTTCTTTCTCAACTATTTAACAGTAGATGAAACCTCTATGCAAAGGACCAACATTTTCTGTAACTCCCTTCTATTTTCTCTAAAAATTATTAGGTCTAATAGACAGAAACAGTAAGCTTAAATATTTCGTACATTGCAGAATGGTTGAGAGAGACTATGAGGGCTAGAAATGCAAGAATGCATGGGAAGAGTGTCCTTTAGACTGAAATAACATTTTCAACTCCTTGTGATCCCCAAGACGGCATGAAGTGGCTTTAGAGTGTAGTGTTTGCTCTGGTCTCTACCCATGCTGACACTCTCTGCTCTCACCTCATCTTTGCAGACTTTGTAAACATAGGAGTCTTTCCTGTCACAGTGATGGAAGAAGTGCAAGACATACCAGACTCTTGATGCAGCTCCTTCCTCTGGCTGGGCTAATTGACGGAGCAGTAATTGACTGAGCACTTCTGCAAAGGCAGACATGAAGTCTAGCAAACTGTCTCTTCTGCCTTATGTCGCCTGAGCAGAGGCAGAAAGATCTCAAGTCACTTTCCCTACCCCATACTCACTGTAACTAAAATAAGCCTGGGCATGACATGTTCATCTCTCTGCAATTCTGAGAAGGGCTGGGTTACAGCACCATTCACTGGAGGAGCAGTCTGCAGCTGCCACAGTCACACAATGGATGTCAGCCACACCTGATCAACGTGTACTGGCATATTTTGCCGCAATCATGCTGCGAAACAGGTAATTTCCCAGCTCTTGACAGTGATACTTCATATTGAATTCCTTCTTTCATGCAAATGCTACAAGGTGGTAGCATTTTCACACATGTGGCAACATATTTCTGTGAAGTTCAAAACAGGTCCCAAACTGGCTATACAAATGTGGCATGACACCTCAGGTCCTGTAAATTTCAGCAGAGATGCCTGACTACTGTATTGGAGGCATGTCACAGGGTGCTGCAAGTCACACAATACTGTAATCCTTCTCTTCTTTTTATGCTACAACCAATTTCCTACTCAGTCATTTGCCTTTCACACCTATGTTATGAAACATGTCTCCTCTGAAGGCAGGCTAAAAGTGAGTTGGGGTTGTTCGCCCTGAAGAAGAGAAGGCTCTGGGGAGACCTTACAGCAGCCTTCTGTACTTAAAGGGGACCTGAAAGAGACCTGGAGAGGGACTTCTTACAAAGACAGGAGAAAGGGGAATGGCTTTAACTGAAATAGGACAGGTTTAGATTAGATATCAGGAGGCAATTTGCAGTGAGGTGGCCAGACCATGGAACAGGTTGCCCAGAGAAGCTGTGGATGCCCCATCCCTGGATGCATTCAAGGTCAGGTGGGATGGCGCTTTGAGCAACCTGGTTGAGCACAAGGTGTCCTTGTCCATGTCAGGGGCTTTGGAACTGAATGATCTTAAATATCTGTTTCAACCCAAGCCATTCTATGAAATAGTTAACAAGGATGAAGGAGTGCTTCCATCGTACATTGATGATTTCTACTGATTTATACTTGGATAGTCTATTAAATGGGGGATATTTCTGATCTGCAGAGATGGGAAAGCCACATATATGAATGAGTGTAATCCATTCGTGATTTTATGGACACGAACTTCTCTAGAGAGCATCTCTGAGTGCTGAATTTTACATTTAGATTGCTGAGTTAGCTGAAATACGCGTAATATCACCAGTACGCATTGAGCTCCCTATTGACTGTGGGCAGAGGAAGGCTGTTGTGCATTGTTTATTTCAGCTAGGATGTGAGCTGGCATGCACCCATGAAATGAGATGTTGTGCAGCTATTTTTTTTTTACGGGGTACGTGAATAAATGATGTGTGGAGCTTTCAGCTCTTGCTCACTGGAAAGCTCAGTTCTTTTTCGCAAATACAGGAATAGAGCTGCATTAGACATGCTTATATTTCTTAATGTGCCTGTGGGAGAAATAATCTGGTACAGCTATCTTCCTGTGCCCCTCAGATCCATAAGTTATCTGGCTCTTTGGGGCTAGCAAAGTGTAAGCTCAGCTCACAATCGGGTCTCCAATGTATTACTATATGTATGGCTGGTTTTCCTGGCTTTTGA
Source organism: Cisticola juncidis (assembly GCA_013400215.1). Lineage (NCBI taxonomy): Eukaryota > Metazoa > Chordata > Aves > Passeriformes > Cisticolidae > Cisticola > Cisticola juncidis. The sequence goes on along the minus strand of VXBR01012230.1, from coordinate 2,360,053 downwards.
CAGTGATACTTCATGCTGAATTCTTCCATTCATATTTATGCATTTATGTAGTAGCAGATGTTTACTTCTGATGATTATTGAGGCAATATTACAGAGACTGAGAACAATTAATGTGTTTTATAAGTGGGATTATTTCAATCCCACTTAAAAAAAAGATTTAGTGTAAAAATTTAAACCACACCTTTAAACTCCTTGCACACCTACACAAAATAACCACAAAACCAATGACTGAAGGAAGCTGAAGAGCAGTGGCAAGGCCTACATTTGCATATATGTCTTTTGCTCTTTGGGGCTGGCAGCTGAGGTGGAAAGGGTGCTCAAAGGGCTCAGCTTTGCTGGGTCAGAGGGAAGTTTCTCCAGCTCTTCAGCAAACCAGTTTCTTGCATTGTTCACAGGAGAAAGGAGTTTCAACACAGTAAGAACTACTTCAAAGGCACAACAGAGCTTATGCTGTCTCTTGCACTGAAATGCAACAAGATTATTTGAACAGCGATGAAGATTTAAGGATCTTAAGTCCCTCTAGGCTCTATTATAAATTACCACTGATTTTAAAAAGGGGGAAGGAAAGAGAAATTGACTGTCTTCTTTCTGTTTTCTTTCCTCCACTCCTCGAGACTCTAAACTTGTGTGCAACCAATACCAAATGCAGACCATTATACTTATATTTCCATAACTGTGGTGACCTAAACTTCTAATTAACAAGTCAGTTAAAAGAAAGTCTTTGAAGACCATTTATGGATTTAGAGATGAAAAAATCTGTTATCTGGACAAAGATGCAAAGGAAGTTAGGAGTGCAAAAAGATCCTGTTCTGTTTCCTTATTGAGGACATTTTCTCATAGCCAAGCACTGCTCATATTAAATGCCTAAAACTCAAATTATGTAATATTTATAGTGAACATTTATGAAAATAATTAAGGAGATTAAGAAATTATGGAAATCTTCTAAGTTAAAATTTGGAAAATGGAATTTACCAAACAAATAGAGAAAAGTGTCAATAATTAAAAATAAACAACCCACAAGAGAGGAAGAAGTCTACATCCTCCGTGCATGTTGTCTTTCTGGCAATTATTTTCCCTATTTTGCAATCAAACATCTATATTAGACTTTTGCTCCAGCACCATACACAAACATACATGTATGCAATGATCAAATAAGTGACAGTTAGCATTCCTAAAGATTGTATTTGCAATATTCCAGCAAAATTACAGGAAAAGAGTTCCAAAGCCATGCTGCAGATTATATTCACATCAGGGAATTTTTACAGCCTATATTTTAACATACTTTTATAAGAACTTGACCCCACATAATTTAATTCTCGTTCAAATACTTCTTTGAAGTTAATTCACTGACCATCAAGCTACAGAATGCTTGCAAAATATTCAAATTTCTCTAAATACTTGTGACTTTTCATTAAATCCTTGTGGTGTTTACTGTAACCAAAGACTTTGCTAAAGTTAAAGTATCTCACAGTTCCTACACAACCCATCAGACACCACTGTTCATCATGACAATTATAAAAAACGGGACTTACCTATAAAGTAGGACAGCAGTATTGCCAGCAGCACTGAGACCCCTACGGCACAGAGGGCAGTACATTTCCAGCTACAGTACTTCGAAGATTTCTTGAATTTAAAAGCACTTCTGGATAGAGTGTTCCTAGGTAGTGGCCGAGTAGGAGGGGAATAAACAGAGCCGGATGCCATTGTGTACCCTGGTGTTGCAGTACTGAACAGCGGTGTAGTCCCTGTTCCTGTTTTGAATAGGAAATGCCTGTGAAAGAAAGAGCATATGGTAAAGTATAAAAGTGAATAAAGCTGGAGCACAGGCAAACATAACTCTTTTGTTTGATGTTGCCTATTTTTCAGATAGCTAACAACATCCAATCTACAAAGGGTCACAGAAGCAATAACTTGTCATGACACTCACACATAAAAAGACACTTTCCCTTTAAGTAAAGACCAAAGCCCCTTCAAACATTAATAATACTCTGGTATCCAGACAGGAAACAGAACTACCCAAAATACAGTGTACAAGGGAGGAAGTCTCTCATAGTTTATCCAACAAGTAGGGACAGGCTTTCTGCTGCTATTTATTTGTGTTGGCTTCTGCAACAGACTACAGGGAACTCCATTAAAAAGTCAATAATGAGCAAAGTGACTGCAGCCCACACTATTTATCACAGCTTTCCTAGGTTAAGTACAAGGAAAACAGTAATCTCTCAGTTACAAACTTTTGGCAACTTTTCCAAAAATAGTCAGTTAAAATTTATTTGAGTGTGTCCTAAGTACTCAGTTCACTAATTCACATCTACTTGCACATAATCCTACCATAAAAGGATCTGAATATGGATACAAGCAGCTAGTTACAGCCTAGAAGAAGTACTCCAAAGAAATACCTTTACTAAGTGTTCAAGAAGGCCAAAAACCAGCAACAGATATGAAAAGCAACGTCAAAGTTAAGACACAGTCTGAGTTACCAGTTTAGTTTTTCAATTAAAACCTCCAAAGGGAAGATTACTCCTTGAGCTTCTATATGGTAGAATCCTTTAATTTCAGTTCAATTTTTTTCAGTTTTGAAAGAGCTTCTAGACGTGGCATATTCTACCTGGAGTTTTTCTTCAGATGCACATGCACAACTCTATGAACAACAAAACCTCATTCAAAGAAAGGTCTTTGCACCAGAGGTTTCCCACCTATTTGTTGTTGGCAACTCTGTAGCATATTGGTTGCCATTATCTAATTAAGCCCTGCAAAATGAACACATTATATCTAAAAATGGTAAGAAAGCATACTGTGGAGACTTTGAACTTACCAATGCACAGCTAAATAGAACCAGAAAGGTGTTTGGGTTTTGTCACAGAGACACTCATGAATTGCTGACCCAGGTCCTGCTGAAGGTAAATGCATGCCCTATTTTCCTCCTGCCTGTCACTTATACAGCATGGCTCGGAGGATCCAGCACCAGCTGAGCCAGCTGGGCAGGGGAAAAGCTTTTCTACATACATCACGTGGCTCCTTAGCTGATAGGACTTTGATTGTCTGGGACATTTGCTCAGATTCTTACGCAGTAATGGACCAATTTACACTGTGGAGACACTAGAAATTAATTTGCCTCACTGTAGCCTGATAAAAATACCAGAAGTTGATAAACAATACTTGTTGTTTACAGGTGATTTTGCTATGGGAGGTTAACAGATGAATTAGAACATATTGGCATAGGCTCTCTACTTGAAAATATTTGCATTACAAACATGTTTCCATGAAATATTTTACATAGGTTACTTCATTCTGAACAATATTAAACTTGATGACAGCAACAATAGAAAGTTATGCACTAGATCTACTGGTGCGCAACAGCATATCCCAATTTTTTTTGGCTTCTGAGCTCATGGTACAAAAAACAATCTCAAAAGACAAAGCCCTGATAGCTTAAATCCTGTATAAGAAGGTACTTCATTAAAAGTTGTGACATTTTCAATGTAGCAAACACCAAAACAGTAACTAGCCCTATGTAAAAATGTTTACAACAGCATAACTTTGGCTGTACAGATTCACAGAATCATGCGAATTCATTAAGTCCTGATAAGAGTCTTATCCACTTGACCTTTAGTGCTCTTTCATTCCTGGCTATATATGGTAAATGCCATGTCCAGGTTTATTTCATAAATAGATCCCAAAAAACCCACCAAACACAGTGGTAGCTGCTTTCCTTTCCATGTGCAATGTGTACTGTTCTGGGGGCTGAAGGAAAGCCATACAGTAGACATTCCTCCTATACATCAACTTCCTGTTAAAAATAAGACGCTGCCTGACCAGCCTGGAATTTTCACAACCTCCTTCTCCTGCTGTTAGACTCAACAGACTAAAAATGGGAATTGGCATTATATGAGCACTTGACTAGAACTCCAATATACTTTAAGTTTTAAGAAAATAGTGCAGTAAAACAGTCTGGCACTGGTATTTTCCTTTTTTTATTTCTGAGAAAGTGAGAATTGATGTTGGCTTTGGTAGACCACAAACTACCAGAGACTGTAATCCATATTCTCAACGCCTTTGAGGAGTTAATCCCATAGATAAACTCGAGAGATGACAGCAATGGTGTGAACTGTCTTAACTCTGACAGTCCACCTCAGGCATCTAGGTGACGAAAGAAAATTGTAACATTTATAAGTGAATCTTAGAAAAATGGAAGTTGGAAATGACCCTTAAGATTGAGTCCAACCATTAACTCAGCAACGCCAAGTCCACCACTAAACCACGTCCCTAAGTGCCACATCAATACATTTTTAAATGTGGAGGTATTATGACTCATTTTTAAATACCTGGATGGATTATGACTCAACTACTTCCCTGGGCAGACTGTTCTGATGCTTGACAACCCTTTCAAGGAAGAAGTTTTTTCAAATATCCAATCTACACCTCTCCTAGTGCAATTTGAAGCCATTTCTTCTTGTCCTGTGGCTTGTTACTTGTGAGAAGAGAACTACCCTCACCTGGCTACAACTTCCTTTCAGGTGCTTACAGAGTGTGGTAAGAGCCCCCCTCAATCCTCCTCATCTCCAGGCTAAACAACCCTCAGCCACTCCTCAGGAGGTTTGTGCTCCAGACCTTTCACCAGCTTCATTGCCCTTCTCTGGGTGCTCCAGCACCTCAATTTTCTTCCTGAACCAAGGGCCCAGAACCGGACACAGCCCTCGAGGTGTGGCCTCGCTAGTGCCGAGTACAGAGCAAAGATGCTTTCCTGGTCCTGCTGCCACACTATTTTTGATACAGGCCAGGAAGCCACTGGCCTTCTTGGCCACATGGGCACACTGATGGATCATGTTCAGCTGCTGTCAACTAGCACCTCCAGGGTTTTTCTGCAAGACACCTTCCAGCCATTCTTCCCCCAAATGGAAGCGCTGCAGGAGGTTTTTGCAGGACCCAGCACTTGACCTTATTTAACCTTATCCAGTAGGCCTTGGCCCATTGATCCAGCCTGTCCAGATCCCTCTGCGGAAACTTTTATCCTCCTGCAGGTCAACACTCCCATCCAGCTTGGTGTCTCTGTGAACATGCTGAGGGTGCACTTGATCTACCCATTAATGAATCTTTGATAAAGATTGTTGATAACAGACAAAGCATCAGCAGCAGGGCAAGGGACGTGATATCCTTCTCTGCTCTGCACTGCTAGGGCCTCACCTTGAATATTGTATGTCATTTTGGGCACCACAATATAAGAAGGTTATAAAACTATTACAGAGCGTCCGAAGGAGGGCCATGAGGATGGTGAAGGGCTTTGAGGGGAAGCCGCATGAGGAGCAACTGAGGTCACTTGCTCTGTTCAGCCTAGAAGTGGGGTAACTGAGGGGACACCTCATCAAGTCTACAATTTCCTCACGAGGTGAAGAGGAGGGGCAGGCACTAATCTCTTCTCTGTGGTGACAGTGACAGGACCAGAGGAAATGGCCTTATGCTGTGTCAGGGGAGGTTTAGGCTGGGTATTAGAAAAAGGTTCATCACCCAGAGGTGGTTGGAGATTGGAACAGGCTCCCCAGGAAAGAGGTCACAGCACCAAACCTGAGAGGGTCCAGCAAGTGTTTGGGCAACACTTTTGGGCACATGGTGCAACTCCTGGATATGGTGCTGTGCAGGGCTGCATGATCTTGGTGGGTCCCTTACAACTCAGCTTATTCTGTGATTCTGTGAAATTAAACAGTACTTGTCCCAATACTGAGCCATTGGGAACACCACTTGTGACTGGCCACCATCTGGATGTAACTCCACTCACCACTCTCTGAACCCAGCCATTCAGCCACTTTTCTATCCAGTGAAGAGTGCACCTGTCCATGGCATGATCAACCAGTTACTGCAGGAGCATGCTGTGGGAATTCAGCAGTAGGAATTCAGGTATGTGTTGTCTTAGGCAGCAAACGGCACAGCTCCTTACTTTAAGCTATTCTCCTTTACCTTAAATCTCACGAATACAATGCCAGAATGGTTGCACAGTGTAGCTGAACACTGAGGGAAAAATAATGACAGAAAAGTCAGTCTGGCATCTTCATGTGAGTTAAGAAAATTTGTTTGGATCTCTTTATTTCTAATGAGTGGAGTTACTAACAAAGTTGTCAGAGACTCTCCTGCTACATTAACTCCGAGTGCTAAGTATTTAAAGTGTAATGCTATCAGACTTGCACATCTTGTCTGCCTCACTGAGCCAAGCCAAACTGTTCCTATGAGACTCTTAGAAGGATATGGTATCTGACAACAAATCCAGGCGGCTTCCAGATAATGCTGAAATACTTATGATCTTGAAATACAATCCATCCACAAATGATTTTAATTATCTATATAGCTATCTACCTTGTCTTTTCAAACTATGGAACTCAAATAGCTAATTTCTAAAGCCTAAACTGTTTGCACTACTTGACCAGGCACTGACTTGCAGGAAATTACACTATATTTCATCTCACAGGGAGCTTATAGCATCCGCAATAGTATATCTTCCCTTCAAAATTGATCACATAACATGCACTTGCTAGATCTTCACGTAAGCAGCACTTTAAATATTTTATTAAGCTATGGAGTACAAAACTCCAGTGAATCATGCTAATATTTTACAAGACAAGCCAGTTCTGTATTATTAAATAATTCAATTCAACTTTTAAAGCAAATAATATTCTACTTTTACATTTATTCAATATATATTTCTGCCAACCTATTCAATAGATGTTGCTATTAAAAAGTCAGCTAATTTAACATTTTAAGTGGGAAGTATTCAGCACCTAACAAATCTAAACTACAAAATATAAAGTTGTACCATAATCTTAGTATGCAAAGACAACTGTGAAGTACCCTTATTTCACAAATGGTAGGCATTTTACTTAAGCTTGTGCCCTTACAAGAGAAGATAGAAATATAGCATCAAAAACCTCAAAGGTGTCTGCTCAGAAAACAGAAGCATGTGAATAAAAGTAAAATAATCATGTGTTTAATTTTACTCATACTCTTTGAGCACCAAGTGCTGCTGTGCACTGGCTGACATGCAGATGGTTTTTTTCTTATCACACTGGGTGGGGAGGAGAGGGTTCACACCAAATCAGATTTTCCTTGTGCTGCCACTTCCTCTGTGGAAAATAAAACCAAAGCATTCTCTACTAAATTCAGTAAACAGGAATACAGATGGGGGAAAGAGGTGATAAAAACCGTCTATGATTTTGGCAGAAAGATTAAGTTAACTGGAAACTGCTTCTTTATAGAAATGGAGATGACTATCAAAATATTCAAGGACAGTAAGATTCAGCCCAGAAGCCCAAGTACTTGTGATATAAGATCGCCAGGTGTCCAGCAACAGAAATGTGACTCAGAATAGCTTTCTTCATGAAAGGATCTATGACAAGAACTTTTGACCGCAGTTTAGAAGAAAATGGACACTATGCATCAATGAATGCAATATTATATAAACATGTCTGGATAGCCCTAGACTCCAGATTGCCAGAAGCTATTATATAAATAAACTATCACCAAGCAATAAGGAATATTATCCATTACTTTATAAACAGACTGGTCTCAATTTGAATAGAGTTATTGCCTAATTTTAACATCCCTGATGTAATTTTTACATTAGATACATGAATTTTTCAGCTGTCCTGGGGTGACAGGACATTTTCGTGCTCTGTATCCCAATCATGCGTTCCTGTTCCTATGTTCCCAGTTTGTTTTGTCTATAGCTGCGCGCCTCCCCCCCCCTCGTCCCGCCCCGGCTGCTTGCTCTGGCTTGCTTGTTGCTAGCTTTAGGCTGTTTGCTTTGCTAGCTTTGCTCTCTTGCTTTTTGCTTGTTTTTTGCCTTTTTTTTTTCCTGCTTTTGTTTTTCTCCTTTTTTCTTTCCTCCCCTCCTTGAAGACATTGGACCTGCTTCGGGCCAAGGAGCTCCCCCGGAGTCTGCACCTGAGAGACGCTTCGGCACCCTCCTCAGCAGAGACTGCTCACCCTCTCTTGGACTGCTGAAAACATTTGTTGTCATCTTGGGCTGTTTGTCTTGTGTTGGGGAGTGGGTTTTTTGTTGTTTCTTAATAAACAAGTTTTTTCCACTTCTCCTCTGAGGAAATGCCTCCTGAACCCGGTGGTGGGGGAGGGGGGAGTTGTGGAGGTTTTGTTTCCTATAAGGGGCTCCTTTGGAGATTTTCCCCTAATTTGTCCTAAACCAGGACATTAGCTTATGATGAAATTGCTTCACCTTGCTAAAGAATATTTTGTCTAATTTTTGGCATCATTTATACAGAATGCTTTGCAATACTTGCAATATGTAAAAAAGCCTACCATATCATTTCAAAAGACTTTTTTGGCAGCATTTTAGTTCTGTTTTAAATTATTTCATACAGTGCAACCCTCCCAACAGAGTGCTGAATCACATGGTATGTCACACCATATTAGAAGTCACACTGGACTTTTACAAAACTCATACTAAATATAAAACTGCAAATAAGGCCCAGCAAAATTGTACTGAACTCATCCAAGTACATCAGAATATCCATAGTATCTTTGCATCCTGCCAGTGAGATTGAATGGAAGCTACTGTTATTTTGTACAACATTATTATTTAGTTGATGTCTGCTATCACAGAACAAAGGTCAATATTGCTAGGTCTTATGCATACATGAACTAAACACTCCTCATCTTAAGTGCTATAATACCACTAATCCAGAATAATACAGTATTTAGAATATATGTGTTTAAAAACCCTAAATCTTTGGATCTTGTGTATCATTGTACACTAACAGCATTTGAAAAACATGGAGGAGAATAAATCTATTAATTTGGTCGTGTTTCTGAATAGAGAGATTCCATTGTGATCATTAAAAATGTCCTAGTGCTATTGCACTACAAGTTTTCTTGCAGCCCTGTCTCCTACACTGTACTCAATGCAATGTTTGGTCAGTTCCATGATGATCCAGTTAGGGATATTTGGCTCCTCAGATTGTTGCAGCCAACCTCTAGAAGACGACTGAGGAAGAACAGCTTTACCACTCAGATGACTGCACTACAAAAGGCATCCCATGTTAGAAATGATCTCTGGCCTGTACCTCTGATGGAGGTGTCTGTCTAAAAAGCAGTGTAAGGGGTAGGATTCCTGAAAGCATTTACAGAACAATGAGAAAGTTAGTTTATTCCGAAAGTGGTGGGAAAGAGATAACTTATTTGACAGTGAACAGTGACAAAAGCTGTGTAAAATTGTAACCAAATAAACAGAAACAGGAATAACTGTGGTAGGGTAGACCATCAAGAACAATGTCCTGTCTGCAAGTGGCCAGTACAAAGCGAGGGAATGAAAGCCTTCCAGTCTATTTATTCACTAACAGCTTGCTCTTTCTCTAAACAGTCCAAACCTTATGCTTGCATTGATATCTTTCGGCATTTTACTCTGCAGGCTAAACAAGCGCTATATCAAAATGTATTTTCTTCTATCAATTTCAATTTAAATTCAACTGATTATTTCCTTGTTCTTGTATAATGAGTATGTACTGTTTGCCCTGCAGTACAGAAAGACAAGTTTTTATAATACTACTGTTTGATTCACTTTATTTTTAGGGTAAAACATACAAAAGCATTAAGAACTAATTGCCTAAAGCAAAAAAGCAAAATTTAGGCTTTTTATGGGTCAGGCAAAGGCAACTGTGGAGATGAGGAAAGCTATTTTCAGATACCTGTTGTTCCAGTGCAGAATAAATCAAAACTGACATTTGGAAGTTGACAGAATAGAAAGTGACTTGAAGAGAGGTGAAAGAGGAACGAAAAAACTATCCTTAACATTTTTTGCATTTTTTCTTTTACCTCTAGCTATCAAAATATCCACATATATTTATATCTGGGACGTTCTGAAAATTTCTTTCATGTAAGCAAAAAGTCCCCTTAATCTGTTTTATTTGACTAATCTGTTGTCCTTAACAATTTGAGAAAAACTCCGGACACAACAGCAATCACCAGCAAAGGAAATCACTGTTGACTCAAAAGATCACTGTACTTTACTGGGCTCTTCCAGCTAAGGCAATACCATTCTTTTTTCTGTAATCACAAATTAAATATTTTATGAAATGAGCACACCAATTTTCACATTGTGGAGCACAGGTTAATGTTCCCCCCAAACCAACTCCAATCTTCCAGTATCTAACTCTATTAAAAATTATCTATTTGCCTCTAAGGTGTGTTGAATCTGTGGACATTATTACATGAATTAACACATTTTTAAGCAAGCCCAGGTAAAATGTCTTATGCATTCTGTTAAGGTCCTCATTCTGTTAGTCTGCATTCACTCCAGGGCACACTTAGAATTAGAAACACATCAACTGCATTCTCCTAAGTCTCCAGAGGTGGAAAAAACTATCAAATCCACTTTGTGTGAATGTAAGTTAAGAGAAATGTAAATTTTAGTGAATTTATATTTTGGTGACATACTTCTGTATCAGGGCCCAACTGCTCTGCTTAGAATTCAATAGTACTCCTAATGACCTGGGTCTGATGTTTATGATAATGGTATTGATGAAATAAAAACGTAGGAATAAAAACTGTAAACTATTCTGTTTTGTAGTGAAAAAGACTGTGATGATTGCTCAACTGAACTAAAAATAAACCACCAGATTTTGCCCCCCAAATGGTCCCAATTCATGTTGCACCTATCTGGAGACAGAAGCAATCAATAATTCTGCTTTTCATAAACATAATGGAACCTTCTAAAAAAGTTCGGCAGCACCATGAGGCCAATGTAAGCAAATAAGACATAAGGGCAGCTGAAACTTTACATTTTTGTTTTTCTAATGTTTCAAATGGGCAGAATAGACTTTCACACAGAACACACTTCTAAGGTTTGGGAGCTCACCCTCAAATACATCATCACTAACATGCAGAAATGGTGCACGTCTATTTCTGTGCAAAGACCTAGCAGCTTATTTGCCATTTCCATACAAAGAGATCAGTTAATATTAAGAAAGTTAAAGAGAAGATGGATAAATCCAGCTGCAGCTGTTTTAGTTTGCTCCAACTTCTCTCATTTAAGATTTTTTTTTTGTCTCTCCCTGACTTTCCAGAATGCAAACCAGCTGAATTTTTCTCCCCTTGGAGTGGGTTATCATGCTTTTTTGTTTGTTCAAAAAGCACCTATGATATACAGTACCTGTCAGAATGAGGACAAAACCATTGAATGTGTAAAAGATGGTGGTCCAAGATCGTGATCAATCACAGTATTGCACCTACTGACTGTTGTGCCCTCTCTCTGCTGACAGACCCCATTCATGCCAGATTGAACTGGGTTCTCTGAGAGAGACCATGACCCTCACCTGCCACCTGACATTACAGAGCTCTGCCTGATTCACTAATGGATAGATCACATCAATAAATATGATTCCTTGCACAGAGGTGAGGAAAAAGATAGAAAGAAAAGATTAATCTCTGCCGACTGATATTATAGGGAAGATGTAAAAGATAACAAAAATTACTGGCTAGGTTTCATGTGAACTCTGGTTTGCTGATGCATGAGATAAGCTTTCCCAGCAGGCTCTAGCAGGAACTGGATTTTTGTTTCTCTGGGAACACTTTATGCCTGTCTTCATCTTCTTTTAACATTCTTTTGAGATGAAACCTTGTAGCTGGTGGTGTTTGCCCTTAGCACAGGCTTATGACTGACTTCCACAGAACCATATGGCTGCATTTAACATAACTCCAAGCCAGCACAGAAAATGTGTTATGCTGTGATTTTGTCATAGTTTGTTTTCTGGGCAGAATTACAACCAAAAAATTTCTTAGGAAGAAAGATAAAGGGAATTTCCGCTTCCTTGGAGTCATTAATGCTATCACAATCCTGAAAACACTTCAAGTCTACAGCAGACGAAATGATGATCAAAGTTTGAGGGAAAGAAAGAAAGAAAGAGAAGACAGCTATTATCCATATATAAAAACAGATGAAACATCTGTGGGGAATGGAGATAAGTCTCTTCTACCAGATTATTCAAATGCTTCAGAAAAGCACTTTACATATGGCAATGCTTGCTTGAATTTGGCTGGGTTTATACCAAGGACCCGCCTTCTTTGCAAACTGAACACTGACATCCAAGAAAGAACTGAAGTCCTACTATGGCTAAAGTGTCTTCTTTACTGCTTATGTGTTCTTTCACATCTCCTGCAGGCTACAGCTCCACTGCTGGAGAAAGAATGGAGAAGTCAGGCATAGCAACTTGCATCTGAACCTTCAAAGAGCAATTCAGACAAGACAGCGACTCAATCTGCTGTGAAAAGTCACCAGGACATGATGACTTGAAGGACTGAATGCTGACAAAAGCCCTGAACTTCTCCTTTGGTGCTTTAGAGTAAATCTTCCTCTTCATCACCCCTACCCTTCTTGGTCGTACAAGAATATAGTGCTACAGGATGTAGAGGGCACCTGTCATCCTCTTATTTGTTTCTCCAAATTCAGATTTGAGTTGCTAGTTCTGGACCCCAGCGAAGGACGAGTTCATTGTTGCATATTTAGGATGAAAAGAGCCAGAATAATCAGAAGGCTCTGCCAAGCCTGCTTCTTTGTGCTTCTCTCTGCTATGCTGCACTCTGTGAAGATGAGCAAAGGGAACAAACAATGCTAAGCCACACCTTGCAGAAATGAGCAAGAGAGTCCAATGCAAAGCACCTTCTGCTGAGTGAACCAGGAAAGAAACATGGCTCAGGTATAGCTACTCCTACTGCTTATTGCAGAACCGTCCCACTACTTACTTTCAGATGAGACTGAAACTAGATCAATGAATTGCTGAAAAAATATCAAGTACTTCTGTTGCCTTACAGGCTACCTCTGTGCCTCTCAGAGGACTAGTACTTACACAGACTTCCACTATAAGTGACTTAGCTCTTGATGTTGTTGGTGATGTTCATTCTGAAGTAGGCAGCAGTTGGGAATGAATTTGGCAGCCCTTTACTGCACTTTCTTAAACTGAATTCAATATTTCTTAGACAGTATTCCTGCTACTACCATTCTCCTCTCTCCAAAGAAAGGGAGAGCAGAGGAAAGCATCTGAATTTTGCAATGAGGCCTGAAATGCTTATGTGAGCAGTAAGGATTTATATTACACTTCCTTATCTTCTCTGACCTTCTGGAATCATATCCCTGCCAAGACAGAGACAGGAAAACTTGTCTCTGAGATGAGGCACTCTAACCTTAGCCAGTTCCTATCTTAAATATTGAGTAAGTTACACTTTCCAAGCAGAAAATCAAAGGAAGGTAGAGCACAGCTACTCCTCCAATCTTTTTACTACCCTTCTTGTCTTCATAAAGTTGAAAGAGAACAATTGCTCTAAATGTCTCAAAAGGCACATGGATAGTATTTCAAAAAGAAATACAGTTTGAGAGGGACCCAGAGCTGCATTATGTACCCAAGGATCAATTCAGAAGTTGGAACAAAGGTTGAAATTCTGTCTGGACTGACAGAGCTACTGGACATTTTCAATGAAAATAAAACCAGAAGGAATTTGAAGAGGTGCCAAAGACTGAGAGGATTTGATTCTGCCACAAGCTGCAAGCAGGCTGAAGAGTCCATCATAATGGATCTGTGAACATTAGCTCACTTGTTGATGTCCATAGCTGTGTTTCTCTTGCAATTTGGAGTCAAAGATAACTTGGATGAACTCTGGGCTGCCACGACCGTGGTATAAGCAGTCACTCACACTCCCAGAGCCTGTCACTACAGCAACAGCACTGTCATAACCTCTGAGTTACAGCCACTGCAACCAGCTCAGCAACTGCACACAGATGTGTGATGCAACAGTCATTCCTATTTCCCAGCCACTGTTCCTTGGGGAAAACTTGAATACTGCACATGCATAGTCTCTCCTATGCAACATGCCATGTTTCCCAGCGCTGAGAGACCACCATTCACGGATTCACAAAGGCAGAGGATTGCATCTTGTGCCCAGAGGAGGGTGACACTTTATCTTTTATGGTACACATTTCCACATGCCTTTTTGCAGCTGGTCTTCTCTTAGTGCAACCAGCACTATCAGAGATGCTGAATGCAGGCACTATACAGTCACCCAGGTCTTTGTCTTGCCATGATATATGGTATTGTTTCGTCACCCATTTGAATGCTGAGTCAATCCTACAGGTGATGAGGTGCATATAATTCAAAAAGATTTCACAAATAATCGCAAGCAGTAAAGGACAAGAAATTATCTCATCCAGTGTTCATCCTTGCTATTCATCCTCTAGTACTCTACTATTTCATCTATATCCCACCCTGCTTAACCAATCAGTCTCAGTTCCTCCATCTATCCATTTGGACACCCACTTCTAACCCTTTTTGTACTCAGCCTCTTTCAGTTTTCTCCTCTACCACTACTAAGTTTAATACAGCATGCCCTAAACTCAGCTCTCTCCCTGAACTTTCTCCCCAACAGATGACAAAAATCCCAAATCAACCTGCTTGCAAAGAATTCCTGCTTAAATACAACCAGAAATTTTCTAACTGTGCAAAAGCATGACATTTTCAGAAAATGATGGGACAATAGAAAACAGGAAATACAGAATATAAAAAAATATATAAATAGAAAATACTAGCAAGCTTTATCTATCAGTAATATAAATACAGTCATTTGCTGATAGTGAATCTTACATATTTTCAGATTTTGACACCTAGGTTACTTGGCGAATAGGACTATCAGGTTAGGTAAAAGGAAAACAGACTTCTTACTTCAAACTATGCTGATTTATCAACAGGTACGGTAATAGATGTTATGTACTACTAGTGTTTGTACACTAAGAGGTGTAATAGGGAAAATAATAAAGCCAACAATACATACTACTAAAATACATTGAGATTTCCCCAGCTGTCTTATGATAATTAATACACTGTGAATATATCTCTCAAAGCTATAAACAACTACTCTTTAGGTTAAAGCCTGTGAAATATTAAAATTGCTATCTAAAATGACTATTTCTATAATCATTCTTAACATTAAAATTGTCAAATTCATTAGATTAATATTCTCTCTGTAAGCCATACAAATGAAGAAATAGTATATCATAATGTAAAACATGCATGACAAGAAAACAAAGAAACAAATATATAATGATTCTAGCTGTGACACAGTATGTTAGTGACATTGATAAACTAAATTTGCATGCTGATAGCATGTTGTAGTCTCAAATCTATTATGCTTTGGAACTGATGTATTACCATCTCTGGACAACTTTCACACCAGGAGATGATCCCTGCTAGCAGAATTTTAAAAATGAAGGGATTACAAACAAGATAAATTTCATTCTGTTGTTACCTGAATTAGGCTCAGCTAACACAAATTTCATACAACATACTCCATTTGCTAAAATACTTACATTTGTTGATCCTATTACAACTTACAAAGCATAAACCAGGCACAGTTCTATTAACTCTACTAAAGCATTTATGCTTCTGAATCAGTATTGTATGGTAATTGTTCTACAGGGAACAGTAATATTTGGCTTTGTTCTGCTTTAATACAGAATGCTTACAATTTTACTTTGGAGACAATATATTGGGATCTCCTGGCAAATATCTGCATTATCTTTGAGTTTGCTGATAATGACTGATTAATTGAATTTAACATACCATTATCTTCCTGCTGTTGATTTTAATTTGTGGCTAAGTGAAAGCTTAAGAGTTTTTGGGAGAAGCAGATCAATGTACTGTGTCAATATATATTACAGATTAATTAGTAGGCAACTGCAGATCTCCTCATTTAATCAAATAGCACATTGTCCCTTTTACTAAGTTAGGAGTTACTATTAAAGAAACAGAATTTGGACATAAAAATCTGATTTTTAGTGGAGTACAAACAAACTAAGAAAGGTAAATTTATAATTAACAATTCAGAAATGATACTGCTTTGTCAGAGTTTTTATTTCTGTGTATGTGTGGATCAGAAATGAATTATACTGATTTGGCATAATAATGCCAAAACGCAGTTCAAAAATTAGATACAGATCATTGACAAAATTAAGTAGATATGGAACAATCCTAAAATAGAAATTTTACTTAAACAAATTGAAATATTGATTTATATGGAATTCTCTACTTACAGTTACATATTTATCAGTAGTTGCAATCTCAAACTAGCTGTTAAAAATATTAGAGATTAGATATGTAACTCTTGTTAACCTCTTTGATTTGTCATTCTTTATGCTATATTAATATGTCATAATATTTCTAAAAGAAATATTTGCCAAGTAGTAAATACATTACAAACTAAGGATCAGATCTGGCAAATGTGAAATCATGCAAATAGTTTGCAACAGACTGCAGAATTATACCACTGAGAATTAATACAATGTCAATTGCATTCTTAATGTCTTAAAGCAAGCAAGATTTGGCAGTCAAAGTTTACCATTTTGTATCTACTATGAGTCTGTATGGCAAATTATTTAGGCTAATTTTTAAAAAATCAGACATAAGGATGAGTAAGTTTGTTCCAGATGTTTTCTTATTGCAATTTTTTTTAAATCACACTTTTTCTTCTGTGTCAATAGTTAGCATCATGCAAACACTTAAGAGTCACATACCCATAACTGCTATCGTGATATGTTGGAGAAAACACATCCATCTCTATAAGGTTGTCATGACCATTTGCAAGGACTGCTTGACTTTCTAATTCTCTATACATAAAGATACAAAAAAATGAAATTAGAAGAGCAATTTCAAATTAAAGAAAGGGATGATCCCACAAGAAAGAATATACTAATTCTGTTGCATAACTTTATGCAAAACTGAACGTGGGATTTATCTGCCTTCCATGCTGCCCTCTGAACTACATGCTGGGTTATAACCTGAAGACACAGCGTTATAAGGCTACCTTTAGGTCATCACTACCTTTTGCTGATTTTTATTTATGTGTGCAAGTCCTTCAATACAATTCCTGACTGCTGCCTATGGCTAGGCAGGCTTAAGGACTGACCAGTGCATAGTGCGGGATGTTGTTTACTTGATGAGATGAAGTAATAAAACTGAACTGACTATTAAAAGACAGTCTCTTGCTGGCTATCTGGCGCAGTCAGCCAGCAAGAAAAATATGCAGAGGGCTGGCTACCAGGGTGAATGGGCTTCTCATGTTCTGCAAATGACAATGCACAGCAGCAGGAGAGGCGAAGGAAGCATCCCAGTCTCTGCTTCTCTCAGGGAATAGTGAGGAAATGAGGGGGAGAAATTAAGTAAGCCATTATTATTTTGTTCTGAACTGCATATTTCTTTTGCCCAATCTAAAACAGTAAATGATTAACATGGGGAAAAAATACTTGGGTCCATTTTTACTTCAATGACTGTGTACTTGTGAAAATTGAAATGATAAAATCCAGGAATACTGTGCAGATACTACTGAATTCTGGACTACTGGTGCTTGCCTAAGAGCCAGGGGACAATACACACAGCATGATCGAATTCCAAGTACTTATGGTGACAGCAAGGGATATTTAAGTAGGAAAGAGGGATCAAGCATGCCAGAGGGATCAAATGAAAATCTAAAGACACTATTGACATCAAAGAAAGCTTATAAGCATATCAGCTTGGTGTTTTAGGATTCAAACAGATGCTCAGTGAGAACTCGGCAGTAAGAGAATGTCAGAAGAAAACAGAACATTTTTGACTTTAGTCTTTGAAAACAATACTTTCTAATGTGTGTATATAAGGATCCAACAATTACGGCATGCCAATTTCTCAAATGCATTTCTGCTGTCAGCAATCTAAGCAGAGTCCTGTTTCTTCAACATGCAGATCAGCAATGTGACACAAACACAGTGATAAACGGGGTCTTCAGAAGAGCAGGACTTGAATTGCATTCCAGTTTCTGCCTTTATTTTGTACCATGCACCTTCTCAACAGAAGTAACATCTCTAATCAAGTCCATGTGTGAAAATCTGGAAGGCTTACAGATCAGAACAGTTTTGAATTTGATTAAACAAGGCACTGTTCTAGTGGGTGGAACGTGTAAAATAGCTGGTTTGAGCAGACTTTAGCCTCCAGCAACACTGTGCTTTTGCAGACAATCAATCAGCCTCGATACAAATTGATTTAAAACTTCCCTGGAAACTATCAACACCCTTTCCACACCTTAATCAATACTGAGGGCAATTGGAACATTTGCAGTCCTCCCCAATAATGACATACGTGTATGTTCATCACACTTTAGGAGTTTAAGAAGTCTTCGTATTCTAAAATGAACTTTGAATCAAGTTTATGGAACAGTTGTGAAGTAACACATTCCAGGAAATACTATGTCCACACTATTTCTGAGGTATTCCAGTATTTTAATTAAATCCTTGAAAAAGCTAAAATATTTTCCAGCCATCAAGTACGTCTTCAACCAATACCTTGTTTTTTTCTTGGTTAAAAAAGTAGCTAAGTAGCTGAATACAGTAATGTTCCTAGGACTCTACTTTTAATACTAAGTGGTAAGAGAAGAAGCACTATCTGTATAAACTATGTTAGTTTCTTGGCTAGTTTTTATAAAAATTTCACAGTCCATCATGCAAAATGCAACCATCTTTCAAATGAGGTACTTTTTGCAGTAAGTCTAGTAAGAAAAAGCAAAGCTCTTCTTTGATTCACTGGCACATTAGCATAGATTCTGAATAAAGTTACATAATATTCTCAGAGAGTTATTCCTTGACTGGAATATGTAAATTTCCCCTTACGAACAAATTGATCTTTTACATTCAATGACTAAAATTAATGAAATAACTTCCCAGGAAATGCACTAAGAGATGCTACCAGCATATTTTTTCTACAAATTTATGAGTTCTAACATACTTTTCCTCTGTGCATCTCTAACATTCATAATTTATTGCACATTAGAAAAATTCTGCACATTCAAATATTTAACAGTGAGAGCATTTAAAGAAGTGATTTACTACGTATTTTTAAATATCAGTAATTTAGATCCTACTAGAACTCAAAGTCATAAGAATGTAACTACTGATACTGGTGCTCAAGAAATTATTGCCAAAACTAGTACGTGATTAAAAACTTAAAGCTCGATGATAATAAAAAAATACTAATATTTAATTACTAAATAATCTTTTATTATATTCAGACACCTGACATGTAATCATATATTTGCATGACTTTGGCTGCCCAACCAGTAATTCAAAAAGCAAACGAAAAGTTCTTGATTTCTTCAGAAGTTCATACTATTCTCTAGTGCTGGCTCCTCCAGCAGATCCAGTGGCTCTACAAATGAACTTGACTTACAGCAGGCTAGGGGACAGTCAAATAGTAAAGATCATTAAATATTCAATGAAAGGTCCTGCAGTCTGCAGGAAACATACAGGAAACATTCTTCCATCGTCTTTGTTTTTTTGTTACAAATTTTGTAGATTTTACTGAGCCCAAATAGAGGGAATTTCTGCCTCTGCTTGGTAAACTCATTGTTATTTAAAGACAGCATCAAAGATGAAAGAAGCATTCACATAATTCAATTCAATCAAGTTACAGTTTTAGGTCTTCATAAACATTTAGGTAAAAAGTCTTTTCATATCTTAAAAAATGTAGATTGGAGTTTCTGTTGGACACCATTGATATGTACCCTTACAGTTCATCTTTTTAGTCAGCAATGCTTCACACAAATGCATTAATTCTTGTTAACAGTACTTTGCAAGAGCCAAATTGCAGTACATTCTATTAAAAACAAAACTGAATCCAATATTATGGAATATATATCTTTTGAAATCACTTTCACTACTAAGGCAGAGTGATAAGCACTAAAACCTCCTCCAAGCTTTGCAAATACATCTCTCTCTCCTACATGCACACATACAAACCCAGCAAACTCTGTCATTTTTATGCCACCCATCATCAGTATGAGCCTACAGATCTAGAAAGACAGTTGTGTATATATGGTTACATTTACATTCTCTACCTCTAAATGGCTGTCATCTAAGTCAAATTTAAAAAAAAAGAGAGAAGGGAAAAAACCTCCAACAATAAGCATAAACTAAAATATTGCCAAAGAGGAAATAAACTTTTTTTAGTCCAAGAAAAGGATGAAGGAAGAGATCTATCACGAAGTTGTTAATGTAGTTGATACTGAGACTGAAAATCCCACTCAGTAGGGAACCCGCACCAAAAGGGGGAAAATCGATAACAAATACGATGGATTCTACACCTCCAAAGTTCCAACCAAGTAAGACCATTAGAAAAATCACAGTAGTAGGGTTCTGTCAGTTTTTACATGAAATTTTTACATTTTACCTTGTTCACAAGTGTTCAAATCTTGAACACTCAAAATACCCTTAGCTTTTCACCAGAAATATTCAAAAGATGAAAAAAAAAGACGTTACTCTGCAAAAAATACTTAAGGTTGAAGTGGCATTCTCTTTCAAGTAGTCCTACAGCTTTATAAAGACAAAAAAACCATATATGGCAATAGAAACAAACATCAAAAACCTTACCCATCTACTTCAGATTAATTAGTATCGGAAAACATCAAACATCTTTTTCCCCACTTCAAACTTATCTGTTCTATAAGAAATTTTTTTCTTAAGTACTATACTGTTTGAATATGATGGTGAAATCTCTTCAGTGGAATGCTGTTCCACAGTGCTTATGTCTCATAAACAGCACAGAAGAGTCCAAGAAAACTAAGAAAAGGAATAGCCATTCCAAGCTACCTAACACAGGAGTTGCCTGAAACATCTGTGGCAGCAAAAACTACTTAAAAGAGAATCTTAAAGTCATGTATGTTTGAAATCAGTCAAAATCATCTTTGCTTTGCTATAAAACATAATTTAAAGGGATTAAAAGAATAAACTGAAGGGATTTAATAAACATTTTCAAGAATTACTGTAAACTTCAATATAGTAATAAATGATCAGTTTAATAACTAAATTAGAATGTTATGGTTTTCCTTAATAGAAAATTAATGCTGACTGAATGTTACATGAGTACTAATTAATCACTGTAGGTAAAATCAGCTCTTTGACAGTAAGTCCTATCAATTTTTTTATAGATCATTCTGCATCTAAAAAAGCTAGTGTCACCCTTCATCTTAGCTGCTTCTTTTGTAGAGCCAATTATGAGTGACAAATTTATCATTACACCAGGACTGAGTTCTTTTGTCTCACCAAATCCTAGCACCTTTAAAAACACCTAGCTTCACGTAAATATTTCTTTAAAGGTACCAAGCGTAAGAGTTAAAAACTCTTCCTGAATGTTATTTGACATTTGATCTGTATGACAGTACATATTTGACACATTTCTGGCAAGCAAGGAAAGAAATTTCTTCAAACAGGCAGAAGTCACATATTATGAACAGGAAGGAAAACTCTTGTCTGGAAAAATGAATATACTCTAATTAGTCTGGAATAGGACTGTAAGGGAGAAGAGTGTCACCGAGGATTTTAGAGTGGGGACATATTTTCAGGACTGAAAAGTTTCCAGTTTTGCTTGCTGAATGAGGGGAAGTATCAGCTGCGGGTCAACTTTCATTAAGTTAAATGTTTTCCTTAGCATTGCCAGAGTGTGTGGTAGTACCCAAGTAATTACCTGCTTTCCAGTGGTGCATTACTGCCAAGCACCCAGCTGTCCTGCAGCTGGACTGACTCAGGTGTGGTTTGCAGCTCGGCGGGCAAAGCAGCCGGCGGGGCCGGACTCTGATTCCTCCTATTTGTCAGCGAGTTTCTGTTAAGTGAGGTGATGGATGGGTGATGCTGTGCGGAATGTTGCTTGTGAGAAGGTGGCAAAGGCTGCAGGGTCGACTGGCCTTGGTTGTTTGGAGGTTGTTCTAAGAAGAAAGAAAATTAAAGTCCGTTATACAACATCTTGGCATTTGCTACAACCAAAGCAGAATGAGAAATTCAATATAATCCTATCATCTAATATATTTGCATATTATTCTATTAGCAGACATTCAGTGACATTCTGTAAGAGCAAGTTTACCCTTGATACACCAAGTTCTAATTAATACACAACAGATGGTAAAATTGCTTTTGGTTTTAATTTGTTTCAGGTTTTTTTCTAATCTGGTTTTATTAACACCTACAGAAAATAGCATCTGACAGATCCCCTAATGCGCCTTTAGACTTCAGCTTTTTTTAACAAACCAACCCTGAAATTAAATGGGTAATTTCAGTAGAACACAAAGGTTTTCAAAATGCATATAATCCCTATAATTATTTAATGGAGCTTTTTAAGCTTTATTTAACTGCAATAAATTATTACAAGCTAGTTGCTAAACAGCAGTAGACTAGTTTAGTGCATTTCAAATAAGGCAGATCTGCACTATGATCTGCTAATAGATGCTAAGTATTCTTTAGCAGAAGGTCACTCTGTGAAGCAGATGTTGCTTCATGGATATTTAACAGACTGATTCACATCTGATTACAACGTCAGAAGACTCATATACTTAATGACCGTCACATCCATTAGAACCCACACAGAACAGATTTTCCAATTTCACACCATGCAATGTAAATACAGTTTGGAGGAAGTCACAGGTGACAAGACAGTCAGGCCATCAAAAAAAAGGAAATATTTTCTGACTTAACCAAAGCACACATCACCCATGAAGCTTAAACCCAATACCTCAAAACAGCAAAACCTGCAAACAAATGCCTCCATCAATGTTAGGCTTTAACAATCTGTTCCATAAAATCAGCAGCAAATAAGTCATAAATGTAAGCCGAATCTTTTACAATGCAATGCACATAAAACTAAAGAAACCTTGACACTTAATTTATCAGACTTTAGCAATGACTGATGACACTTAGACGCGTAACACTTAACAATTATGAAATTCAAATTGCAATCTATTTCCTACCCTAATGTAGAAGAACACACTTCATAGAATAAATGCAAGTGTTAGGCAGAGCAGAAGATACAGGACATGCAATTTTCTCAGAGTGCAAAAGCTTTTAGGTAGTTTTTAAATTAGTTCTTTGATTTCCATAAGCAAGTCCCTTTTGGAACAGGTTATAACTGCAAATTGTTACAAACTCAATAATAAAACTCTGGTACAGAGAACAAAGGAAAAGTATTTCTGTTGAAACAGATGTTTCCAATAATTTATAGGTGACTGCTACAAAATTAACTGTGAGCAATTTCCCAGGTTGTGAACATTAGACAACATGAAAATGTTAAGAAATAGACTTAAACAGAAAAAAACAAGTCTTCGGAATAATTTCTTTTCTGAGGACCACATTCTTCTTTCCAGTCATTTTGTGTGGTCAACATGACTTTTATCACAACCAACAGCAATTCTGAATCTCTCATTACTAGAATGACAGCATTTACACTGCTAGTGAGATTTGCAACAGCAAATCCCTAATATAGTAATGCAAGATTCCAGTCAAGATAGGATACAACTGATAAGCTCTATCTTCACCAATACTGACATAAAAGCTGTCACTGCATGTGATTACAATCACTATGAAGGGCTTTAAGCCACATTTCAACAAGCCAGCTAAAGAAAGTTAATTGACCAACACTTGAGCAAAGAATTTTCCCCATGTCTACTAAAAATTTTATCTGATTTAGATAACAAGCTATTTATCAGCTGGTGCACAATTAACTGTGGCCTTACATTTTGTAATATACAGGTGCATATAAAAATACATATTAAAAATATTCATGTGCACATGTGTCTGTGTAAGTATTTACACGTACATACATGCAAATATATCTGTACAAATTATCAGTTACACAAATTAATTTCAAAAAAAAACCAGAAAAATGGCAGGTGGAATGAAGTAATTCACATTAATTTATTTTTAATCAGACAAATTAATTAAGATTGTTCTTAGAATCAGGCTTATTTTTTATTCCTCTTTTTGACTCTACTATCTGCCTAGTGCTTTTGGACAGTTTTGCCATGATCACTGCAAAACCCTCCTCCACTGAAGCTTCTACCAGTTGAAATGTTATTCTGACATTCCTCTTTTCATTAATTTCTCTTCTCATTTACAATCTCTTCTGAAAATCAATCAGTCTATCACTTTTAGTACTAAAGGTCTTGCACCATTCTCTGCTAAAGACAAAGCAGAGTATTAATCATCATTGTTCTGTTGTACAAAGGAGGGTGTGAGTACCAGGCTTGTCTGAGGTATATGTCAGACCTTCCCCCACACTCTGCTACCTGTGATAGTGAAGGTTCTGGGTATTTATATACTCCACAAATAAATGCACAGATGTAATAATTACTCTGAAAATATGCTGGAAGGATGAAATTGGATTACTCAGACCATAGGCCAGCTATCCAGGCCACTACTGGGGATTTAGATTATTTTAGATAAAATTACTGTGAACCAAAAATTACTGTGAACCAAAAGCAGAAGGGCCTGCTATATAACATATGAACATTACTGACACTGAAGACACAGAGGAACATATAAAAGAAATTAAGAGAGGCTAGAAGGGAGCTAGAAGACCAGAGCAAGTGCAATTCGGCAAAGATCACTTGTCTTCCAATCCCACTTTCTCTCTCCACAGAATGCTGACAAGTGACATTTTCTCGTGCCCAAGGGTGGCTTTGATTGGCAGGGAATCTACAGCTTCCTCAAAATCAAAAATGCCTGAAAAATCTGGAATGATTTATTTCTTTTCTAATTGGGCAAAACCTATAGGTAGAGTTGCATTTAACAAGATTAGATTTTCCATAAATCAACAGAGCTAAAATCTATACTCCTTTGAATTTCCTCAGTCCAACACTGTCATTCTGAATGAGAGATCACTGAGGACTGCTGTTTGGATCTGTTCTTCAACCTGCCAGATTTCCTCAATACACAGTTCTTCTGATTGCTGCACAGTTTCTAACAAAACCTTAATATTGCACCACTGATTTGTGAGGAAGAGAGAATCTTCACAATAGTCATGTTTTCAATGACATTCTTAAGCTGGAGCCAGATTCCCTTTTTCACTCTTTTAAGGAGTTAAGAGCTAAAGAACAGCTTTCAGTATTACTGAGGCTTTCAGACAAAGGTATTGGTCTTACGGAGTAATAACCTCTCAACATCCCTGTGACACTGAAAATATTCTCACTGCACATGCAGGAAAACAGGCATGCATGTTAGGTGATTCACACAGCTCTCCTGAGAAATTAGCATTACTGCCAGAATAGTTCCAGTTTTCTTGCTATTCCTACTTAAGAAGTTTATAAGGACAGTGGGATGACACAATATGTACTTCATGAACTCTGCAGCACTGGGCACTATTCCCTGTAATAGCAGCCTTCCATGCGCTGCAATATCGAGTGTCAAGACGCTGTAACTCCTCTTTCCTCCCTACCAACCCCTTTGTTGGAAAATAGGAGTCCTAGAGGGAAATACCTCTTCCCTTGGTTATAGACATGACAGCAGCCCTGGGATTTGGCCAGCTCCCTCACAATAAAACACTTATTAGAAGAAAAGGCATTCAAATCTGATAAAGTACAATTGGGTTGAAATACTTAAAAACTATTCCAGAGAGGTACAGTTGCTTTGCTTTAAACTGGATTTTAAATGCTATCTTAATTGATTTAATCTAAATGGGTATGTCTAATGTACTCTAAAAATAAGCAGATATGGGTAGGTTCAGGTAGGCTTATGTCTAAAAATGTTAAGTTTTAATTGTAACATTCCTGTTCATTCAAGACCTTGATGACTGTAGAGAAATCCCATTCACCTTAAAGAGATTTCCAAAGCAAGAGGCAAATGTAAACTGGCCCAGCAACCAGTCTGTCAAAGTTCTTCAGGTGCAACAAAGAAACCCCACATTTTTGAGGCATTTGTTGAGTAAGAAAACATCAGATAATTATATGTGTGAATCCATGTACAGAATTCAGCAAAGTCATAAGAAATTGGGCAGAAAGCTACAGTTACATGACTTTTTCAAAACATATTTAAATTGTTATTTACCCTAGGGAATCACAGTGAAGCAAAGCCGCCTTTTCAATTGCAGAGGTAAATTATATGCAGCTCTGTATCCTTTCACAAAACCTTTTCCTCTTTTATTTTCAAAAAGTAATCTACATTTAATTAATTTTATCATTTAATTGTTACAGAATTTGAGCAGCATAGGAAGGAGAGACACTTGTGATACCTACAGTCACATGGGGTAAAGGGGCTAATTCAGAGGCAGAAAAGCAGACCAAGTATCCACAAAAAAAAGTCATTTGTTTCATATTTTGTGTGATAGTCTTTCTGTAACAGATGGATCATTGAGACCTGTCAGCTAGCTATGCAACTAAGAAAAAGAGAGGTGATTTCCATTTGATAAGGATTACACTTTTAAACAGTATAGAACTAATGTGAACTTAGAATTTCAAACACAAAAGCAAAGTCTTCCATTATGATACAAACATTTCAAATGTGAATAAAATGTTATTCAATATCTGTGTCTATGAAAGTCTTAACTCTTTCTGGTCAGGCTGCTCCTTTTCTATTCTCTCTTTAGAAAAATCTCTGCCATGGTAAAGCAATATCCATAATATGTACTAGAAGTAAGAATCTGGAGTAGGCTGAATGGTTTGGAAAACTGGTAGAAAAAATACCTTTTGTTTGCAGGTCACTGGTCTCTGGTCTGCTAGCCCTTGATTGCTAGCAGTAAAAAGTAATTTCTATAAGAACTGATTTGATTTCCTCAATAAAACTCTTCAATGGACTTGAAATTTTACCGAATTGACATGTGGTCATATCTCCAAAAGTACGGTAAGCAGAAGTGGAATTTACCTTTGAAGTCCCAGCAAATTGAAAAGCATGGGTATTATGGCTTAATTATTCCTCCCAAAGGAGCTCTTTTTTTAAGTACCTGCTTATGGATGGGTAAGACAGGCTACCTGCACCACTATGGGCAATGCTTCAGGGATCCTGTGGGCAAGCAAAACCAATCACCCAGAACTCTCTGGTCTGGGAGCGCCTTCCAGGAGAAGCTGCATTTAATTAATGAAAACAGTAAGAAGGTTATGTGTTCAGAAAAGAACTGAGTATTTAAGTGTTCATTTGTAATTAGGCAGATCTGTCTTTTGAATGAACCAATGCTTCACTTCAGTTTTTCCTGCCAGGGTGTGCGAGGCTCAGAGTTTCCTTTCTGATCACTCACTATAAGCCATAGGGGTAATTTAAGACAAGTTGCTGTATGTGCTTATTTTGTGCTTAATGCCAAGTATTTGATTAGTCTTATTCACATCCAAATTGGCTCTGCTCTGCCAAATGCTTTAAGGATCCAAACCACACACTCAACCCAGGGACTGAGGTGACACACTGCCTACCACCACAGGAGAGTCCTTTCACTCTGATTTGTTGTCAGCCTGCACACCATCCTTTTCTGCTTGGTTTATAACTAATGGATGTAGAGGAGGAAACAGAACTAACCCACAGCCACTGCTGCTGACTTCTCTTGAAGCACTCTGCTCCTGTGTTAGATACATGGTGACAAGCATAAGGAGAAGTGACAAGGACACTTTGATCTAGTTATGCACATTGTGAGTGTGTATACTATTATAATATAAAATGGGCAAAAGTTAAACAAGTAGCTTAATCAAAGTGGGCCAATGTTTGTATCCTCATCAGTACACAATGCCTGCAGGATCTGAAACCTGTCAGGCTACCTGGGACTGAGAAACTACCACTGCATTTAATGCAGGATAAACACTGAAAGATTGTGTTGCCTTGCTTATGATTTTAAGTTTGGGAGAAATATAAAGAAAACGTTAATTTTTTCATCTATATTACACATTTTCCTCTAGAATGCAACATGACTTTACTTTTAAAAGTGAAATAAAGACTTCTGTCCTGAAAGGAAAGAAATACTTATTTCACTATGGAGAAACTCAAAATGATCCCATGGCTCACATGTGGTGTCTAAGACCAGATGACAAGAGGAGAAAAGTAGCTGGAACTCCCTGGAGGGCAGTAGGATAGTCCCTAGCATGCAACATTGTTGTTTAAATCACAAAGTATGTGCTGGTAATTTCCCACACCCTATTAGGACACTGTTCTTTACCAGTTAAATATACACAAGAAGGAAAAGAAACAAGACATGAAAAATAACCGCAAGCTTTAGGAACTGAAGAAAAAATACTTTTACCAATGTCTTTCAGCTGTGTTATCTACAGGAGCATTATATTTCCAGTTAAAGGTACACTTGTAACTTCATCTATTTCACATGCACTGAGCATAATACTTTCCCTCAACATCTTCATACTGATAATACCGTGCATTCTCAGCTGTTTTATAATTCAGCTCTCCCTAGTGTTTTATAACCTTGCTGCAGAAATAGAAAACACCAGTTACTAATCTATTCCCAAAAACTTTGTAAAGTATATGAACTGAGCTTTAAACTTACTTGAAAGGCACTCTTTTGTCCCTGATATTTTTAGAATAAACAAGCTGAAAAGCTTTACCCTATATGATATGTGACCCTATGAAGATAGATAACATAACTTTCTATTTTAGGGCATTTATTTTGAAAATCTGATTAAGATAGATGTCTCCAGTTTGTAATTCTTCAATGTCATGTTGTCATAGCTCCCATCAGCAAGATGCTTTAAAGCCTTTCGATTAATATTGTATGCCAGAACTGAAATTACATCCTTTGTCATTTAGTTCTTAATGGTGCAAGTGATATCTATCAAATAGTGTTTTATGAAGCATGTGTGATTTTTATTACAGGCTGTTTTCACAAATCTTCTTCAGGTTTCATAAAGACTGTTCATGGTTCACAACAAATATGCCTTGCATTTAAAATCATGCCAGTTGTCAATGGAAAATAAACCTTGGATTTTTCAGTGAGGTTTATCAATGGAACAAAACTCTTCCTTAATTTAAATCTGTATATAATCATCTTAATTAGCAAAGCAAAAATATTACTGTAAGCCCTTCCACTTTACATGAGAACTCTAGAGAAAAAACCCTCTGAACAATGAAAAATGTAATAATGTTTCATTTTCATAAGTAAAGGGTTATGTTTGCCACATCTTGTAAGTGCCCTAATATTTAAAATAAAGATGGCACACAGGTAGAACAGAAGACACAACACTCCCCCGTAATACAACTCCCTGTAGTACAACAAGGACCTTAATTTGCAGCATCCATATTTGTAAGACAAGATGCATTTAGTTAAATTTCTTCAATTTACTGGAAACGAGATAGTTAGGGGCAGCTGAGAAGGAATCTTAAGGCTGGCTATTTTTGGTCAACCTGCAGTTCAAGCAAAAATCTGTAAAGTCAATAAAACTTAGGCCTTAGATGACAGATGAGCAGAATATATTTTTCAAGTGTGTTTTTGTCCAAAGACTTTCTCTTGTTACCTAACAGAGTAAGGCAAATGCACTGCAGGAAGAAATCCTGCCCATTGAGAAGAAAGTGGGCATTTCTTCCACAGGTGGTGGTGAAAGGAAAAATCGCAGGATTTACTTCTGAAAGGTTTATTAAATGTTGTTTCCCCTCTCTGTTGTTCACTGTGGGAAAACGGAACCAGCTCACTTTTAAAGCATTTTTTCCATTAGCTGGAATCGATTCTCAAAGCATTCCAACATAAACACCTCCAGCCAGCAACCACTCCATTAACCCCTTCACTACATATGTAACACCCAGCCAATATTACGGCAGGCAAAATCAGCTTAATTTAACCATAGAGAGATAATGTTTTCTTATTTCTTATTCTTTCTGGTCAGGCTGCTATAAAAGATACCTATATAAGGGCCCAGCTAACAAAAGGTAGTTACAAAAGCATATGGCGTGAAAGAGCTCAGATTTGGAGAACAAATACCACCTGGATCAAGGAAAACCACTGATGTTACCATCCATAACAGACATTTAAAGTAACAAAGTAAACTGGACTTTGCTGGTTTTCAACTGAACTGTGGAAGCTTAATCATCTTATGAAAGCTGAAGCTCAGACAAATATTTCAGCTTCAGTGAAAAAAGCTATAGTGGAACTAGTTCAGGAAACAATCTTCCTAATAGTAGCCTCTTTATCCCCAGAAGGATTTAAGAAGGAAGCCAAAAAAAGAAAAATACAGAAACCCTGATTAGGTAAATTGAAATTTAACCTGCTGGAGTAACGTGCTTAGGATTTTGCTTTCTGTGAAAATGAAATAAAAGAGAGAATATAAAACCCATGATGGCAGCCATGCCCACAGGATGAACGGGAAGCAATAGTGTACTTCCAGTCCTGCTGTTGTATTACACAAATGCCATCTCCTTCCACCCCACCCTATCCCACAGAGTAGTTAGTAGGGATACTAGTATACATTATTTATATCCTCTTAGGACCCGAGGTCTGTAAAACCAAAAAAACCCACCACTGGTAAAATGTCATTGACTTATTTCCAACAATTTACCTGGATATCAAACTGGGAAAAGTTGCTATCACACTGTGAGAAATGAGAAAAGCTTGGTCACTAGAGACAAAAAAAGGATACTCAGCTTATATTATCCAGAGATTCAAAATACAATAATGCAGCCTTCAGTGGTGTGCTACTGGCCTGGTTTCTCCACAGGTTCAGATGCTTTGCATGACTGCGGGCTTGGGGTTTTTTCCCCGCACTGGGGTACAGTGGTCTCCTAGAGAAACAGCCTGTGAGGAGGGGTATCACCAAGACCACAGGCTTAGTCAGAGTTTTTTCTTCATCTTCGTAAATTAAATCATCTTTCATTCTTGTTTAGAATCAGAAGTGAGAAAGCTATGCATTATTGTTAGCTTCAGGCAACCTTCTTTGCTGTTAACTCACGGAAATCAGTGGAGAAGCATGTTTTCAGTTAACAAATTAAAGGCTAACTTGTTAATCAGAGAACTGAGGTTTCCACTGAAAGAAGACAAAGCATGAAACAAAAATGGCGAAGTCCAGCTAAACGACTTTGTACAGGCACAAAATTTCAGCTTCCTAAAATGGTGACAGGGGACTGGAGTTAACCTGAAAACCCTTTGAGTACATAGCACAAACCTGCCTGTAGAACACAGGTAAAATGATGCAGAGTATGTCATTCCCACTGTGCTCATGCTGCACCTTGTGTTTATAACAAATACGGACAGACAATTGTGACTGCAAAAATTGTGATTTATAAATAAATGTCAAAAAGAAGAATCACACTTCAGCTGTAAGTTGGGTAAGTTCTACAATGATTCAGTCACAAAGACAGTGTGTTAATATATGTACTCGTCTCATACCACATGTTTAACTGGAGTTAAATGCTGTTCCCACTGCAAAGTTTGATGTATAGCTTCTTAATAGATTTCTTAGCATTTTCAAGTATTAGATAATTTTGGTTCCTATCCAAAATCATTAATCCTGAGTGAGCTATGTGTATGTTTTTCTTTGCCTTCTGATTTTATTTCTTACCACTTCCAAGAAAAACAATTAGCCAAAGCTGTTTATTTTAGAAGCATAGTTACTACTGTACAGGTTATGAAAACCTAAACTCTTTTAACCTGAAAAAATATACTCACAAGAGATGATTATGTAATGCTTACAGATGACATAATCATGCTGCAAAAATCTGCCTTTCTGTCCAAAAAATATATTGGCATCTAAACGTTGGTATCTAAAGGTTCTTTTACTACTAAACCTGACTTTTACTGACATACGGCTGACATTCATGAAGAAGGAACAAATCCCTTGTCTTCCTCAGCTTCAAGAGCCAGAGGAAAAATTCTGCATTAAATAGGTCAACTGAAGTTTTTTGTCATGGGCTTGCAACAGTTAACACCATCCCTTGAACAGTTTGCAAATTTACAAATCTGAAAGCAGTTTGAAAGGCTCCTAGAATTAGTTCATTATAAGCAATTCAATTCTTTACCAATTTCTGCATGCTCAACCCGTGTCTGTACACACAAGGCCACACTAATAAAATCTGTGAAAGATAAGCCAGGAATGGGAATACACAATATAAAACTTCTAAGCAAAAACCGGTGAGTTTGTTTCATCAGATTTAAAAGAACTCAGATAACAGGGATTTGTGTTTTGCTTTGGAGGAAATGAAAACGGAACAGGGCCAGTGACATGAAAAGAAAACCATGGGGGAAAACTGGTAGAATTGCACAGAAAAGAGGTTGAATGAACAATACACAGAGAAGACCTCACAAAAGTGAAGAGATGAGAGAAAAGTTCTGAGAAAAATGAGAAAGCATACACAATTTCATTAGGAAAATCAGAATAATCAAAGTTTTATGGAAAACATAGAAGTGAGATGCTTACTCTGGCTTGACTTTAAAAAAGGAATTTAATCCTGGCCTCTAGAGTTAAAGCAAAAATTCTTACAGACTGCAGCTTGGGCCTTAGAGCAAGAGGGAAATAAAGCAGTAGATCACCAGATGAATTCTTGTCTCCAAATCAATTAATTGATCTGTTATCAAGTATAAGAAATAAGTAGATTATGAAAGACAGGAAAAGAATAGGGAATCATGCTTCCAAAATAGCTTTTAAATACTTTTTCTCTTAACTGTGTCAAGGAAGAGAAACGCATAATAGGGGGAGGCCTCCACAAGAGCAAACTAAAGAACTATTGTTCTCTAATGACTTCAAATAAGCTTTTTAGTCTTATATTTGAATTAGAGTTTAGCTCTTCCTCTTTATGAAAAAAAAAACCAACAAAACCACTCTTGATTTTAGTAAGATATTACTCTATTCTAATGACAATCAAATCTAGTTAGTTATCAATCAAAAGAACAAATCCATTGCAAAAGATTTTTTAAAAGGTATTCTGGGTTTCCAGTACAGCTGCTTCCCTTCTCAGTAGGAAGACTGAGTCATTAACCCTCAAATCAAACCTCAACTTGGAATTGCTAGGAGTCGAAACAAAAACTACCTTTCAACCTGACTGCCTCACTAACTTATCAACAAAACTCTCCCCTACCAAGCACAGCACTTTAAGCAAATCTATAAATTCAGAGGTAGAAGTGGACATGGAGAGTGATTTACTTAGATATTTGTATGTGTTCACTATTTATTTTGTAAGTGCTGCGAAAGACAGCAGTAATGCTGAACAGCTTAAACAGACTGTATTGTAATTAATGATAATGGACAGTTCTGTTCAATACTAAACAAAAAGTTAGGGGTGAAAGTTCATAATTTAAAAAAGAATTTATAAAACACAGAAAAATTAAAAAACCAGTTTTTCTTACCCTAAAATTCTATATATATTTTCACAAATGACTGTAGGCTTTGTCTTTCCTATATGTATTTTCATTATGTCCTGGTTGTGTTGCTGCTACAAAGCTGTTTCCAGCAGATTATCTTTCACATCAGTTTTCAGCTAAACTTTACAGCTTCTTGACCAAACCAAGCTCCTTAAAACAACATGGCTGATTCATGTCACAATAAGCTTTTCCTTTTAATAACACTACTGTAATTCTCAGACAGACACTGACAGAACCTATAAAAGGTAGAGAAATCACAGCTCACTATTTCCCCCTTTGATTTAAATAGCCAACTAAATAGTACATACAAAAAGCTCCCAGAAGAGTAGAGTAAAAGTGTTTTTTTTTGAAAATAAGGTTTCTGAAATAATGGAAAATACACACAAATAAGCACAAAGAATATCACCACCGGGGTGCAGTGAAATGTGATGAAATCTCCAATATACCATTAGCAAATGCAAGCTGAATTCATTCCATGATGCTCCTGACTTCCATGAACTGCAGCAGCAAGAGACATTGCTGCTTCTTCTGGGATAAGCAAAGGCTAAAAAAATGATTCATTACAATTTTATGTTCTTCTGGAATTATAGATTTCACATATTTAGTTTTTAAAAAAAGACTGATCTGAAACTTCCTAATAGTAACCTAATTTCTACATACGCAGAATTTGTGTTGCCAATTACTTAATGCAAAGGAAGTGTGTAAACTCCCTTTAAACCTAACAGCTGTCATTTCACCAGTAACAAATTTGGCAAAAGCATTTCTAGGTATGCTGGGAGAGCACTTGCGAAGACAGCTTGCTCACCATGTAACACTGCTGATTTATGAAGCTCCAGTCAAGGGGGACAAGATTTAACACAGGCACAGAGCCAGCAGAGATCTGAATGACTGGACTCCCCGAAAGCCTGCTGCCTTCTACTTGTGGAGAAAAACCCCTCTATTTCTAGCATAATCACACCCTCTCCACCTGAACATGTTCCCCAGGATCCATCTCCTGCCTAAACTATCATATTGGAAAATATCTTTCTTTTTGTCTTCCGCTGAAACTGCAACACTCGAGACAAGGAACTCGTGTGGGGGTGGTACATGATTGCAAGGGAAACAGATGGTCTCAAGCTGAGAAGTCTGGTATTTAACATGCTTTTATAACTACCACTGGGGGCTAAAACCAAACATTTCAGGAGGAAGAATTGTTTCATGGTAAGATCGCAACAGAGCATGTCAGAAAATCTCTTTTTGTATTCCTGGCATAGCCAGTGGTGTGATCACAAGCAAGCAAGAGGCTTTGTACATCCAGTGGTCTTGTTGCTGAAACCAATTATGTGCCCAACAGCTCTTTGCTGCTCTTGGAATAGTAGACATTCTATGTGTAATTGTCCTCTGCTCTTAGACCAAATTTACAGTGGCAAGTACACAAACAAACGTGTTTGCAGAGGGGAAGAGCAAAGGTAGGCTTTGTGTTCCCTGAGAGGTGACTCCACACTGCTGCCAGATTGGGGAATGAGAGGGGATACTCGGAATACCAGATTTTTTTCTGATATAGGTCAAGTTTCCACCATGTGTGGGTAGGGAAGCACACGTAACCCATCCCACCGGCTCCCTACAGAATTCCCTGCAGCCCAACTTCCTGGCTCCATGCAGGTATAAGTGCGAAAATGTCATGTGCATGTCCTTACCCAAAGTGCAAGGTTACATGGGTTACATGTGGCATTACAGGAGAATGTCCTGTCTTCCACAAAGACACACCATCAGTCTCACAAACAAGGTGACATTTTGTCACGAAAAGCTACTGGATGACTTTATAATCTCAGGTGAATTGAATCTATATTAGAGAGAGTCACACTTTGGAAATACAACTCTAAAGAAAATAAATACAAACAAACAGGAAGACTTCGAGGTACATTAGTTGCAAAAATTATCTCATCAGCAAATCCTTTTAGAAGCTGCAAACATGTACAATTAGAAGCATTTTCGAAAGCTGAAAGCCTAAATAGCTGTCAGCAACTTCACCAGCAAGTGTAAGTTATTTACAACAGCAAGCAGACAGATTATCAAGATAACAGAAGCACTGATTAATTGTGTAGCCTAAACTGGCAATGAAAGCAGAGTAGAGCCCTGTATGTGTGAATATTTATTTTTAAATAGGTACATTTCACTTCCAAGTTTTCCTCATTTAGTTGTTATCATTTAATAATAATCATTAAATCAAATTGCTCTTTTAATTTTTAAAAATGTTTAGAAGTAAAAACCTGTCATTGCAGATAGCCTTCTCAAGATTTTTCAAATCTCTGAACACCACTGAAAAACTGAACAGAGACTATGAGCTATTTTTGAGTTGCTACAACAATTACAAAATAAGATGCTTGCATGGCAATATTCTTCCATAACATCACAAACTTCAAGCATGGATTCCAAAATATTTTATAGCTGTCAGTAAAATTTGGGTTAAGATCTATTGAATTTTGTTAAGTACAGACTTCTTCATGGCACATTACATGTATTATATGCTATTCTTTAGAGACAAATGGAAAATCTCATGAGTTTTCATGTTTAGTGGTTTATATTCAGAACCTTTTCTAGCTGTACAGAACTTCTGAAAAAGACAAAGAATGATGCCTTAAGATTTAGCTTTCATGTTTTTCAGATTCTGTGCTGCCTAGGGGTGTAGTTCTGAGCCTCATGTGAAGTGTTAGTAAGCTCTCTTCACAGAGCAGGTAGACAAAACAAAAGTCTAAAGGGAAGCCAGAGAAGGCCTCCTCATCAGGAACTGTAGCAGCAGGACTAGGAGTACTGGGTACAAATTAAAAGAGGGTAAATTTAGGTTAGATAATAAGAAGACATTTTTTTATTTTCAGGGTGAGACACCAAAACAGGCTGCTGTGGGAGGTTGTGCATGCCCCAAACCTGGCAGTGTTTGAAGCCCAGTTGGATAAGGCCTTGAGCAACATGGTCTAGTGGGAGGCGTCCCCTCCCACAGCAGGGGGAATTGGGACTAGATGATCTCTAAGGTCCATTACAACCCCTTAACATTCTATGGTTTTATGATTATATGATGATTAACAGGGATCATGGTTAATGAGGATGTATTGAAATTTTGGAGATCTGAACATGACTTAAATGGAATAAGAAGCTGTGAATCTGTTAGTTTTGGCCAGGGTAGAGATAGTTTTCTTCACAGCAGCCGGTATGGGACTTGGATGGTATGCTTTGCATTAGTGCAGGAAACAGTGCTGATAAACCAGAGGTATTTTAATTATTACTGAGCATCACTTAGAGAGGCAAGACCTTCTCTACTCCTCTCTAAACCCTACCAGTGAGGAAGCGGGAGGTGCACAAGAAGCTGGGAGGGGACACAGCCAGGATAGCTGATCCAAACTGGTCAAAAAAGGATATTCTATAAAACAGGGTGTCATGATCAGCATATAAACTAGACGCAAGTTTGGCTGGGAAGCCACTGTTCAGTGACAGGCAGCAGTTGGTTGGTGATGAGCAGAATTCTTTTCTGCATCACTTGTCTTTCATGGGCTTTACTTGCCTTTATCTTTGTTATTTTCCTCTCTATTACAACTTATTTTTCCTTATTATATTTTATGTCAACTATTAAACTGCTTGTCTCAACCCACATGTTTTCTCCATTTCCTCATACAAATTCTCTTTCCCCTATCCTGCTGGGACAGGAAAATAAACAAGTGGCTGTGTGTTGTTCAGTTGCGGGCTGGGGTTAAACCATGACATGCAACTACCAGCCTCAATATGCTGGAAGCCTAGATAGAAGAAACTTACACCCTTATCCCATGAATCACAATGGATATACTTTTTCTAGAAGCCAGATGGCTGAGGTTGCTGGCATGCAGAAAGTCTACCCTTGGCCAGCAGACAACTACGACGATGAATATGTCCTGGTTTTGACTAGCTCTGACAATAACCTGGGGGTTGAGTCAGACTAGTAGGAAAGTATGTAAAATGAAGGCACTTGAAATGCCCCTGGGCCCATGCCTCATTCAGAGACCTGACATAAATCTTGTCCATTGCTTCTTTCCAGTAGGAGCTTTGTAGCTTCTTTAAGTAAATGCCATTTGATTATTATTTATCATGTGTCCAAAACATTAAATTGCAGAAAAAATCACATCTGCCAGAGGCATGACTCTTGCTTTATGATTGTTTATAGTCAGTCCTCACACAAATGTAGGCCATGGGGGCACTACTGAATATCTGTCACATTGTGAGAATAATACAGATGAAAATCGTTTGGGCCATCAAAATAAATGACTCATATACTGAAGTGAGAGATTAGGCCACCTTTTGTTTAGGAAATCCCAAGAAAGAAATTTGTTGTCTGGTGAGCTGCTGCTCATGCCAGTGTTGTTTTCTCTAACAGTTACATGTACAGCTAATCTCATGTCAGTTTTCATAGTCCCAGCTGGTCAATTCATCAGGTTTCTGTACAACAGGATGTGTAAACAGGATCTGACACGATAAACTCTCCAGATACTCCAAACTGCATCGTACGTGGTGCAGATCTTTGCTGAACATCAGAAAAGATGCCAGATTTACTCCTCCTACAGTTAGTGCTCAGTAGTTTGTTTAACTACTTGTGTGGAGGGTTTTGCTAATACCAGTAGTCTTAAACAGCTTTGTAACATTCACATAACATATATGAAACTTACAACGGCTTTATAAGTTTCTTCTTACTGATAAAAACAGAGTAATTCTGGTTACTGGTCCTTAAGCTGTAAAAGTCAACCCTAGTTGGTTTGTGTGTCCTCTACATCAGAAACAACTTTCACTAAATGGAGATGCACTTTGAGTTTTTCAGTTTGTGCACACATAACAAGAGAGAATAGCAGACTAGTTTCTATGCAGATGGGTTTGTCCCCATTTAAAGTATCCTAAGTATCTATCAATTAGGCTATTTAATTAAGGCCTGAGCTTAACCATATCCACCATTCCTCTATTGAATTTACTTACCTTCTTTTGGTGGAAACAGGGAAACTCACACATAAGAGTCATTACTGAGCAAATAAAATCTTACTTTAAAAGGAAACATCATGAAAGAACATTCAAGAAAGGTATGTACCACTACTCTACTAGTCTCACTACTACTACAGTAATAAGGTTGCTCTTCACCCCCAATTCTTTCTGCATTCACACAGAAATACAGTGAACAGTTCTAAGAGAGACATCTGCTCTTACAGAATGAAGAATAAATCATTGTGTTTGATATTTGCAGCACTGTTACAGCTCTTGGAATATGAATATTTTACACCGTACTCTAGGTATTCATGCATATATATATACAAACCTATGGTTAATAAATACATAAACACATATCAGAAATACATTTTATTACTTTATTAATATCTTTTATACTTGCGACATGTCCTTACTGTTTAGCAGCATACAAATGAGAAGTTACTGTCTGGTGTTGCCTGTGATAATTTACATCTCCCTAAGGATAAGGGTGCTAAGCTTTCTTCAAACCACTTACTCTTGGCACCAAAACTGAGCAATTACAGCTATGTCTCACACTTTGTCTTTTAAGGATGTGGCATGTTTATTACTTGAAAGAGAAAAATGACTCCTACGATGATGTTTTAAAATCACTGGGTTCAGACTAAACACAAAGTGCTGTCTGTAAAAGACAAAGTTAAATTTGTATACAGCTCCTATCTCTATGGTATATGATCATAAAAGCCCCAGGCAGAAAAGTATTCCATCCTTGCTCTTAGCAGTACAGACGTACTACGGAAATTTCAATTAACAGTTTGGAAAAGTTTCCACAAACATTTTGCTTCTATACTAACAGCTACTGGGTTTTGACCTAGAAATTATTATTTAAAATTCAATTGCAAGTATATGTTGCAATGGCACTTTGCAATCTTCAAAACTACAAGAGTAGCTAATGACAGTTTGCTTGAGACTTTTAACTTCTAAAATCATAGACTTAGTCCCACATCACACATGCCTAACATGTAAATGCAAAAATCACAGCAGCTTAGAAAAAGACCTCAAAACAACTACACACGCAAGAGCAATTAGGAAATTGGTCTTCAGCTGCAAAACAAAACATGTAACACTGAATGCATAAAGCTGTCCAGTAAAATATATTCATTGCCTCAAATGAAGGATATGATAATTACAAGTACTTTCCATAAATCTGGAAAGCAATGTAATAGAAAATAAACAGCCAATAAAATATGAACAATTTGGAAAAAAATAACTCAAGCTATAAGTTCAGAGATACAAAATTATATTAGTCTCATTAATCAGTTCAAAATGCTGTATTAATGGACAGAAATTACACTCTTGTAAGATCTTTCCTTTAAAAGGTATCTATTTTTGTAGAGTCAGTGTGTCTGCTTTCTATATACTAAGTATGGACACTACAGAAGAAAAAATATATAATTAAAAAAAAAATAAAAGGCCATATAGGTTTGAAGGATTATAATAATGAGAAAACGACTGCTTATTTTTTTACAGTGATTCACTGTAAATCTTAATATATCTTGGATAATTCACATTGTTCTATTGCACAGAATTTCCTTACACCATATATGTAATAATGACATACTGAATGTATGACCATATGGTTGAGAAATATGACAGAGAAATTACTGGTCTGATAAACTGATAATATAATCACAAGTAAAATTCTCATAAGTTTCTAAAATATGACAGGAGAAGAAAAAAATTGTAAGTTACTTTCTTGTGCCTACAGAGCAGCAATTTAAATATTCTTCTCCTTCCTTAAAAAAACAGCCCCTATGTAATGAAGTCCCATAAAAATGCAAACATCTGAGAAAGGAAAAAACAAAGCACAATGAGAGACACAAGCACACAGACATGTTGAAGATGTTTCTACTAGCACACAGGAGCATGATAAAACACTAAAGAAAGAATGGTGAAAGACGTTTAAAACAAAATTGAGAAGAAGACTGACAAGGGAAGGACAAAGGCACCCGAGAGGAACAACTGTCCTAGGACATAAAAGCAGCAGGTATGTTGTTTGCAAAATTTTCTTCAAAGAGCAATTCTGCACTTTTTTTCTTGTTTGGCTTTTTTTTTTTTCCCATTAATGACACTACAGGGTGCCTCAGACTTTACTGCCTACATTTTCTTTCCTTTAAAGTAGACTGGTCCCAACTACAACACTAGAGCACTGGGAGAGATCCTGGGATTACTCACCTATGCCATGGATGTTCATCCACTGGGCATTACAAGGGCAGCTGTCCCCTGTGACCTCTGGAAAGCACCAGCACAGCCGAGGGCTGCTCTGCACGTCTCCTGTCTGGAGGGTACATGGCAGAGGGCACTGTGCACCCAGAGCAGGTGGGAAGGCACCTCAGGGTGCTGGGAGGTAACTTTTGAATTAATTGCTGGACAAAATGCAACTGAGCTCTCTCTGAGGACACACATTCCTTCAGGGCTAGAAAACACCCTCAGGTGTGATCTCACTTGTGTGTGATGTGCGTCACTAAGGCAGTGGTGTGTGTCCAGACAGGTTCTTTTTTTTGCAAAAGCTTCCATACAGTAGGTAAAATGCTGCGTGTTTTTTTCAGTACTTTTAAACTCTTTTATCCTTTGGCCAACAGTTAATCATTCATCTCACATGCAGACACAACCATGTCACTGTCACTGCAATCATATCCTGATGCCACTCTAATATTACATCCTTCCGCTTATGCAAAAAGCATTCTTATACACAGCACTTCTGCTCAAGTCCTGCTTGCTGACTGCCTTTCACCTCTTGAACAAAAATACTTTCTCTAATGGGCTGAAGAGAGCACAAAACACTACAGAGAACACAGTTCCCAATACTGCTTTCAGTAGTTCATTTATATCATTAATTTCTTTGGAGAAATTTGAAATTCCAGATTTGACATTTGTCTGTTAAATGTATGAATTTTAAAATATAAATTTAATAATATTAACAACATAACGGGGGGAATAAGATCCTTATTTCTAGAACAGGTTTGTTCCTGCACCAATGGTTAACTTCAGCTATTAAAATCCAGCCATTTACACAATATTGTGCAATAACAGCAGGCATACAAAACTGTATAAAGTGGAAATAAAAAAGATGGAGAAAATGGTTGGAGAAACACACAAATCCAGTTAACTTTCACACAGTGAGTGTAAAGAGCCATTTCATATCAAACTCACACATTAAAGACTAATATTTCAGGTCAAGTGGGAGCATCTCACCAAGAAGTCTGAAACCAACTACTCTCTACAGGAAAAATGGTCATGTGGGGAAATTAGTGCCATTACCAGTACCAACATCTCAATGATTCCTGCTTTTAATCCTCTTGTAAAGCTATTAAGGTATCCAGGAACACTTCAGTTCCCTGGGGCAGATCAGTAGCCTAGCACCCAAAAGGTTAAGATTATCCTGCTCTGTGAAAACCACATGAGATTGATATTTTTCTGTTTCTTCTGGCCTCTCTGCAGCTGCAAATTCCCCCAAAAGCCAAAGCAGCCACCAAGAGAAAAGACTGTGTGGTTTTTTTTGATCAATTTTCATCTCTTCTAATAGCTTTCCTGCCACAAGAGGGTAGGAAGGATCAGAAGCAGGCAGGATGTTAGTTTTCAACCCCAATTATAGAGGAATTGCTCTTTTAAGTATTCATGTTTGTGTTTTTGCTGACCCTTCTACAGATGTCTGGACTATTCTCAGAACAGAAAAGAAGGGTTAAAGAAAATTCTAGATTACAAGTTGTAATATGGATTAGAAGCAAAAATCTTATTTTTTTGTTTCAAAAAACATGCACATTACGTAGCACTCTACTCCTTTAATATGAAGACACTAATATTAAAAAAGAAATATGACATGGTTGCTTTAATTATGTAGAACTGTAATTGGCATTTATTGCATCGGGCTTCAGAGGGATAGAAGCCTGGGGTGGAAGCTGATTTTTTCATTAAATAGCTGCCCCAAGGCAGATACATTCTGAACAAAGCACCTTTTCATAAGATATACCTGTCCCACGGAGAGAACAACAAAGGGAATGAGGAAGGGGACATAGGAAGCCTGAACAAGGAGAGAATTATATGAAAAGAGTCCTATAAAAAAGAGAAAAAAAAAAATAAAAGAGAAAGTAGTAACTAGGATGGAGTGGCATGGTATGGTCTAATAAAGGTTAAATGACTTAATCAATAAGAAAAAGATGCTTTCAAAGACTAAGGGCAAAGAGACGGAAAGAAGGAAATTAAAACAGCACATCTAAAGGATAAGAAGGATTAAAACTAAGATAGAACAAGAAGAAAAAAACCCCAATACCCAACCTCTCCAAAGAATGAAAAGAAAAAGGAAAAAAAAAACCACATCCATGCAAACAGATGTCTTCAGGGAGTAAAAGGCTCGTGCCTGTTGGCATCTGTTTTACTGTAGATTTGATTATATGGCATTCCTCAGCACTTTTGACTGCTTAAGGAGCATTAAACAGATGAGTCATGAAGGATGAAGTAAAGGGCAGAGTACAGGACAATCTCTACTTTCTCATCTACATTCCTTTCCTGCTTTGCCTCAAGGTGGCTACCAACAGTTTGGGTCTGAAAGAGCCTGAAAAGAACATCTCCTTGCTTTTTTTTTCCCCAAGATGAGGCATGATACGAGAAAAAATGGCCCCTAATCAGTTACATATGCTTCTAGTGGAATGGGGAAGACATGTCTGCTCCTCAGTAAGACATCTGAACAACATCAGAAATTGATACAGGGTGCAGGTGAGCAGTCTCCACTGTTTGTACATTTAGTGTTCTACTGATATTCCACAACACCAATGGAAATCTTTATTCCTACCACGGCAAACAACAAATACAGCAAGATAAAGGGATCTAGTTTGCTAATGTGTTCTGTAGATTCAAATCAGAGGCTTTGCTGTATCACCATTTGGCTTTGTTTGTGTCTCACAGTCATTATTAACAGAGAGCTATGGCAAGGGGCAATGCCTTTCCTGTCTGAGATTCAAACAGTGGAATGCAAACAGGACAGCATTTTAAGACTCTTAATCCTCAAAGCAACAGAGCTTTGCACTCGGAGGCAGAAATCATGGCAAAGGAACTGTCTTGGTACTTACATCAGCAGAGAACATGTTTTACCATGCAGTGGTAAAAATACTGCATCTGCAACTACGTTTTTCCTTTGCTACTCAACAACTCCAAAAGAATCAAAAAGCAGTAGAGCAGCACCGATGCAGCAGCAAAAGAGCACTGCATCTAGAGGTTCCTGTACTTCATACTTCTTAGGAGGTTTTCCCAAAGGCCATCTGCAAATGCCACTGAATTGTTCAAGTATTTGTAACCACA
The DNA here is from genome assembly GCA_013400215.1 of Cisticola juncidis. Taxonomy (NCBI): domain Eukaryota; kingdom Metazoa; phylum Chordata; class Aves; order Passeriformes; family Cisticolidae; genus Cisticola; species Cisticola juncidis. The sequence goes on along the minus strand of VXBR01012230.1, from coordinate 2,316,662 downwards.
GGAATATACTTTTCACATTTCTTTAAATACATTTTCAGTTCTGTTGTAACCACAGGAGCGCAGTAACAGGAAATGGAAACATATGCATATATTAACTACAACTTAATTCTGCCAGGATATAAGACATTAGTTGCACTTGTGCAAGTTGAGAGTCACTAATCATCATCACTAAGATGAAAGGTTAGTGCATTGTTTATAGACTATTTAGTATTCATATTTGATTATTTCAGGATTAGTGTCGGAAAAATTATATACTACTAACCATACACAATCCCCCTCTAAAAATCTTTTAATCATTCTCTTGATTTTCTTTCTGCCTTCAAATTTCTTGAACTTTTTGTAGAAGAAGTATCCTATCCATCACTCAAAAATACATAAATACATGGTATTTAAAGATTCCAGGTGCAAAATTTATAGCCACTGTCCATCCTAAAATATGACAGAACAGATTAAATCTGGGGCAGCATACCATACAAGAACATCAACATTGTTAAAGCATGCATGAAGAATATGAAAGCTTCCCCCACTTCCCTAACACAGAACTGGTACTACAAGGTACTTACTTTTAGAGATATGAGGTTTAAATGCTTAAGTATAAGCATTTCATTCTTTACTAGCTTGAATTTTAATTCTCTCTCAAGGAATTTTATATACACAAAGGGGGAAAATAATGTGGTCTGTTGTGGTTATGATCATAGAAAGTTATTATATGATAATGAAGCAAAGCTGCACTCAAAGCCCAAGACTGTTTCAAAATAACTTCCAGATAAATTTATTTAACAGAAATGTTGATCTGAGTATTACTAATGATAAAGCAACTAGATGAATCTGGCCAGGCTGTACTGTTTTACTTGGTTGTTATTCTGCTGGTCTTTCTCTACAAAACCAGCCGTTTTAAATGTCTAGCTAACAGTATAAATCTCTGTAATAGGGCAAGGAAGAATTTCCCTTTCAGGCCCAAAACAATGCAAGTACACTGGCTGATTCCTCCACCCTGCCTAGGAATGTCCCTCAGGGCCTCCAGTCCAGAAGGCTTGCAAAGCAGTTTATTCTGGAGGGCTTTCTGGAAGCTAGAAAGGAGTTTTAAAAATATCTAACCCATCCTCCATCTCTGCCCTCTGTTTACTGGCTTAGCTACACAACAATAGCCAGAATTCACTACAATTAGGAGAGATACTACAGACTTTTAAACAGGACATTAAAATAAGAAATAATTCAACTTGAGTGAGGAAGACATCCATACATGATGCTGTGGCGCACTCTGATGCCAATTATTTTGAGTTATTCATACAAAATGATAAACAAACAGAAAAATATTCCACATTACACACCACTGATTAAAGGCCTTGAGGAAATAGATCAGGAAGGACATCTGAAGAAAAATATTGCATTGAATTTTAAAATTTTGAGAACTATACATTTAAAGGCATAAGGAACAACTTTATACTGTATCCCTTGAAAAATGCACAAAAAAGACTTGAAAAAGACCTATTATTTTTGAATTAGCCAAAATATGCCAAAAATGCTGCATACCCAAAGGTACATTAAGATCTGAAGTACATGAAAATAAGACGAATTATTGTTTCTCTTGGTGGGTACTTTTTTCTGATCATTACTATAAATTCTGATGTTAACAAGATTAAAATGGCGAAGTGCTTCTTTCTAATTTTACAATACCACAAAAAATAAACAGATCTTTGGACATGTCTCAGGCATTCATAACAAACAACTTCTTTACTAATACACTGCTGCTTTAAGAAACTGTATGTTTCAGCTTTTCCATTTCTTTAATTCCCATCTAGAGTGCCTGCTGGCAAATCAGCAGCATGTCGGAAAGGGGTGAAGATATATAAGTGTGAATTTCATGAAGTCTGTCGCTCCCTCTCTGTTATATATTTCTGGCCAGTAAAACAATGTAAGTACTTAGCTCCAAAACCCCATGTTGTGCGTCTCACCCCAGTGGCAATTACAGGAAGAGTCCAGCTGTAAAAACCTGATGGAGACGCTGGGCAGATTCAAAGCATCAAAAGCGCAATTCATTAGAAGTGCTTCACTTGTTTTCTGAAGCAATTTTGAAGCCGGTGTACACAGAGATGGGGGTGCAAGGTCACTCCTATTCTCGCCTTTTCAACACTCAGCAGAGGACAAACTACCAGAAAGTAACACGGAGACTCAAGAAATACCACAGACAGTATTTTAAAGCTTTCCTGAACACAATGTAGGATGCTGCTGAGGAGAAAGAAGGAAGCATTCGACAAAACACCCCTTGTGGTCTTTGCATTTAAGAATGAACAGAAAAACAAGCCCCTGACACCAACTACTAGCAACAAAATCAAGGGAAAGCTTTACTCTTGCTTGAACCTTTCTGAATTAACTGAAAGACTCAAAAGCAGCAGCCGGTATTTTGTACTCAGCCAAGTACAAAATAGCCTACAGAACAGCCAAGTCAGCCTCCTGTATATTCAGATATAACATGCTTTATTACAAATAAATTCCATTGTATGTTGTTTGAATAGCTACTGCAGGGTAAACTGAAGCTTCAAGAAATGCATACGAAGTAATATTTAAGAGACCTTTTCATGTGGAGTCTCCAGGTTACGGCAATAATGGGGTACGTTTACTGCTGATTACTGCAAAACAGAGTACCTTTCAACACAAAGATGAGTTGGACTGATGGCAAAATTTACAATAACTGACTTCCTTTCAATTTGCAAGTATCCTGTGATTACAGTATTTCCAAATTGAGGACTTTGTTTTGTTTGGGTTTTTTAATGACAACAAAGTATCCTGTTACATAAACAGAACTGTTCTTTGACACTGCATCTTGCTAACTGTTTTGGGATTTATCTTCAAGAGAAGAATAACAATAAAGAGGCAAATTAATTCTGCTTTCTGTAACTGAGCAGGGATACTAGTGTAAATATACAGAATTCCCATGGAGAGAATATTTAGTCTTTTGTAATAAATGATCAGTAACTTAGCAGACAGAAACAACCTTACTTTTTTCTTTCTCCCCCTCCTGGCTCAGAGAACATATCTGGTACCTATGAATTCTAACGATTAAAATAATTCTACCAATTACTTTGCTGCATTCCAGTAAGCATAGTCAAGTATGTAATGCAATAAACTATGCCTGAATGGTCTGTTTACCCCAAAGCAAGTTACAAGGAAAACTCTTTCGCCTTAAAGGACTTGTCTCTTTGGAGCGTGCAGGCTGGCAAAAAGCCAAGGGAAGCTGGTGCTTAAGCAACCAAGACTGAGCAGTGCCTGTGTGCACTGCAATCTCAGCCAACCGCAGTAAATGTTATTGGAGTTTTTGTGCTGTAAAATTGCTGCTTTCATGCCCACTGCATCTGACAATAGGAATCCTTGGCCTTGCATGAGAAAGTAAGGCTGATGTGCCTTCTAGTCAGATCTCTGCATCCTTAAAAAGCAGGGTTACTACTCCTGGGTAGTCCTAATGGGTTAGTGACAAATAAATTCATGTCAATGCTACGTCAGACAAAGAAAGATACTAAATGGAAAAATATTTGTGTATGAAAAGAGCAGAAAACCCATGCTTTAAGCACAGTCCTTAAGCTATTAAAACTACTCATAATATTTAAAAAGATAAAGGATGCTAAAGGTGACAAATGTTTAGCCTTTCACTTTTCAAAGCAACTTTGAGGTAAGCTGTTTTCACAATCATCCAATACATATTATTTTTTTGCTTAGTGACTCAAACATGAAATCCTTAGCATTTCTCCTAAGAGAACTGCAACAAGCATCTGCCAGCTGAATTTCTGAGAGGCCTGCTTACTTTCAGCAAGCAGCATGTTTAAAGCACTGAAACACGATCCTCCAACTTACAGCTACTGAGAACAGAGTTCAAATGGAAACCAAAAGGCAATGAAAAGACAAATTGGATTTTTTTTTTTTTAATTGTCAAATAATCTGTTTTTTTTGCTACAGGAACTTTTCAACATTATAGAATAAAACGAATGTTGCAGTTGCATTGCAATGACCTGATTTCTCTATTAACCCCCACTAGCAAATTCCATTTAATCCAACAGCAATTCCTCAGAAGCATAGAATCAGGACATAGCAACCACTGGAACTATAGAATCAACTACCTATAAAAAAAAAATCAAGATCTTATTAAAACCTCACCATCTTCAACTCATTCTATGTTTCTAGAAAAACTTTTGTATTCACAAATCCATCGAGACTTGGTGAGCATTACAGCTCATAAGAAAGGCTTGCAAAACTGTGAATTCAGGCTGTTGCCACCAAGTGATGAACACATGGGAACATGCATAAGATCTTGAGTCTTCCCTTTCTAAAGATGTCTTTTTAAAAAAGATTTTGCACTGCAGTACAGAGTTAAAAATACTAAATCTTTTCCCGCAATAAAAAAATGAAAAACAAAAAAAAAGAGGTTAATGTGATGATGTGACACACTTACATCTGCTCCTGATGTCATTCAAGTTATTTGCTGTAGACTCACATAACGTTTGTTCCTCTGCAAGTCAGCATAAGCAGTATCTGGGTGAAGCCCTCAGCTTTGCAATTTACAATGAAAATAAACCCTCTGTGTGACTATTTCCTTGTCCTCTTACCTTCTTTATTACAGATTAATTTCTACTATAAATTTCTTACAGCCTACTCTCTGCACAAGAGCAGTACATCCTCGTTCTTGATTGCGACTTCAGGATTCTTCCATTAAACTGTGACAGAATTGAAATTCAAACTCCTTATCTTGCAATTAGGGATGTCTGCTCTGTAATCAAGCAGTCAAATGTGTGTGCAAGCACTGGCAAGAGGGAAGGATACATTTTTGACTCTTATGTTCATCTATCAAGCCAGGTACACGTAAGTTCACAAGTGAGCTGACATTTGGGTGCAGCATTCTTCCTTCAGTAAAATTATATTCTGCTTTTATGTTTCACTGTATTTTAGAATGAATTTATCTTCACAGATCTTCTTAAATTGCATGATTTTTTGTAATATGATTTTTGATGAGGAAGGAGGAGTGGAGGAAATGTCTCTACATCAGATCATACCCGCACCACGATACACAGTTGGCAGGTTGTCCCATCTGGCATGCATTTGAGTATAAGACGGATAATTTGTCACTCTGAATCCTCTGATTTGTGAAAAGGCCAAAATCATCTCTGGAAAGATATTCTGCGGCTAATGATACAGGAGGTGTGGGGGAGACTGTTCTTTGAAGGCTACAAAGGCCACAATCTGAGGAGAAATAATTGGGTCTTGGCTCTTCTATTAAGTAACATATTAAGAAACTGAAAACGACAAAAATCTCTGAGGAGCAAAACATGACTTACAACAATCAGATATGAGAAGTAATTGCCCACCGCTTTGCAAAATTTGATTTTGGAGGGGTGAGGGTGAGATTGGGGAACTGTAATTTGCTCTTGGCAAACGGACTGAATGCTTAATTAAATGGAACAAATGTACATTTTTGTACATTAAAGGAACAATGTTGACAGAAGTTTGGCTTAAAAAACAGTGAAAGAGGATAAAAAGATAGATTCATAAAATTGAAATCAAATATCAAAAAGAGATAAAAAATAAAGTGGCAAGCATTCAAGACACAATCCTCAAGTTTTTAAGGCAACTGCATTTGCCCCAAGCAAGTGGAACAGATAAATCTGTTGATCTGTAATTCCTGAAAGACATTTGCCTTCCTGCAATGTCTGACTTTGGGCCATAAGAAATTCATATGTTTCTGTAGCTACAAAGGAAGGCTGTAAGCACTGCTACACACTGGATGAAACAGAACTGTCTCTGGCCTGAGAAAAAAAGTCAGCATGTATTTTTATAACATGAACTTATTCTGTATTTACAGAAAGCTTGTCAAGTACCTCTATTCAGCATCATGGACATTGTGAATTTATGGGTATCAAACATTTTTGCTTACAAAATATTTACACTAGTATGTACATGCCCAGAAGACATTGGCAGTTTTTACCGAGAACTGGTAATCTTATTTTGTAATTCTGCAGGATATAAAATGGTCCAGCGGGTGGGAAGGGAAAATGGCTGTTTTGCAAATCATTTATTGTGGAAGGTCTGGACAATTTCAGAGTGTGGTCTGGGCTACAGGACAAATCAAATTCTGTTACATTTAAACAGGCAATGCATTTCAACATGCAGGCTGCCAATGCAACACGTTTAGCCATAGCTTAGTATGAAAATCTGTCATAAACTACAAGCTCACACACACATGATTTGAAATGCACAGAAATATTACTAGAAAAGCTCCAGGTCCACCCTCTCCTAATTGAATGTAGGTTTGTTCTCAGCCGTATGAGTTACATTTTTATTTGTTTTAATTTCATGTTACAAAGTGACAGAGCTTCTGTCACTTCATTGGGACAGACTTTGGTATCTTAATACAGTTTTCTGTTAAACGGCTTTTCCTAACTATGTGCCTAATTTTTCCTTTCCTTATTTTGATCCTGTTACTTTTAGTTGTATCCCCATACTGCAGGCAAAATGTTCCACTCTATCTTTGGTTATTAGCTTCTCTTTGCCAGCTATTAATTATTGCTTAAGCCATGGATTAAGCCAAAATTTAATCTCTTACCTATTCCCATATAGTAATACCTCTAACTCATAATTGTTTTGATAAACATGTATCTGAATAATAAAGTAAAGAGCAATAAGAGAATTTGACAAGACCTTTGAAGAAGCAAGATGCTTGAATTCCAAACATATTCCATTGGTGCTATGTCTAGGAATCCCTCTTTGCTGATATATTTGTATACCTAGCTCAAACTGTACTCGTGAGTCAGACTATGTTGCAGATTAATGCCTAATTAAAATTCTCTATGACCACTTCTCCTTGGATTTTTTCTGTATACACTGCACTTCAGACCAGCTTATATTTTTCATTTTTAATTTCATTAGTTTCTGGCTATACAATTAATGATCTTTCCATGCCCTCTTCTATTAACATTTTGTCTCTAGTTGGCACTCAGAACACTTGCTATTTAGAATCATCGGGAAATTTTTAGTGCCGTTTTTACTCCTTCATCCATATAACTAACGAGGATGTTAAATAAAACCAAGATTATAGCATATCCCCATGATGTTCTTCAATACAACTCCTCCTAGTTTGAATGATTAGTCCTAATTTATTTTCACAGACTATTTCAGACCAAGCAGGTCTGAGTTAATTTTTCAAGTAACATGTCTTAGGCCCACTGTCAGACGTGATGACAAATTGTACGCACTGATACAACAATGACAAAATTTAATTTACCATGAATTATGATATAAGAGATAAAAATCTCTTTAAACAATGTTTAAGACAACAATGAAAATAAGGCATGTGGATACCCTCACAGATTCCAGATGACTGATAGTTCTGAGAATGAATGAAAAGGAAAAGAAGTAAATATATATTCTTCACCGAGAAAACCCTAAAGAGCTTTTAAGCATTTAATCTCATGACCTAATGTTTATTTCCTTGTGTTCTAGAACACCCCCTTCCTCTCCTTTTGTTCCCCAATAATTTGAACTACTAAAATGCAGTTCATCAGAGTATGGTGCTAATAACACCAAGGTTGTGGGTTCAATCCCTGTGTGGGCCATTCACTTAAAAGTTGGGCTCGATGATCCTGTGGGTCTCTTCCAACTAGGAATATTCTATGAAATCTAAAGAACTCCTTCAGTGAAATTACATGGCAGGTGACAGCCTGGCTGCCAAGTTCTTAGTTCACCAGCACATGCAGTTTCTTTTGTGGAATAACTGTGGCAATGCAGAGATGGAATAAGGACTGGGAAGTGTTTAGTTGGCACTAAAGCAGGACTACCAGAAATCCACACGAGGTACTTCCACACTGGCTTAATTTGCCGTGGGCCTTTTCAATATGCACAGGTTATTTTCAACCTTCTCACAAGCCAGTTGCACATGAAGAGGGAAATTCATTTTCCTCTTCCCACCCCCACAGGAGCTGCAAGGGAAGAAAGTCACTAGCATCTTCCACTAACTTATAGCACAAAACCCTGTGTGTGCTTCCAACCTCACTTCCATTTCATTTTGCTCTCAGTGGAAAGAAAAAGGCAGAAGTGAGGCAGATTGTTTAGTTATGCTGGTTATACATGAACTGTTGTATCTACTCTGAAAAATAAAACATGAGAGATGGAGGGAAAATCTGAAGAGTAAAAAACCCCTCACAAACACCTAATAAAATTCACACATGTTCTGTACATGTGTTATATCTGGTCTTTACTAGTGCCAGGCGTGAGCATTGGGCAACTATTCCCTCAAGTACTTGTACAAAAGCAGAAGGTTCTGACCTTGGCTTCTTGATACTGTGGGATAATAAAAACAATAATTTCTGTATAGGAGATCTTTTGTATAAGCTCTCCCATCAAGTTCTAATGAGTCATCATGAACTAAAGTCCTCAATTTATAGAGAATTGTGCCACAGCACATTTGGTGTCTGTAAAGTGAGACGTCTTACAATGAGACCTCCGAATGCACAGAGGTCGAATACGTTTTCATTCAACCAGCTTTATGACATAATTTTTTCTCTTTCACAAGTTTAAATTTAGAGTTGTGCTCTAGATTTCCAAATTTGTAGGAAGGCTTAGCCATTTTGAACTGCAAAGCCCATCAATCTGCAATTCCCATGTGGCTGGAGCAAAATCTTGTTTATTAAGCATTACCTGGCAGATCCTTGATCAAGGACAATTGAAAACCAGTTTATATTATATTGAATTTTTCCAGATCTTCCCACTGCATAAACTATTATCACAAGCTGTTATTAAGAAACGTGGGAACCTTGATGCTCAAATGCGCTATACAAATGCTGCTGTGAAATACATACTTCTCTATTCTGCATTTTATGCTTCTCACATAGTATTTTCAATCTAGGAGGTAAAAATTCTCAAATCCGAGTTTCTAATTCAGAATCTTCAGGATTTCTGTCAGTAGTAAGCATTAAATATTAACTATACCTTGTCTTCATACCCTCTGCTTAAACTTAGAATTTAGCCCTTTATTTCTCATATTGAATTCTGTGTTAAAATATAAGCTGCTACTAATTTCAATAAATTTCCCTCCGAAGTTTGACTAATCTATAACTTTTCATGGAAAAAGATTAGGAAACTTATCAATATGCTTAAATACAGATACTCAATGACTTCTGTTGTTTATAAGAAGACTTAGTGACATAAGGAAACCCTCCAACTCAATCACATTCAAGAATCCTTTCTTTCCTCACATCTCCCAGTTCACTCTACTCTCCCTCTCACTTTAATAACTGTTTTCATTTCCCTGCATATGTATTCAGATATCCCTGTTTCTTATAAATCATTTTGCTGCTCTTTCTAAAAACAATAAATGTAGTAAATAAATTGTTCTGATAGCAGTAGACAAGAAGACTGACTGCTGGAACAGTTCATATACTGAGCTGCACCCTGAAGAACAAGCAGAATTAATCAGAGATGCTATGTAAAAGAAGAGTTATAACTGATGGTCCTAAAATTGATCTCCTACTGAATTTCATGACTTACTAACACACTGCTCTTGGAGAAATTAAATGATTCCTATTAAACCGTCCACAACACTTTGTACTTGATCTGAATTTTTTAAGCTACTAGTAATACCTCCATGTTGATCTTAGCTTCTCATAATAAGCATCTGATAACTCATTTTACTAATTTTCTCTTTGCTGTGTTAGCTAATCCCAGAAAAGGAAGCTAATTCCCACTGGTTAACAAAACAAGCTAATCAAACCCAGCCTCACAGATTAATATAATTCTACACACATATTCAGTTCCTTTAAATTTTGAATGAGCTGATCAAATAAAACACATTGATTAAATGAACTCATTCTACAGGAAAACAATCAGATGTTTGACTAGACTAAGAAGATATTAATTCAAATTTCTATTCAAATAAAGTCAATATAACTGAAAGCAGTTCAATAATATAATTTTTTTCAGACTGCACCTTTTTTATCCCTAAAAGCTTCAGCAGTGAACTCCCACCCTCTGCCAACATAAACACTGGACAAAGTAATCTGGAATATGGCACTGGACTTACTTTGAACCCATCAAGATTAGATAGCATTGAAAATTTACAAGAAGATGCAAAAGAAGAGGCAACTTGTGAAAAAACCCTCTTTCTGTGAAAGTGCTGCATTACTTACCATTTTAGCTAAAGAAACTGCAAGAATCAAATAATAACATACTAAAGGCCACAATTAAATGATATTGACTTGATAGGACAGAATTGGAGAAATCCACATACTACAATGCAATGCTACACAACCATGCATATCATCAAATAGAAGGGGTAGCTAACTTACTAAGTTTTGCTTTTCCCTCTTTTACAAAGAACATACTTTTTGCCCATCAGTAGGCCATCAGCATATAAAATGAGAACCCAACCATAAGCAAATCAGGTAGATAATCTAAGCAATATTCATTTATGTGCTAAGTGAAAGGAATCTTTCTTCCAGTAACACAAAGCCTAATCCTGCAGCTGATTGTGGAAATGGAAGTCCACTACCTGAACACCTATGATCCTCTCCCTTACCCAGCAGAAAACCAACAAGCCTGACTTAAATTATGGCAATCGCTACATATACAGTATACATGGTTAGCAAGTAGAAGCACTTCTAAAAACAAGTCTAATCTTGTGGAGAGAAGGATCATTTGACAGCAGTAACTGCAAACACTTCTGCTACACAAATACACTGAAGGGATGAATATCAGGCATCCACAGGTAGAGGATACAGGAGAGAATGGTGGGAAGAGAGAGGGAAAAGGAAAAACAAACACACACTTGCAGAGTATGCTGGGCTTTCCTCCAGCTTAGCAGAAGTCTTAGAAAGACCAGCAGTGTCAATGTACACCATGGTGCTGACTCCTGTCCTACTTCTAATCAAAACCCCTCTTACATCATTCTGCTAAAAGGACAAGACTTGACTTGACACAGGATCAGATGAAATTAATTTGGCTTGTCTGGCATGAAACAGGTTAAGGAACACTCCTGAAAGTTGGTAAACTCACTCGCAAGAAACTGTTCAAAATTTCAGAGGCAGCAACAAGACTTAAAATCTAGAGGAACAATGAACACTTATTAACTTCCTAGGATATGCAAGCAGATCATCCCAACTATTTAAAATTTTTCACAGTTTTATCTTGCTTTTGCATTTTTCATTTCTATAAAAGAAGGGTTGGAGGATATAGTATTCTAAATATACTGACTTAATGAACTAAATTAGGCTACCTTTTGGATAACACATATATTTTCTAGCAGCTTTCATATTCCTAGACCCTGATTATGACAATGCATGACCATTTTTTGAGTTCTTCGAGCAAGTTGAACATGCAAAAATAAAATAAACATTTATTTTAAAGACCTTAATCCAAATGTGTCAAATTCACATACATGAATGGTCTTAGCAGATTGGCAATTTAGTCATAACAACAAAATTTCACTCAAAGCTAAGAAGAGAAGCTCAAATTTAGTGTTGTGCTTGGCAAAATAATTCTGTCCAACCAGCTGATGTGCTATCTGCAAAAAAAAAAAAATTTCCCCATACTCCCTCTAGTGGTTCATCTGTAGGCGAGATTTAAACAATCAAAAGACAGAAATGGTTCTTAGAATATGAAGTGGCCTGTTCCAAGCTTTGTTGATCTACTCAAGAAGGGGTGTAAATTAAAAAAATATTCTCCCAGTCGGCCTAAACCAAGAAATTTTTTTCAGTCACGCAACAAAAATGGAAACCTGTGGCTAATATATTTTCTCACATCAAAAGAAAAGAAAAAAAAAGAAAAAAAAAGAAAAAAAATAAATAAGAAAAAAGAAATAACAAGAAAAGAAATAAGAAAAAAGAAATAAGGAAAAAAGATAAGAAAAAAGAAATAATAAAAAAGAAATAAGTAAGAAAAAGAAAAAAGGAAAAAAGTAAAAAGGAAACAAGAAAAAAAAAGAAAAAAGTGGTTTCTTTGGGCATGACATTTAAGCAGGCACTGGTGTTTAAAGTATGTCACTCTTTCTGCTTAGTGATGCTGGTTGGAAGGAAGAGAAACATGGATACATACATCTCAGAAGCCACCACTGCCTCCTGTCATCTCACAGTTCTCTTCCTTTAGAGCTTTTCCTCAGTCTCAAGTGCTCTATACAGTAACAAAAGCCCTGCTCTCCTTCCCTTAGGAAATGAAAGGAATGCCTGGAACACGCTGAACTTGATGAGGTAGTAAAAGACAACTTTTACATTATTCTGAAGCTAAATATCATGACAGTTTAACCAATTCCAGCCTACCCTCGAAAAAGGACAACCAAAGGTTAGTCACTTGCTAAAAACTACATTACATAATATATCATTAATAGCTACTGCTTCACATAAGCATTGCCTGTTAAATGACTTAAATAAGCTTTTCTACGTTAGCAGTTATTTTCTACTCCTGCTTATCTAACAGTAAAATAGAAAAAACTTTGCAGCATTTAAGGAAAAATCAGTTTAAAATACAGAGTCATTTTGATATATTTAAGTTTTATTAGACAATTTGTTAAGAAGATGGAAAATAAAAGGGTATTTAAACCATGGACAAAGTGTCCTCTTCTTACCATGACCTGGGACAGATACTGGGTTATCACCGGTCTGTACTAGATATGAGCCGGCGGTATAGTCCTCATCTGTATCAGAGTCCTGAACTGGCTGGCTGCCATTATTACTTAATAACCACCTCTGGTTGTCATGGAGATTGGGTGATGGAGGAGGGGAGTGTAAATGTTCAGTAACTGATGGACTAGATGAGGAGGATGGCATGGGAGGACCTATAAAAAAATAAAAAGCATTTAAAATATGGGTCAAGATATAATATGAAAAACAAATAATTTATTTCTTGTATCACCAAAAGGTGAATATTCTACTTCAAACAAGAAAAAAAGATGGACAAAGTAACTATTACAATTGCCTGAAATAAACTGGTTTAAGTGCTTTAGAAACCATAACACAATGCCATAACTTGATATTTGAATGAGCAGTGTTTATCATACAGGATTGCTTCTTTCAGTGGGACACTCCTGTCTAAAATTTACTAGTGAAAGAAAGTAATACAGATAAGCAGGCACAGAGACAGAGAAACAGGACCAGTTTTCCAAGCTCACACATACAGGGAAACTCACCACTAAATTTCTACCACAGGAGTTACTCTGACAGAACTTTAGTTTTCAGCAGTGTTTCTCAAACATGCATGCTATTTAAAACCCTCAAAATGTTTCTCCTGTCAAACTTCTGTCCATCTGCACAAATTGTTTCAAAACATGCATACCCAATGACTACATCCCATTTCTGCATCTTGAAAGTATCTATCTTAAAGTCATCAAGGAAGAAGACAGATTTAAATAAAGCCTTATGATATCATAACAATGCATTTAGTCCCTCAATAAAACAATAATTAGGTCAAAATGCAACAAAGAAAGAGTTACCTACTACGCCCTGTGAATATATAGGTTGTTCACAGTCTTTAGTGAGCACAGATCTGACTCAGAGTAAGACTGCTGGACTACTTTTGAATAAAGTATTGTTGCCTGTGCGTGGGGAATGCACCAAACATGAATAAGCTCTATTACATAATTTATGTTAAAACAAAAATTAGATTAATATGCATGGTTATCATTTGTAACTATAAATCTAAATTTAAATTAGAGAAAAAGGGGGCTTTTTGGGTCATATAATGATTTGGGTTTATGGTACTTAGTAGCACAGTTATGCTGGAGAGATGCTGTACTTCCCGATGTTAATAAATCATAATGGCACCAGTAGCTTGAATTACCTTTCCTCCACCTCCCTTGTACACTTCTAGAATCATGCTAATTATTTTTTTTTTCACATTCAGTTTATACCATCATATAGTATCTTAAATATCTCCAAAACATGTTGCTAAGTCCTTACCAATTTGTTTCCCTGGGAATAAACCTATGACAGTCTCACCACAAACCATTTACTTAATTTCCACATATCATTTACCCCTTCTTGTGGAGAACAGTACAACACATGTTATTATAATTTAGGATGCAGGCTTGCTCCTGGAAAGAAGGTGAGCACTTACTATTAGTCAAGTAACTCCCTTGTAAAACCCAAGGTTTGTAATCAGGGAAATAAAAGTATGGGGTAACAACATTTTACAGGGCTCAACTTGTGAATTTAGAAGTAGGGGGTGGGCACATTTTGTAGTTTGAGATAAAATGCCAACAGGTTTTCTTGCTACACCTTGGTTTTTCACATTGCTTGCTTCAGTAACCTGAATTTGTGGTTATTCCTTGATGTAATATTTAATGCATTATTTATGATACACTCAAACTGATTTAGGTAGCTGTTACATTTCATTTTTTGAACAGTTACAATTTTTTAAAAAAAGTAGGGGGGTTTGTAATTTTTTTTTAATCTTGGAACAGATCTCCTTTACTTGCTTTGGACCTCTCCATGAGGAGAGCTGCAGTAATATCTTCCAGATGTATATGCACTGTCTGAAGCAAGTCAACACCTTAGTAGTGTCTTTGGACTTTATATATAACATTTCAGCTTCTCAATCTACACTCATTAACTTTCAGGCATAACAGAGTCTTGATTGCACAAATCATAATCATGCAAAATATCGTGTTGCCTGAAAATGTGCCACATCCAAGGTTCCTTAATTGTTTTGTAAATTCCCTCATTTACTCAAGCTCATCAATTGTCTCAGTGCTACCTGCTAGCTGACACTGCACTGCACTGCACTGATGAGTACCATCCAGAATATGCTTCACTTGGGTGCCCTGGTTTACTGATATTTTCAGTTCAGAAAACACTGTGTGTCAGGTGCGGGGTGGAAGTGCAAAGGTATAGGCAAAGCTCCCACCACTACACTCAGCAGGACAGATCTCTGCCTCTGCAAGAATCATTTGATTAGGGCTGTAACACCACCAACTTTTGCAACTTTTTATAAGTAAAGCTAATTCTAGCAGGCAGGTCTTACAACTGTAAAATCATTTAGGTTGGAAAAGAACTTTAAGATCATCGAGTCCAACCTTTAACTCAGCATTGCCAAGTCCACCACTAAATCATGTCCCTAAGTGCCACATCTACATGTCTGTAAAACACCTTCAGCAATAGAGACTCAACCACTTCCCTGGGCAGCCTGTTCCAAGTTGTGATCACCCTTTCAATGAAGGGATCTTTCCTAATATTCAAGTTAACCTTCCTGACACACCGCTAGCTCATGTTCAGAGGGCAGTCGACCAGGATCTCCAGGTCACTTTCTACCTTTGTAGCCACTTTTCTCCTAGCATGTAGCATTGCACGGAGTTGTGACCTAAGTGCAGGATGCAGCACTTGGCCTTCTTGAACCTCAGACAACTGGCCTCAGCCTATCGATCCAGCCTGTCCAGATCCCTCTATGGAACCTTCTACCCCCCAGAAGACCAACATTCCTCTCCAGCATGATGTTGTCTGTGAGTTGAATGAGGGCACACTTGATCCGCTCCAGATCACTGATAAAAACTTTAAACAGTATTAGTCCCAGTACTGAACCCTGGGTCACTCTACTGACCACTCTACTGACCAGCTGGGTGCAATTCCATTCCCCACCAGCTCTCTGGGCCTGCCCATCCAGTCAGTTTACACCCAGCCACACCATGGGAACCAGGTTCTCCAGGAGAACGCTGTGGGAGAAAGCATCAAGAACTTCACTTAAGTCTCAGTAGACAGCATCCACAGCCTTTCTCTCCTCCACTAAGTGGGTCAGTTTGTCACAGAAGGAGTCCAGGCTGGTCAGGCAGGACCTGCCTTTTGTAAACCCCTGCTGGCTGTGCCTGACCCCATTTGTCCTGTACTTTGCATGATGGCACTCAAGGTGATCTGCTCCATGACCTTCCCCACACTGAGGTCAGGCTGACAGGTCTGCAGTTCCCTGGAACTCCCTTTTGGCCCTTCCTGTAGATAAGTGTCACATTATCCAACTTCCATTCACCTGGGACCTCCCCTGTTAGCCAGGGCTGCTGGTAAATGTCTGGAAGTGGCTTGGTGAGCTCTTCTGCCAGCTCCCTCCTTCCCAGTACCCTTGGGTTTATCCCCATTGACTTGTGGGTGTCTAAGTTGCACAGCAGGTCACTGACTATTTCCTCGTGGATTAGAGGGGCTTAGTTCTGCTCCCCACCCCTGTCTTCCAGCTCAAGGGGCTGGGAACCTTGAGGTTAACTGGTCTTACTATTAAAAACTGAGGCAAAGAAGGCATTATGTTACCTCAGATTCTTCCTCATCCCTCATCACAGTATTTTCCCCTTTCACCCAGTGAAGGATGGCTATTCTCCTTAGCCATCCTTTTGTTGCTTTCTTGTCACAAAGTTATATGGTCTGCAGAGGAAAGAGAGCCAGCTATAATATGAGCCAATTTTTCACAAGAACCCTAGGCCAACCAGCTGGGACACCTATTTCTGTACAACTTCATCCAGAACTGGCAGATTTTTGCAGTGAGCTCCTCTTTGATTCCAAGTGAAAAGAGAGATAGCTATCTATACTGCCATTTATAGAATAAGCTATACATTAAGAAAAAAAATACTTAACACACTTTCTAGAGGAATCGTAAATGATGTGCATATTCCTTTCCAATTCTTTTTCTACATGGAACGAAAGGCATTTAAAAATATTTGGCAATATCCCCTCTTGAAGTCTTAACAAACTAATTTAAAAATCATAAAAGCCTTTAAGTATGATAAAAGCCAATTAGATTGATTATAACACTTTTTTACACACAGCTTAGAAGCATACAACACTAAGAATATTTCACTCTAAGAAAACCCACAAAAACACAACTTTTGATTTTTTCCCCATCCTGCTTATTTTGGTATCCACCCAGCAAAACATTTGGTTGTTGTGCTTTAACTTTCTTACCTGTATTTTAAAAAGGCAACAGTTCTTGTTTTTATTACGTGAACTTGATTCAACAGTAAGCTATTTGCACAGGCAAATATTCTGGACTTAGGGGTACTTAAATCTCATGTTTTAGGTCAGTTATGAGGAAAAGCACACTTTAATTTGTCAGCATTTTCATAATTGAAAAGATATGACTTTCAATGATCTTTATATACTCCAAAATAATTATCTTAGATGAAAATGTAAAATATAGGCAAACTTCAGCAAGAACAGATTCAATATAGCAATATATGAAGAGGTGAATACATTTGCTAAGGATATGAGTCCTCAAAGAAAGTAAAACACAAAGAAAATAGAATGTAAGAAGAACATTCAGAAAGAGATACACATGAACTAATAACGGATACAGTAAATACTAATGTAGAAGGAAATTACATTACATTAAAAAAAATTGCAGTGTTCTCTGCCACGATCAGCACTGATCTAAACATGGCATGAATTAAAAGTTGGAAGCAGAACTGATGTCACATATGGAAAAGCTCAAAGGGACAAGTATGGCAAATGCAACCATAAAAAGATAGCAAATAAACAATGGGGAAGATTGGAACAATGGACCGGTAGTAATTTATAGGAATTTCTATATTAAGTATACTAAGGCTTAATTAAGTCTAAAGCTGAGCCTCTGTCAATTGTTGCTGCCCAACACCATGTGTATCAGAGCAGGGAAGGAGAGTGGGGATGCTGCAGAGTTTGGGAAGGACTGGGGGCAGAGTAGGGCAGAGCTGTGCCTTCAATCCCAGAGCCTCAGGCACTTCCACAACCCCCAATTTACAGCTATGTACAAGCTGCCTTCCCTTAAAAAAAATAACAAACCAAACAAAACTATTTGCAGTGTTTAAGCTTATTTACATAGTATTACAAAGAATGAATCCAACAACTGCTCAGCTTTCATCCTCTATATGTCATCAATTGCTAGAGAAGCACTTTGCTTCAACAACACCAACGGGTGCCTGGATGAACTGCACTTCCACTAGACGTATTTTAGAGAAAATAGTGCTAGACACTTTTGGAACATTTTGGGCGTTTAGGAGAAAAGCAGGATGGGAGAGAAGAAGTAGTAATGACTTCCTGCTGTTGCAGGGTGGGCAGGCTGAAATAGATTATCCAGAATCTCTGAGGAGCCCTAAAACATGTGCACTTATGAAATCTTCCCACCAGACTCAAACTCTTAAAGCAGAGAGATTTTGCTGGCAATGACAATAAGAAGAAAGAAAAAAAAACTTGTTTATTTTCTATTCTTATTATAAATCAGATTTTTTGACTATAATTCCTGAAGCAATGAAAATTTTCCTGAGCTGAAATACGATCTTAAAAATGTGTAGTTTTCATTGCTTCATGCATTTCTGTAATGCAGAACTGTTGTTTGTATATCTAGATTGTCCCTAAAACCCTGGCATTATCAACTTACTTCCATAAGATGCATTGCAAGTTACGTACTTTGAAAAAGTAATTTCACTGTAAAATTTGAAGGGCCATTATTTTCATCTCAATCAGGTTGCATAAATCCTACACCCAACTTACATACAACTTCTGATGGCTGCTTAAAGCAGTACAACAGCAGACAGCTCTGTTCAGGCTGTTTAGCTATGGCAGAACAGTGCATTTTTCCATTCACAGTGTTGGCAGCCTTTGTCACTGAGACCGAAGGAAAAAAATCCTCTATCTACATCTCAAGCACACAGAAGGAGAGTCTTATTTTGAAGTGGTAAAGAGATTCTTACTGACTTCACTGTCAGTAAGAAAATGGTATTAAATTACAATTTGCAAAGTAGATCTCTCTTTACTGAAATTACTGGCATTTTTGCTGGTGAGTTCATGGAAATGAAGACTTCATGTTATATTAAATGGCACTACTATGTCATATAAACGCGAACTCAGACCCCAGACTGTGGAAAAACATGTTATACATATAATGGCTTACTAAGAATAGCTATATATCTCTATTTTGTACTTTGCTGCTCACAACAGGACAAGGCAGTTTGCTGGTATTTTTTGTTGGTTTTTTTTTTTTTTTTATAGAACAGTTTAAGGATCTTTTAAAACTTGGATGAGACGGGCAGTGGTTTTTGAAGGTCAGAAACGACGTGTCTTCTGGCTAAATTAATTAGAAACCACAACACTTTCAAACATGAAGGACACTTACAAGCCTTCTGAATCAAGCTGAGATGACTCTTTGCAATCTGTTCTAAGACTTCCCAGTGTGCTGAAAGCTGTACACACTCTTGTTAAAAAGGGCACCTATACCCTCCTAACAAGTTTACTGATTGCTTCCCAAAAATTTCAATTTCTGGTCTATCACATGTAGATTGACCCAAAAAAGCCCCTAAAAAACCCCCAACCCCTACATCTGGTATGTACAACCCTTAACAACTGCATTTTGCACCTTTTCATCTCTGCATATAAAACAGTAAGTTAGTAATAAGTGAGTTTTAATTTTAAGCTAATTTTTCATTATGGACTTCCTATATGCTCTTCAACCTGTATGACTTGGCATTGGCATTTATCTCTCTGCTGGATCCTGCAGCCTTCTGCAGCCAACCTGCAGTGACAGTTATCTCTTAATTAATACTCTACATGCAAATGGAACTACCAAAAAGTGCTGTTGTACAGTGCACAAAGAACAATTATTTATTACTGACACAGTTCTCTTTATCTACTTATACCAGAGTCGACCACTGTAGCGACTAAGACCTCCCCAAAGAAATACATACATAGAGAGTCTTCCAAATATATATAAACATATATAAATAAGACTGTATAAATCCATCTACAGTGAAAACATGCCAAGAACTCTTTTAGAAATAAATGCTTTCAAATGCATAGAAATGATGCTTGTGATCTGCTGTGGATTTTCTGTTTGTTTGAGTTTTGCTTTATTTGTAAGCATAATGGATTATGACCCTTTTACCCATGAACTGCAAGGTGTACTTTTGAAGTTACAAATCCTTCTGAGTGCTGATGAACTACTCCTTCATGTCAGATGCAAACTTCAAACACAAAGATATCTACTCTTCTTAGATCTCCTCAAAAAGTTGGTACTTCCAAACGAAACAGATGAATTATGTTGACATATATTCAAACTCACAAAGTTGCAACTACTTCTACAGACTGTGAAAGCTAAAATTTTGCAAGATCATAATCAAAGGACATTGATTTGAAAAACAAAAGTAGTCCATTAGAAAGGACTGAAATATTGTAATTTGTTTTTTTTTCCTCTTGGAAGTACAGTAAAATAACCAGACTCTGTAATATAAAACTGATAATTATCTTCTAAAAATGAAAGTTTTCTTGAGAAAAATGGTTATGCCTTAGAACTGATATGCAGTTCTGAAGCAAGCACTTTATGTTTTGAAGAATTTTTGGTTGTTTCAAAAAGTTAACAGCTGCTGCTCAGCAGATTGTTAAATGAAAAGGAGTGCCCTGCTCTTACACGGGTCATACTGCACGACCACAACAGCTCTGTCTTCAATCCTGAGATCAGGCAGTGCTTATTTTTGCGTTAAATGGGAGTTTTGTCTGTAAAGAAATTGCAGAATCTGGGCCTTAACTGAAGGAGTATCCTAAACAAAATACCTCTTACTTCTTCCTACCAAAAAAAAAAAAAAACCAACCCCAACACACACAAAAAAAAAACCACCAAAAAAACCCACCAACAACAAAAAAACCTCAAGCATCTCTAGCATCCAGGGTTTATTTTTTAGGTGCTTCTCTGCTCAGCTCAACTGAATCTTCCAGTTTATTTCCCTCAATATTAATTAAAAATGGGCACACAAAATACTGGAAGGGAACAGAGAGATATTTCCAGAAGTGTGAAAATCTTCATTCTCCTCAAAAAATCATTTCAAGCGATAGGTCTCTGTATTTTTAGAAAAACATTCCTCTTTTTTGGGGGGGTGGGGGTGCAGTTTTGGATAGAAGCAAGCTGCAATCAACACCAGATTGCAAAATATTCTGATTAAGTCCTATCTTCACTTGAGACATAGAAGTTCTCACATGAAAATGTCACCTCTCCATTTAGAGCATCTGCTGGGATTCAGACTGCTCTGCCTTGTGATGGGAGTCTCAGACAGCTCAGCCAGGACAAGGAGATACTAGCTCAACCACCGATCCAGCTGCACAGATTGTGCACTCGCAGTTTTGGCCCAGCCAAGGACCGCTTACAACCGACCTGCAGGCCCTGGCAGCCAGCACAGAGGAGCTGGAGCATCACAGCCAGAAGGTCTCCGAGGGTGTGGAGCACTTGGACTGTGCAGGCAGGGAAGCTCCCAGGGTCCCCATCGGGGTCCTGTGTAACTTGGCCACAGACCTGGCCCTTTCCTACTGCAGCAGTCGGTGCCTGCTCAAGGGCGGCCAAGAGGCAGAGGTGCGTGGTTGCTCTACATGCAGGCACATATGCCCAGCTGTGCACCTGTGCAATGCAAAAGGCACCCAGGCATGGCCAATCACTTCTGCCTCAGTCAGAACCCTACATGGCTGTGCACATCTGCCTGAGTCTGCTGCTTCACTGACCACTACATGCAGGCAGGGAAAGGGCAGGAGAAATCTCTCAGGAAAGGGCAGGAGACATCTTTCAGGTAGTGGGAATGTGCAGCCAAGTCATTCTCTCTACTCGCTACTCATCAATTCACACGCAAAACAAAGCATTTCACAGTGCTGTAAGAAGGAAACCAGCCCTTCTCAAAAACCTGCCAGGATTTTCATGTTCAAAAAACCCAAACTATAAACACGCCACAGACATAAGCTAAAACCAGGAAAAAATCCCACCAGGGTTTTTTTCTTTTTCCTGCGTTTCCAGAAATGGAACCAAGCACCAAAAGTGGAGCAGCTGGCAGATACCATAATCAATGCAGGAAGGATAGCCATTCTGAGTCTGTCTTATAGTCACTCAGCAATGATGCTGAAGTGTTTACCAAGTTTCCACTCTCAATCCTGACCTTTATAAAAGACTGTAATTTTTCTGGATGCTGATACTCTTTCAGATGGCAATTCATAAAGAGTAATCACCTATTAAAGTAACCTTTGAAGAAATGCTTCTCTGTTCTTCTTATCCATGACTTTTTGTTATTAGAGGTGAAATGGATTGAGCCATGTCACATCCGGTTTATCATTCTTCCAACATGACTCAGTTGGTAGTCCATGCACTTTGTATTTCACAGTTGCTTTGGTCTAAATTAGCGGGGGCAAAAAATGTCTTTTTGGAATAGGACAAGAAACACATCTTCAAGAACACAAGACAATGAAGGTTTTTTTTGGAAGGAAGTGGGAGAGAGGCTTCTTAAAGAGGAAATAAACCTTCTGAGAATGATTCCCCAATCACTCGGTTTTAAGAATCAGGTAATTTCCCACCCTCATTCCTCCAACTCCTGTAAGAATCTGTTTAAAGAGGAGTGAAATCAAATACTAATTAACTAAATTTGGTTTTCTTAATTCTACTGGGTCCTATATGAGAAAAGCAGTCTAAGCAATGACAGGGATAGCAGTTTTGTCTGCTTTTGCTACCAGAGTGGCCACTGCCTTGTAGTCTGCCATAAAGAGAACAAACATCTTCAAAAAAAAAAGTCCAGAGAACCTCTTAATGACATCAAATTGCTTACGCTTGCAGACCAGAGAACATGACTTCTTTTCTCAGAAGGAAACATAGCAATTTAAAGAGGTTTTGACAGATGTGAACAAAGACCAACAAACTGCTGAAAAAGAGCTCTATAAATCTTACTTACAAAAGTAATCCTATTTTTTATTATTCACAAGAATCATCGAATATTCTGAGTTGGAAGGAACCCACAAAGATCATCAAGCCTGTCCTAGGTAAATGGCCCATACGGGGATCAAACCCATGACCCTGGTGTTATTAGCACCATGCTCTAACCAATTAGTTCTTTTAGTGTGGTTATTTATATCCCCGTGAGCTGCATTTTTTGGATCGTAGCTATTTCAAAAGACCAGAGCTGTGGCACTACAAAAGAAGAAGCGGAGAACAAGCACAAGGAGGAGAAGAATGGATACAATGACTGTTGCCATCAGCTTCTGATTGGCAAGCTGCCCCAGACAGTGGCACATTCTCCCCCATGAGCTCTGTGTGCCTCCCAGCACGGCTCTGTAGGGCTCTGCAGGGACCAGCACAATGTCGAGCAGCCATCAGAATGAGCAGCATAACTGCCAGAGCCTTGCATGTGCACTAAAACAGCATGCTGCTCCTCACTGCCTTTTCCCAATAAACTGAGGCAAACTAATAAAATTTCCCATAACAGTAAAGAATCACGCCATGCCTACAAAAGCCCGCATTTAGGAATGATAAAGGAGAAAGCAGTCCTGCCAATGAAACATCAAACTTACCTAACCAGCAGTGAAGTCGTGAAGGGCCTGAAGGTAACACCACTGAAATAGGTATTTTTGTAAGTTCCTTGTTGCTTCATTATCAAAAGCTCTTCCCTTCCTGCAGCACTTTCAAGTTCTATTTCTTGTTAGGGCTTTTTTCTGTTACATTAAATGTAACTCCTTAACCAAGGAATTTTGGGGAGGGGAGGAATTAGAGAATTACAAGAAAATTATTGACTGTTGTCTCACACAGTACCACTCTCACAAGCAACGGGACATTTACTGGACATTGATGTCTCATTACATCTAGTATGTAATTTATTTCTCTGCTGGAAGAGAACTTATCAGTTTTGCCCATGTGGAGAAAATGTTTCTACTTTAGAAACAAATAGACCACCACAGGCAAGAAGCTGGAAAGCTTAAATGAAAATCCACTGCATGATCACTGAAGTCAGCTCGCTACCAAAGCTGATAAAGCAGCAGTGTTGAAATGGGCCAGATTTTTGACAAAGCCTCGTTGAGGAATTATTTAGAAAACCAAGAACAATAAAATCGATATGGTACTGAGAACTAAGAGAAAGCTGGACTCTGTATTTAGGTGTCTCTGGAAATTCAGCTTTAAACAAAATCCCCACGAAGTCCCTTATTTTTGCTTGAATAGAAAAGCAATAATGTATTAGCTGATGAGAAAATTTTGTGAAGCGCTACAAAGCTGCATATTTTTAGTCACTCTTCCATTGTAAGAAATTATTGCTATCTAAAATAGAATATATTTTGACTAGTTATATAAGCCCTCTATTTGATTGCTTTTAATTTTTTAACATTTTATCTGTGTTTACACTTGGCAGGACTGGATAAGTGCTCTAGCAATATGTACAATTTCAAACCATAAATTTCAAATATTCAAATTGGTTATTCATTCAAGTTTAAAAGAACACAGACTTAGCAGTTCTTAAACAAATACAAAACTCCTCATATTAGCTTAGGTAGGTCAGAAAAGGCTGAATGGAGGTAAAAAAATACCTTTGACCTCAGACTAAACACAGAAAAATTCAGTCCAAAAATGCTTCTCATAAAGTTACAAGCTAATGAACAAAAGGGTGCTCCAAAAAAGTTGCATGAAATATTAGCTACAAAATCCAGCAATAACATCATAATCTTTATTTCTTTGCCAACTCAATGACTTCAGAATAGTAAAAAACAAAGTGAAGTAAACCACACCAGTTACTGTGAAGAGGATTTATCTCAAAGAAAATAGAAAAGGACCAAAAGATGGGAGAAAAATTCCTAAACAGAGAAAATACTTGTTTATGCCTGAGTGGAGCCAAGGGTAACAAACCCTCTTTACCACGCTGCTTCCAGAATCCTTGGGCCTTGGTCCAGGGACACGCCAGCTAGGCCATCCATATCTGCCAGCAGGCAGAGGTTATCCATCTCTTTGAAAACGGATGAAAGAAAATTGCTGTCTGAGTGCTTTGCAAACTCTGAAACAACTGCTCTTCAACTAAACAGCAGCATTGCCAGCAGAAGATGTACAAGTCTCGGAGTCCCTGAAAAATTATTAATGTTGACATATTCTAGTTTCAAGATGCCCCCCTCAGTACCAGTGAAAGCTAGCTGCCAGATAAAAACCAGTTATTACACAAAAAGCATTCAGAACAACTGGTCTGGAAGCCCTGCCCTGTAAAACTAAAATTCCCCATATACATTATGGCACGTGTTTCCCGAGACTATCCATGCCCTCCCACCAACTTTCATGAACCTCTGCTGCCAAAACATCTACCAAAGTACTTGCTGATAAGAAAAGACATGAACAAATTTCTCACTTGACTAGGTTTTTTTTCCCCTCTGAAAAAGACACTTTTTGAAGAGGTTCTTGGCCAAGATTACATTTGTATTCACACAATGCCTCTTCTATGAAATGATGTAATGCAACCAATTATGAGAGCAGTTCCTGAAAAATCCAGCTAAGGCTTGACTTGGTCTGCATTCACATCAACACAAAATAAGTAATTTTATACGATGCTTGATAATGCAACACCATGTAAGGAAGAGATTACACAGGAACTCTTAAAAGATGCTCATTCTGAAAGGATCAGACCATACAAAATGCAATTTATAGGCATGGAGAAAAAAAGAAACACAACTGAAATCAGTTTTATCCACATTTCATTAATTTTGTTCTTTGGCATGTTAGTGCCTAACACACATGCAGTTTTCTGGTGCAGTTGCTGTTACTACACAGAAGTTAAATTAGCCTCCTACACCTGAAATGTCATGATTTCTACATGGAAGACAAAGGAATAGTCTTAGCTATCTTGCTCAGTTATCTGAGATGCCTTTTTTGTGTTTTGTTTGTATTTGTTATTTATCTTTGAGATATGGTAGTGGTCCAAATATTCATTCATTACATGTTCTGAATCTGCTTCCATTCTTGATATGTTTCTACATATCAAGAAGCAGCTACAGCTTGCAAAGTCAATTCTTGGTCATAATCTTTACATGCACAAGCAGAAAACAAATCACAGGATACTTCAAAGTCAGATCCTGTGACTAGAGAAGGTTGTTAATCAATGCAAGTTTAATACAAAGCCCTCTGCCACATTGATGTTAAGATTAGGCGTGCTGAGGAGAGCAGGCAGTGATATTAAGAACCATACACAAATTTCTTCTGAATAAAAATGATTCATCAGCCCACAACACTTATCAGCCTATACGAACTCTCAGGAATCCAACTTCTATTGCAAGTGTCTTTTTGGATCTATTTACTTTGGAAGATGTGGTATGAATGGTAGCATAATAAATTTTACTACATTTTTAGGTGTAAGTGACTCATACCTCATTCCATTTGAAAGAAAAAAATCTTAACATGCAATACGATATGTTACTGCAGCTGCTCCATGGGAATTACAACATATCCATTTGGAAGGAAAAAACATTTATGAAAATGCCTGATTAGCAGAAAAAGCAGCAAACAATTCATTATAAATAATAATACACAACTGCTTTTTTGATGTTTTTACGGTCACAGTCTCTTTTCACGGAATCTATTGGATTAAATGAATTCAGCTCTTCCCCTCCTACCCCCAGCTCAAAATAGCCTTCATTGATGTTATCCATAAAAGCAAAACAAAAAAAAACCAGCCTTTGAAGGAGGGGTTGTCATGTGAGTTGAATGTAAAGTTACTGGACAGAGTGCATCAAATTATCATCTTACTGCAGGCATCTCCTACCAGGATCCCAGTTTGAGGGCAGAAATGCATGTTCTCTCTCCTGTTTGCTTTGCAAAATACTGTGTTTTCATCTTGCATGCCTCCTATCCCCTGCAAAGACTATGAACTGAATGCTGCAAATGCGGCAGGCAACAAACCTCTGAGAACTGTACAACATATGTGAAGTCAAGGCAGCGCCACCTGCACCTGTGACCTCCTAGAACAAGGCTTCCGAGTGTCCTGGCCTTCCTTACAACTAAGGAAATCTCTACCTTCTTCCCTCTTACCTTTCTTTAATCTTTTATTTACTTAATGGACAGTCTTTTAATTTTCTCTCACATCACAATTAGGAAGCTTCCGGCACCTTTTCTGTTACAAATTCATTAATTTATTCCACTAACATTCCACTAAAATTCTCAAGACAAGAACATGTTGGCATGTTGACTGTAGCACTAGTTAATGGATTAAGCCATTTCATGTAAAACCCTAGCATATTAAAATATAGAAATTATGTAGGGTACTTTGGGACACTTACATGGGATTACACAAAGACACAGGTAATGTTTATTGTCATTGCTTACTTTTCACGAAAGCAAACTCAAGACACGTTTAAAAAACAATGGGCAGACAGCTGGGCAGTTCTTACGGACTATCCCACAACCACTCACCAATACAAACTGCAGTCTCTTCAACACCAGAAGACACCTAAAATGACCTTTATTCCCACCTGCTACTGAAGAGGCATCTCAGATGGTATCCCCAACTCTGGGGACATGTAAGGGTGACAAACCATTAGAGACAGCAGCTAACCAGAGAAAAGACACTCGAATATTCTATTTGATTCAGGCCAGAGGGTTAAGTCTGGGTCTCCTACCTTCCAGGTGAGTGCCCCAGCTAATGAGCCTGCAGCTAATAGCAGAGCAACTTGCTCTCCCTCTTTTTTCATTAAAATCTGAAGAACTGTGTTTAGTTCCTCATCAAGATGAATGCCAAGCCTGCTAAATTTTTCATGACACTGAATTCTTGTTCTCCTGCCAGCCCTAGTTATGTGTGAACATTTCAGACTCCCTCAGGCATTTATTTTACTACAGAGTCCTGAAATACTTAAGTCTATTAAGACCTAAAATAAACAGGCAAAAAGGAGGAATCTGCTAGTTGTTTCTCCAGTCTACATTTTAAGTAGACAGTGCCTACACCAGTGAAGTTCAGAAATTATTCTCAGTATCACCAATGAAATGATGGTACATTTGGCAACACATGCATCAAGCCATGTCAGCTACCACAGTGGGGTTCAGCTCCACACCACAGCAGGAGCAGCACTGTCTGCAGGCTGTAAAGATCCAGCCAAATAGGGTGGATCCAGAAAAGCTGGATTTACTAAACCCACACACAATGGCTATTCTGCACATGCATTACCTCTGGGTTTGTGCCCAAAGCGGTCCCTGCCTGCTCCCTTGCTGCCAGGAAAGAGGACAGCTGGGAGCAGACTATGACTGAAGAATAATTCACACTATTTGGCCTTAGTTACCCTCCTCACCAAAAGCCTTTCTGGAGCAGAAAGCGTGCTGGCTGCATGCTAGGCTGGCCTGCTGCTGTGCATTGAAGAAGTGCAAGCTTGAGGAAAGGAGGCCAATCATCAAAAGACTTCAGGCAGGCCTTGATGGGCAGCAGACAACTGACTGAAATAACCAAAGGGCTGCAAATCTTCCTGTCACATAGGCTAAAAGCTGTGCCTCCCTAATTGCCCTGAAAGAACACTCAGAAAATATTCCCTACATAAATTACCTGGATTCTAAGTCACATACTTAAATCATCTTAAAGTCACTCCCAGTTTATCTGTGCGCTCTGTAGCTCCTGACACCTTCATAGGAGGTCTGAAAATACATCAAGCTTTGTTGTGTATCTTGAGGTCTCTTACACATTAAAAAAAATCCAAGAGCACTTCCACCCACAATGCTTCATTATTACAGTCACTGGGATTATATACTTAGAAAGGAAGTACAAATGGCCAATTTGTGGCCAGAAAATATCAAGCCTGATATCAGATCTAAAGATCAACACTGTTGTCTTAGAGAAACTCCGTGCAGGTGTGAAAAAGTATGTAAGGATATACAGAGTCTTAAGTTGGATATGCTACTTATAAAAAAGGCAATGTTAGTATTAAATCAGCTGCCATGAGTTGCAAATCTACAGCCCATGCCTGTCCCTGGCATATCCTCATAAATGTCTCAAAGACCAGGCCATCTTCTACATAATGCCTCCTATCATCCATACTTTAACTTCCACTTTTCTGTTGCATGGGGGAGGGGGGGGTGTTTTTTAAGTACTTTGTGTCTTCTTCTATATCTATTTTGTTTGAAGCAAAGTTTAAAAATCCTGTTGTTACACAGTTTCTCTCCTACACTTTTTCAAATTATTTTTATATAGATGTTAGTCCTTAGAAGACCGATGCTCAAGATCCATGTAATAAACTAGATTTAACATGGCTGTGATACGTCTCTGTAATCCTGGCAGGTGATGCTGCCTAAAAGCACAACCTGAGATGAAAGGCCTCAAAGCTTTTTGTCATTCAGACCTGTGAGGGATTTTTTTCCTCAACACAAAATCTGACAGCAGGGTCTTGTTAATGTCCGAGCAAACTGGAGTGCTGATATCCAACTTGTTCCTTGCCCTGTTTCTGATACTGCCAAAATACTTTGCCAAAGAGATCTTTCAGGAGGCAAAAACAAAAGAATTTCCCTAGACATTATGAAAACAGTGGGGAGAGATGTGAGAAAGTCTTCCTAAAAATTGTAATTCTGTAGAGTGTGTGTAGTTATCATGAAAAAAGTAGGGTTGGACTAGAACTTGGCAGTTCTTTTACATGCCGTTTCCCTGTGCTGGTGAAGAATTATGATGGTACCTCAGTTTTCTGTCTGTTGACAATAATTTTCGGAAGTGAAAGAGCAGGAACAAAATCACTATCAAGCAGCTCTCTCTGAGTCCCACATAAAAAATTCTCAGTTCTACAGGTAAATTTTCATTTAATCTTTGCCTGCCAAACTGTTTAAATGCACATCATGTTAGTTGCATGTATTATTTGTAATTCATTTTACCTAATTACCTAGTGATTTTTCCCTGTTTTTCTCTCTCTTCACCTCACCTTTCACCTTGACAAACTGAAAACATGCCAATACAGAAACTATTTCTTCCTATAATTGGCAAAGTCTTTATGCATAAATGGAAAAATGCTGTAATCCCAGTTACGACAGTACTCTTTTCTCATTCCTCCAATGAGAGCATAATGGAAGTATCAGCTTTAGTGGCGTATCTGTGATGAGTCAGATCTCATGCCCCTGAACACCCATGGCAGAAGAAAAAGGCAAGCAGTCATTTCTCTCACTGAGGACTGACAGGATGTGAAACACAGAGAGTGAAGTTGGAGGATCAGAGCTGCCAGTTTTTCCATCACACAGGACTCCTTAAAGGATCACAAAGCCCATTTCCATAAGACAAAACCACAAGAACACGGACTCTTGGGGACACGGACTGAGTGGGACAGAGCTGTCCTCAGCAGAGCTCTGCAGTAAAATCAGGGCTACACTTCTGCAGATACCAGAGAAGCTTTACAGCTCTTTGCTTTCAAGAAACAAAAAGGCCTGATGTCAAGGATTTCAAACGCAACATTCTTCTGCCTTCCTTGTGAGAACTCAACTTAAGGAGTTAAGGGCTCAGAAACTTGATGGAGTCAACATTTACACCTAGTGTAACTCAAATGCATTTCCAACTCCCTAAAATCTGAATATATAACACACATACTGAAACAGCTTTGTCCAAAAAACTGGTAGATTGTGACCCCAAAAGTATCCTTCAGTAACTTTTCTTATTCAGCTTTGAATGGGAGCTGGAATAACGAGGAACGTCAAATTAATATTTCCTCAAACTGAAATATGACAAAAGCTTCACTCAGAAAACCTCACATGGTGCTGTCACACATTTATTACCCACGAGCTAAAATTTGGCTAATGTAATTTAAGATTGATAATACTGATAGAGGCCGTATGTGTTTTCAATAAAAAGAAATTACCAAAATTAATAAGCCTGCTTCCTTTCTAGAGGACTGTGGTTTGAAATAACATCTCAGATTTATATAACTAAAATAACAACTCCATACACTTTCAGGATTTTAATTTTTTTTTCTCTATAAATGAAATCTTGCCCTTTCTTCAACTGTTTGTATTACTCTCTCAAACATTCTCTCCTCCAGTAAGAGGAATGAAAATACACAAAATCAAACAAAGCAAAATGTAATAGTATGTTACTTGCAAATAAGAGCAGAGGACTTGCATTTTTCAAATTCAGCTTTTAAAAACTGATCTGGTTTTAATTTATGTTTAAAATTATTATTATTATTATTACATTAGTGGGAACAAGGAACCCTCTCATGAGGGATGTTACAGAATAACGGGAAAAAAAACCCCAAATTTTTCTGTGAAAGAAGAAAGAAATGGCTGGCACTAGACCGCATTCACCTGAGAGTGCAAACTGAAAAAGGAGAATAACTGAATTACTAATGATCATCCCCCTCCACAGTGCCCTGCTACTTGAGGTCTCCAACGTGGCTAATGTGCTGCCAAATCCTAATACAGATTCCAGAGAAGCTCCAGGGGAACGGCAACCTGCAAACCTGACATCCATACACTAGTGAAGTTAATAGAAACTATAATAGCAAAAAGACTAAGTGGGCCCTAAGTGAGGTCTAAGAAGAATCAAATTTCAGTTTTTCATTAAATGAAATCTTACAAAATTAACCCAATTCTTTAAATAGCTCAAACAAACATGTGAAACCGGTGATCCGGTCAATCAATTTCAAAAAAGGTTTTAACAAGTACTTTACCAAAGGGTTTTAAAGAAACTAAGCACCCATGGCAAAACACTGCGCAGCAACATGACTGGTTAAGAGACATAACCAGAAATTAGGGGTAAAAATCAGACCTGCAGAGTAAAGGAAGCACTACCAGTGGAATGCCACAGGGATCTGCACTGGGATCTGCTCCTCTTTCCATACCTGTAATTGACCTGGCAAGGTAGCTGAGCACTGAAGCAACCAAGTTTGCAGACAATACCAATTTATTCATGGCAGTAAGGATGAGGGCAAGTTGTGAAGAATCACAGGACCTTATGAAATTGAGTGACTAGACAATGGAATGGTAAATTAAATTCAGTGTGGATAAGTGTAGAGTGATGCACATGGGAAAATATAACCTTAACTTCACATGTACAGTGATGGGCTCTGAGCTGAACATTATCACTCAGGAGTGAGACCTTGAGGTTACAATAAATAGTGCCATCAAAATGTCAGCTCAGTGCTCAGCTGCCAAAAGAAAGCAGGCCAAATATTAGGTATTGTTAGGAGTTGAACAGGAAGCAAAGCAGAGAACACAATTATGCCACTCTGTAATGTCACTCAGTTCATACACTGACTCTTCTTCCAGTGATGTGTTTCGGGGACATGCTTCATCACTGAGTATTTTGTGTTTACTTTTACAAAGATTGGTGCAAAACAGAAACATCTTAAAACAGAAGAGTGACCTGTAATTAGCAAGACAAAGACAACAGTTTCAGCATCGTCTGCATTTCAGTTTCACAAGAATTCTCTGAGACTGTATCCAAAACTCAAGGAGACAGAGTTTTCTATGTATTTGCAGATAAACCATTCAAAAAAAGAGGTTGACAAATTACACAGATACAACCAATGAGCTCTATTATAAGGCATCGCTATACATCACAATCTTAGCTTATGCACTTGCATAAGGTTTACCCAGTACTCGAAATCCCCGCGAAAGGACAAGTTTGAAGATCTGCCTTCACTCCAGCAGTATACAGCCAACTAAAATCGCTTTGCTGTGTCATCTTGAAGCAACAAGGTCTTAAGCCTTAAAGCCTTAGTCCAAGTATCCACAAAACGGTAAGTAAAAACAATTTAAATTAAAAATCTTCATAGTCTTGTGTTACTACCTGCTCTCGTTTCCTCATTTTCTTCCTTATCAGCTAGCCTGCTCAAGATGCCACTCGAACAGTCTTTTGGTTCATGGTAACAGAAAATCACTTTTACCTACTGAGGTTCATGTGAAGAGAGAACAACTAAATGATGTCCAGGCCTTCAGATTTCTAGCTAATCTCTATGTATCTCTACTACACCTACTTCTTGCTTTTATGAGAAAGGGTTTGCCTGTGTTCTAATGGACTGGTATTTACTTGCATCTTCGTCTAAATTCGCAAGCCACAAGAATGTTTTGGTTTTCATTTGGATTGCTGCACATCAGACACAAATTCTGTCTATCAATAGCGGCTACCTACAGTGGATCTTCTGCTTACTTGCATAAAATCTATTTACTTTACATATGTCCAGTCTGGTGTATAGGAGAAATATAATCTCACCATAATCTATAACCAACCTTTACAGTAGCTTTGCCTATCATGTAATAGAATAAATACAGAAAGAGAGAGAATACATTGGAAGAAAAAGCAGCACTGTGATAAATACTTAATTATGAGTTATTACATTTATAAGTTATTACTTAAACTCATAAATGTATCAAATATGAACATGAGTATTTTTCAACATGAAATAAAGCTATGCAAGGTATTTATTTGGTTTAAACTGTTAGCTAAGAGTTGGTGCAGATGGACTAATACACATTTAAAACACACTAAGTTGCAATTTATTTTTTGCCTTTGTTTTAGCCCTATGTTTCATTAAAAATCCTTTAGTGATTATTTCCATTCAAATGTTACAGTGTTACACTATGAAATAAAGATTTTTTTTTTTTATTCTTTTCCTACAGCTGTAATTTTCTACTGTTGAAGTAATTGAACTTTATTTCTTTTTTGAAGACATTTTTCAATTTGTGCTGTCCAATCGTGTTTTAAAGACACATCATGAAGGGCACTCAGCAGCATTAGCTCTGGAAATATAAGTTATCTCAACTAAAAAAAAGCTTCTACAGGAATAGACCGTATTCTAATTAAGTAGAATGAAGAAAGTGAAGTAAATATTAGCTGGTAGCAATGCACTAAAAATTTCAGTCACCACAAGTAAATGAGAGTCAATCAAACCTCTCACTGAAATGCCCTCAGTATTCTTAAGACAAGGCAGAAAATTGGTGAAGCCGAGACAGGATGCAGACTGAACTCAAGGCAGGCACATCAACTCACTAACTCAAGCTCTGTGTCCATGTATCAGATGAGACGACATTTCGGCAACACTGCAGTTACTTTAGTTAACCAAAGAAAACCAAAATCAGGCAACCATCATGTCTCTCACTCTCTTCTGCTGTCCATAACAAATTAAGTCACTATCTGTCTCCTGAAGCAACAGAAGAAACATTATTAATCACAGAAACCCTTGGATCACTAGATAAATCATTCTGTTGCCCCCACGTTGTTTTCAAAGGGCAGGGCTAAGTTGCTGCAGCTACAGCTGCTGCCTTCGAGCACCGGCAGTAGCACTGGGCAGCTACAGATCACCAGCAGAACAGGTGAAGTGCAAAACAGCAGGCAGCCCTTTAAAAGTCCTAAAGCACCCTGAAACTTTAATTCTGTCACGCAGTTAGAAAACACTAAATAAATGAAGTTTTCGGAAAGCCATTCTATCGGAATTCCTCATTACAGGTCTAATTACAAGCTATCTTTATAATGTACGCCTGACAACATCGTGAAAAGCAGTTTGCTTTAAAGGTCAGCAGAACTAAAAGAACAATTTGCTTTTTATAGTAACAGGTGAACTTTTCTTATTTGGCTGCTTAAGCAGCCAACCCTTGAGTTGAATGTAATTAGGGAGGGGATATTCAATTTACAGTATCCACAAGTAATGATAATTACACTGGTTCAAAAAAGCCGTTGGTAAGCATAAGAAACCCTTGTAATTACATCCCTTTTCCAAAATTACTTGAGCACTGTGAACTCGAGGCATTTCAGCAAATGAAGGCCAATGCACATAAAGGAGAGCTACGGCACTTTAAAAGCTGCACTGTTTAACATAATGAGCCGCCCGACCGGAGGGAGATCGCGGAACGCGCTCCATAACTCACCCCGACAGCCCACGCCATCTCCTTCCTGCTCACAAACATCCATTAAGAAAAACATAAGCCGGCTCCCTCACTGCCTCCTTCCCATCCTTCGCCAGCATCGCTCAGCTCCCCTCGCAGAGCGGCCCCGGGAGCCAGCCCACGGACGCGCGCTGGGCTCCGGCTGCCGATCGTGCCACGCTCGGGGGAGCGCTGGCGCTGCCAGCCAGGAAACGCCGCGTGTCCCCCCCGCCAGCCCCGCGCCGGCAGCAGATTAGCTCGGTCAGCAATCCGCCAGGACAAGGTGAAAAATAAACAAATAACCACGTTCGCGGCAGCTGCGGCGATCGCTCTCTGGAAGATTATTCAGGCATTATGAGGGAGATGGTATTAAACGCTGCCACTTGCAGCTTCACGGCTCTCTGCGTATTCGCGTCAGCCTGGGATGAGCACTTAAGCAGTATCATCAGAGAGCTTGCCCAGCTGAGCATCTTCCATTATGTTTTTGTCTTAAAAGGAGATAGCAGGAACCTCTCTGCCTGACAGGCAAAAGGCTTGTCATAATTCATTAATAACACAGCCTTGCTCAGGTTTCCTTCAATGAAATCAGGCAGGCATCCTATGAAGAAAATGCTGAGTGAACAACAGCTTCTCCAGACACAATGCAATAAACTTGCCAGTCCTTGGCACCGTTTGGTGTCTGAGACAAGGATGACCAACGCTATTCGACAAGACTTGTCAGAGTCCCTTAGGGCTCCTAGTGAAGAAACTCAAAAATACAAACAGTAATTCCCCAGCAGGATGCAATTCACTGCTTGGAAGCAAAAACTTCACGTTTCAGCTGCAGAGATAAATGTACCAGTCTGCTTTTGCTATGCTCAGGGTAAAGTTGGCAATTTACTCTGAGGAACTGTTTGCATCCAAAGGGAAAAAAAGCAAGAAGAGGTGTGCTAAAAAGCAACAACTGCAGTATCAGATAACTGCAAAAATTAACAAGACTATCACAAGTCTTTCCATCATATAGAAAATACTGCTGAAGATATCTGTAAGGAAAGGAAACAAGCTCAGGCTAACTGTCAATATAAAGTCATTAGGATGGCATCCAAGCAGGGAGGACAGAAAATTACTTATTTTCTTTTTTTCCATTGTCTAGTATGCATCCATTCATACAGCATTAAAATGCACCTGTTATATTTAATTGAGTCTCATGTACTTCCTCCTAAGAGATGGTTCCATCATGAAAAAAATAAAGAAAAGTACTCCTGCATTCGATCTAATAGCTTTTCATACACTCACACTGCTTCACATGACAAAATCTAGTAATACAGTTAAGTACCTGCCATCCCACCATACAGCATTTTGTTATGATCCAAGTTTTAAACAGCCCTCACCATAAAAACTAGTACTACAAATTTTATATTTACTATGACAGAATTTCTGGGTTTCCATTTGATTTTTAAAAGATGCTTTATCATCATGCAACAGAAGCAGTCCAAATGTAAATAAATTAATTCTGTACAATTTTAGAAAAAGCAAGAATGTACCAACAATGGTTAATAAATGATTTTAGAATATGTGTGTCACGAAATCATCTTTTTAGCAATAAAGTAGGCTCAGGTAATTTGCAAACAGCACAATATTATTGCTTCCCTAAGCTCCTTTGTGTTTTACTTAGGCATGATAATTTATTTTGAGTGCAATATCTGTCATTTAAACTGTAGCTTATAAACATTATTAGAAACAGCTCTATTAGCATGTCTAGAGATCGCTGGTTTTGAGCAGAATGCAACTGATTGAACAGAAATCAATAAAGGTATTTAATGATTTCATGAGAAAAATAAGTGACCCTCACACCCCTAATGGATTATTGTCACTTATGTGCAACACATTGCATAATGCTGACATAGACCTACTCAAAGCAGTGTCACTTTTCATATGAGTGTCTTAAAACCTTATCAAAGGGAAATTGTGTTTTAATGCTATTTCAGATGTCATTTTTGAGAGGATTTTTACAATCCCATTTCATAAAGCAGAAAGCATGATCTGAATTATTACAAGTAGCTTTTGTCATTGGCACATGTCCTAGGTCACCCTCTGAAGTTAGCTGGTGAATGAAGTCCTGAATGCAGGAGGAGGGTAACACTTTGAAACATTACTCAAACAACTTGAGTTGGCTGTCGGCTTTCATCTCTCAATACACCTTTACTTACATATCTGAAATCTTCCACTAATTACCAAGAACATGCTTTGCTAGGGAAGGGAAACCAGTCCTCATGGTCACTACTACAGCACGAGATAGATGGGATGCACACCTCCCCAACACGCTTCTTAGGAATCCAGACAGAGGAAGGAGATAATCTAAATGACAGAGTGAACGCCTTTAAATAAATGCTTGCCTCTCAGCCATTTAGGCGACCTCTCAGATATCTTAAGAACACACATGTCCGTCTGTCCATCTTCAATACACTGCTTTTTTATCCCATTTTACATCTATTCACTAAAAAACAACTGTGAGTCACAGCAAACCATTTCATGGTCTCGCTCCTTTATTTTCACTTTAACAGACTGACGACAAAAATATGCAGT
Source organism: Cisticola juncidis (assembly GCA_013400215.1). Classification (NCBI taxonomy): domain Eukaryota; kingdom Metazoa; phylum Chordata; class Aves; order Passeriformes; family Cisticolidae; genus Cisticola; species Cisticola juncidis. The sequence continues at coordinate 2,279,558 of VXBR01012230.1, read as the reverse complement.
ATTTACTTGGTATTTCTTCAGTGACATGAAAGCTCCTTTTTGGGAAAGAAAGAAAGTCAAATTCAACATGTCACCATGCACTAAGAAGGCTTTGCCATTACCAGGCTGCCTTTACAATTCCTTTATAATAAAGCCAAACATAGCGGGGGGAACTGATGTTCGGTTTTTTTCTTCTTTTTGCCATATTATCTATCATAATTTTTTTGTGCAACACAAAGTGAAAATAACTTAAAAAAACCCAATCTTTTTTCCTGAAGTTAATGCTGTCCCAGCTTTCATATATAGTTTTCACCTGAAGAAATGGGAAAAAACCTCTGTTCAGATAAAACAGGGAAGCAAATGCAAAAGCTTTTTCTGACTGTCTTGAACGTTTCCTTATTTCTCCCCAAAGGATATAGAAACTACTCCAGTAAATGTAGCATCATAATTGGCTATAATTGATGCCATCCTTCAATTTTTAAGGCAATCTATAAAATATGGATCGTTTTGTCAACTGCGAGACAATTTTGTGACACCACACTGTTTATCTCGGTACAGTGATCTTAGCTGCACTCAGTATCATTTATTACCACTCAGACTACCTTATTTTGGCTGTAATCCTGCACCTCTCTACATTTAATGCACTGCACACTAGTTAGCTCCAACACCAAACACTCTGAGTGCTACCAAAGGGGATTAATTGCCGAAGATCATTGTCATCGGGGATAACAGCAGGTGAAGCACAAGCAAGCTCTGTTCCAATCCATCAGTGTACTTCATGCTATGCTGTCATTAGTCCATCATCTCACAACTTACTGCACATGAATCAGAACGGATGGGGGACAGAAGAAAAATGCAAGGTTTAACTGCTTTGCTGCTGTTTTTCTGTTACACCTGCTCTTTTATTGAATTAGCAGCATTTTAAAGTAAATGTCTAACACTCTGTCCATACAGACTGTTATGACGGCAGTTTTGCATCAGACTCTTAGGTCACAGCAGCATGATGACCACTGATTGGAAATGACTGCATCTGGCCACTTGTAACAGCTGAAGTTCTGTAAACACCTCACAAAGATATTGGCTTCAAACACAATTTCTGAATGATAGAAATGTTTTTTCTTTTTTTTCCTACATCTTCCAATAATTATTTTTATCTACCTCTATATGTTTCAATACTTCAACTGAAAACTAAGTAAAAGGACGATAAAACCTAAAACCTGGAAAAAAAATCCAAATAGCCACAAAACTGCAGCATATGATTGATAGAAACATTGATGTAATGCTGTCCATAGCAACAGTTTAATTATGAGCATTTTGGCAGTGAGCCTGCTCTATGTGTTGATTTTCCCCAGCAGAGAATGCCATACAATCCATCTTTGTATTATGTGCTGTATGACTACGTGGAGAGGCCAATCAAAGGGGAACAAGGAACAGAGAACTTGTAGTAAATTATTGGGGTGATACAGGAGTAAGTCCATTGACCATGAACAATTCCACTCCTGAGGATTAAAAAGCGTGAGAAAAAGGAGGGGTAGGTAAGGAATAGCAGGAGGGTCCCACCTACAACAGAATAATAGTATATTCCTCAATTACAGTGATCACAACATACAACGTGAATATACCTCTTCTACAAATGACATGAATTACTGGCACCCAGTTTAAACAGTCCCATCTCAAACTCTTCCTCCCAGGATCTGAGCTGTGTGGAGGAACAGACAAAACCTTGGTGTAGAAGGAAAGCAGGTCTCCCACCAGGGACACAGGGCTCAGTGGTTGTGGCTACACAACACAGTGTAAAGCAAAGCTTGCCAGACGCAGCAGGTCTGCTGGGTGGGGCAGCCACTGCCAAGAACCCAGTGGCCATGGGATTTGTGCTTTAAGGGTTTCACTCCTGAACAACACTGCAACACAGCTAAAGCAGGCACATCAGAGGGGATGCACAACATCATGGGTGAGCTGCAGAGTTCACCCCAGTAAACCACAGGGCAAGGAAGCAATAGTGACAACTGGCAGGGATCTTAACAGGAAAAGGCACCAGTGCAGGCTTAGGTTATAAAATAAATGGTGAAATCTGACTGTGACTGTTTCTCAATATACTCACAGGTAATTTTCAGACAGAAACAAAAACAAAAAAAAAAAAATAGAATTGCAATTTATAATTAAACTTACTTCCAATGTCTGTGTTGGAAAGTTTGTTTAAAAAGCCCCAACAAAAATGAACACAATGTGTATCAGTCTATATACAACTGCAATCTACAGTCCTCATTTATAAAAATAAAATTTTAAGAAGTCCTTAAATTCCACATCTGTTTTTTGAAATAACATTTAAGACAATGTTTCTAAAGCAGCAGTTGAAGGTTATATATTCACTCTTTAGTTTAAAGAAATGCTCTGGTAATTTTTAAGTGTGAACACAGGTTTTGTGAAATCCTGTTAGGCTATTACATGTGGTAAGAAAACCATCAATCATTTCTGCAGTCTGGTGTCCACATTCACAACTTAACTCAATAAAGACTATTTTTAGTTTCTATTAAGGTATGAATATTTTATATTTATAACCACATAAATCAATAAGAATACTCATATATGTATATACATGGATCATACCATGTATATCCAAAAGAATACAGAAATTTGAAATAATGGAACTCGAAAAATAAGATTCCTGAAGTTTACAGAAATTTTAAGAGACATAATGAAATCAAACACAAGTGTTGTTTCACTCAGAGTTGGGTTGTTTTGGCAGTTGTGTGACTATTTCCAGCTCCAAGACACTGTGGCTGCATCATACCCTGAAAACACACTGGTTCTTCTTACTGCCAAATGTATGGGTATGTTCTACCTGCTGTGGATTACCTGGCTGACAAATTGCTTTTAAACACAGAGTGTTAGAATCTGTGAAAGTGTGCTGTACCTTCACAAACTCTTCCTCATTGAAATTTACTTTAAACATGGAAGAAAAACGTGTGTGCGTGTGGGTGTGAGTACAACTTAATGTTCAGATCAATACATTATAAAAATCTATTAAATCATTGCACTAAAACTGAATAAGTTATTTAAGTCTTCAAAGCCCAGGTATTTTAGCTCTGAATTCAGGTCTCATATTTCAGCCCAGATCACTCAAGAGGTACTCTGGGTTTCTAAACAACAATGTACTAGGAAATGTCTGTACCTGATAAAAACTCCTTTCTTTGTATCAGCTCAAAAAATATTGTTTGATCATCTCTTTACTGTACATTCTGTCATAAAAAACACAACATCTTCCAAAATATCTATGTGACTGTACTGATCGAATGATTACCTGAATGAAACACCCAGCTGATTACATTGAATATTCAGTTAACTTATTTACCCTTCAACAGCTAGAGAATAAAATACAAGAGAAACCCAGAGGAACGCCTCGTAAAGATGTTTTGTCAAGACATTATTCAAAGCTAGAGTAATATGAACAGTTACATCAGTCCTCAGTAAGTTTACCTTGGTATTTTCACAAAGAGGTCATTTGCAAAATCTTCAGAAAAAAAAATTTATACTTGACATATGTGTCATGCCAGGGTTTGTGGGAGAAAGGGAAAGTGGAAGTCTGCTCTCAGGCAGACACAAATCCATGGCTTGTACAGTGCTCTTGGTACAGGTGTTTTAGTGGCACTTTTTATTTGTGAAAGAGAACTTTTAGATACAATAGTGACTGTGCTTTGCAAAAAAAGGCCGTATTTGAAAATGCTTAATGGCACCTCTGACACACAGACACAAGTTTTGCAACTAACAAAATAATTCTTAAGTTCCATTCCAATTGCAAATTAAACAACTACATTTTTTTAATGAACCAAGAACTGAATAAATGATTAGAGCATACCTGAAAGTTCTTAATGACTACTAAATCTGACATTAAAGTTTATGCCCATTTAATCTTTTATTACTTCTGGTGCATTACTTTAGATTAAAGCACTGAAAGTAGTTTTGCCCTATGATCTGTACTATAACTTTTTTCCCCTAATTGAAAACCAAAATAAATAAATTAAAAAAAAAAAAAAAAAAGATGACTACATATCAAGTCTCAAAGAGGGTGATTTTCAGTTTCAGAATTCTTAGCTGTCAGAGAAGGCAGCAAATATCTTCTAGTTCAAAATAGCCCTGTGGAGGACTTTAAGAAATATTAAGCCTGGAAAAATGCTACTGACAATATTTGCTGAAATTGGACACACAGTTGTACAGTTATCAACCACATTTCTAAGCAAAAGCAGTGGCTCAAAGTAAAAGGTGCTGTTCAGTGAGAAACAAGGTGGCACTCCACATAGAAAACTGGAGTGAAATTTGGTGACATTCTATTCAAAAAAAACCTGCCCCAAACAAGGAAAAAGCCCCCACAAAACCAGAAAGCCCTATGTACTAGTAACTCCCAATGCTTCTGTTTTATTCATTGCTGTATTGAAGTCAAACAGCCTCTTTCTCCAAAGTCTCAGAGTCCCAAGGGAGGTGCAGATGTTTCACTTTCTCTTTGCTTAAGCAGCTGAGAAGGCTGAAAGTTTGGGCAGGGTTTCCTGAGTCAGTATCACTCACAGTAGTATCTGATTACTCTGCCTGAGCTGGTTTTGATTAAAAGGTGGAGAAGCAAGCAGGAGACAACTGTAGTAGCTGACAGATGAACACTGATTCAAAACTAACCTGTAAGACACTTCTCAAACCATGTTAATTAAGTCTGACAGTGAATATGGAACTTCTTATTAGGAATGCACAATGAACACACAGCCGTGGGCTTCACTTATTTCAGCCGGGCATCAAGAAATGACACTTTCCTGTGCAACTTCTGGTTTACAAGATTAATCTTTTAGAATACAAATACCCATTATTTTTTTTAGCAGAGTGCAGCTCAGATTTTCAATCAAAACCCAGTTGTTTTGGACCACAACTGTGAAGCTTTTCATATTTACACTATCTTGAATTAAATATTAAAATGGAGGTGAAGGTTCTCAATAAGCAGTAACTGTCTGAACTAACAGACATTTGATCATTTCTACATTACACAGGGCTTTGGCACAAATGGTAAAAATATTGTTGTTTGAGGGTGTATTTCTAGAATTTGTCACAATGCCGGATGTGCAAGTAGTACTTGGTATCTTGGGATCAGTTGAAGCACCTCACTGCAGTACTGAGCACAGGCTAGTAAGCCTTGCTTCTCATCACCCCAGGCACTGGAGTGAGCTCATATGGATGCATTGCTTTGGACTGGGGCAGTAGCTTGGGCACCTCTACACCAAGTTATTAGAGGATTAATTGGATCTACTCAGAGTTCCAATGTGGAGAGAAGCAGCATCAAGGTAGACGTGTATCAGAATTTATAAATTAAACTAAATTAAATTAAATTAATTAAATTAAAGTAAATTAATGATTCTACACGGAAACAGAGAAATAAAAATATTTAAAAAATTCAAACCGGAATAGTGGAATTATGTAGTGAAGGGCAATTATTACAATAAATAAGCATGTAATTTCTTTTAACAATTGATTAATATTATAGACTTGGACCTTGTTTAGGCACTAGCCCCTAAAGGAGAGGGTATCAAAGCTTTGTGTGAACTGAAATTGTGTTCCAGCTAACCAGCGAACATGAAAGGATCATCTCATCTCCATTATAAAACAAGCACTTAGATTGAGGGTCTCATGCCAATTATGGAAGCCTGCTAAAAATACGTCTGATTAAATAATAAGCTTTCCTTTCTCCCCTTCACAATCAGAGAAGGATAAAATGTTTCTTCTCTCTCCGAGGCACTCCATCTTACTGCATTTAAATTAAAATACAAATTTGAAACACAAACCTCTTGTTTGAAAAAAAACATGTCTGTGATGTATTGGGCAGAAAAGACAATTATAGACTACAAACTATTATACTGGGACTGTGCTCAGAAAAAAAATCAGTGTCTGGCCCTGCACATTCCTACACTACTCAATCATACTGTCAAATTGGCAAAATGTTGAAGGAGGTACGTATATCCATTAAAACACCAAAAGAAACCAAACTGAAACAGCATAGTATTTAAGCACTATGCTTGTTGGTATTTCTAAATTTTAAAAATACTCCTGAAAGTTGGTATATTTGATAAGATTGCTCATAAAAATTTTGGCTTCATTAATATCCTCAATGGAGCACTGTTTGTTTTTTTTTTAAGCCACACATTTCTTTGCCAGATACCTATCCATTTGAGAAAGCAAAGGAAGCATGAGCCTTTCAGCAAGCCTGGTTTTACCATATGACCAGACAAGATGACAAAGCTTGAAAAAAAATTGATTACTTTCTTTTTCTTCAGCAGGCTAAAAAGGCTTCCTGGTTCTGCTCATTCGTCTCCTTTAGTCCAGCAAGCCAGAACAGAACAGTTTACTTTCAAGGTCTCATTAGTTTGGATTTACCATCTTAGGTAGAGTATAGTCAGAAAATATTTTATGTTGGTTTCTGTTGAATGGACTGTAAATGTATAAAACACAAGTTCTTCAAGGCTTTAACAAATTATTCTTTAAAAAAGTGCAGCTCAAAAGCAAAAACCGCTTTCCAAACTATAAAAGTCAGGCATAAATCTAGGGAAAAAAAAGGAAATAGAAAGCCTCAAAAGCAGTACTGTCTCAATCATAAGCAGAACAATTCCTCCTCTATTCTGTACACAGATCTGAGATCCTGTTTTATATATAAACACATCCCATATTCCACTCAGCTCTTCAACTTCTAATAAAATTTCTTAACACAATACTCAGAATAAAAACGTAATGGATAATCAGAAGAAAACTATATTACTCTCAGAAATCATTAGTATAATTTTTGTTTTCATATGTGAGCCTCCCTGCTTCACCTTTGCTTACATGCCCAAAGATCTGAGCATGTATGCTCACACAGATTATCTCCTTCTAACAAGGTAACTGTAGCTTTGTTCACAAGACTGGGTAACAGTGCATTCTAACTCAGAAAGAGGAAAAAGGAATACTGGGAGATGTAGGTGTGAGCACAAAGGAAACTAAAAAAATACAGTGAACAAAAATGTAAAAGAAAAAAAATATATTCTAAATCTAACTAGGAGTCAATCCCACATCTTATTCCATGTGGCCAGATCTCTGTGCCTGTAGGGAACTTCACTTAATTCAGTGGGTTACACACAGCTGTAGCCATTTGCAGATGTACTGACTGTATTTCTTTCTCTTTGTCAATGTATTTTGAAAAAATAAAATGAAAATTTCAACGCAAAATAAAACCCCTCCTGTCCTTCCCTTCCCCAAACCCACCATCCCCCTACTGTTTTAAAGCTTGGCACTTTGAATTCTCCACTTACTTCCTTGACCGATTTGCTGAAGATCTGGATTTGTAAGAGTTAGCAAACCATTTGCAGCACTAGGGAAAATTTTTAAACACTGCTCTTGAGACTAGGTATAGTGAATTTTTGGAATTTTTTAGTTTGAAAGCAGTGGTAATTATTGAGGATTTAAATCAATTCCTTTCGTCTGTAACCCTTCATTCTGACAGGATTTGCTTTGCTGTGAAGTTCACTGTTTGCTTTACCTTCTCTGGTGAATAAATACAGCCTAAAGACTAAAGAATAATTTTAATGCACAGAACTTTTATGCATGAGAAAAATGCTGTTAAACATAACTATTTCATTGTCATTAAAATCCCAGAAGCAATAAGGCATATAGACAGGGGCTCTGTTCAGTTAGAGAAGCAGAGACACAGGTCTAGATGGACCTGATTCCTTTTTGCCTTTTTCATGCCATGTAGTTACCACACCAACTCCTACCAACACACAAGTGAAGATGTGTGTGGCCAAGTTGTTAAAACTGAAAACAAAGGTTCAGATTAGCTTGATCACCTCTGCCTACAGCCTTATATGGAAAAGACACACATGTGTCTTGTTAAACTGAAGAACAAATTCCTCTGTTACACAGTCGGCAAAGAAGCTGGGTATTAACACAAAGCATGAAGCCTATAATTTTAGGAAAAAATAACACACTTTACATTTTCTAACCTGTAAATCTTTTTTTTTTTAACATTGACCAATATTCTGCAAGTGGGGAAATAAAAAGTTTTAGCCATGGCTCAGTCTGACACTGGCTCCTATAGCACAGGTGCACGGCAATCCTGGTGGATGCTGCTACACTAAGATTGTTCCCTGACGCCACAAGAAGCTGCTGCCCTACCATAAGCCTGTCAGACAATGCCAATGCTGGATAAAAAGGCTGTTACTGTAGGCTCAGTAGACCTAAAAAGACCCACTGATCGGCATTGCTAAAAGCTTGAAAATGAAATTGCAGTAACACCCCCCCTTCAGAGAGCAACTTTAGCAGAAATGCCTTTTCTTCTTTTCCCTGTTCCTCTTCTTCTTTCAGTAAAACAGAATTTAGACAAATAATCTGATGTATTATATCAAAATGCATAGAAAAAGCTTTTGTTTTTAAACACATAAATTTTGGTATGCAAGAGGAAATCACAGAATGTTATTCTCCTACTTGCAATTCTTCCTCTAAGTATCAAACTGATTCCCTACATGGATGCAAACACACGCTGACATAAATTTGATCTCAACCTTTGAAACTCAGTGTACTGTGACCTCTCTAAGCACTCAGCTAAGTATTACGAAGGGAGACACTCTAACTGACAAATATATGAAATGAATGGATAAGAATCCTTCAACTCAGCATTCAGTTGTGGCTTCTGAAGGTAACAAGCAAGGGTGCACCTCTCACGTAAGATCATCTTCTTAAAGGAACTCTGCAACAGCCAGGAAAGAAGAGACTGTTTTTGCTTTGTTACAGTCCAAAACAAAGATGAGAGAAGTGATGCATTTACTATCATTTCATATTACTGTACTCAGAACACTTATAAATCTGAGTAAAACAATGGAGGAGCAAAGTGAAGGGAAAAAACCCAATTATCTAGTTTCACGCACCAATATTAAATATGGCTTTTTTTTTTTCAGTATGGATTCATTTCTGTGCCAATCAACCCAACATGACATATACTGAAACAGTATTTTTTGTGACTGCAACTTTATGTAATGTGTATTTTGAAGCGTCCCTATATTAAAAGAATGTCATTACAATACTCCCGCCTTGGTTTTTGCATGAAAACCCTCTTTCCAGAAGGGATTTAAAAGTCCTAAATGCTATCTTTGGAGGAGTCACTTCACTTACAAAGCTTTCTAGAGGTGCTACAAAGCTGTGAACTCCAAAGCATTGCTCAGTTATCAGTCTCAAATATCAGAAATGCTCCTATTTGCCTATTTAAAAAATATTGATTGCAGATGTAATCCAATCAGCATTTCAAGTTATTTTATATAGTTTAATCAAAGAATTTCAAAATTATCTTTGAGAAATGTTTCTAAGGGACTACAGTGAAATTTTTTGTTGGGGTTTGTTTGGTATTGCCAATCATGACAATTTTGAGGAATTCTGATTTGGAATGGAAATATTTCTCCTGATACATTAAAGCTGCTTTTTCTTTAGTGCTAATCAGAACAGTTATGCAGATTATTTCTGTTGCCTGATAAACACATAACATTCTGTTGCCTGATACACGTCAAACTGTAACAAAGAAGGGCAAAATTAATTGTGGCATAGTTGGCTTAGAAGTATATACCTCAGGGACACAGTTACATCACAGTTAAGTCACCTGCTTATACACCTGGTAGGACTGCCATTCAGGTGAGAGCCATAAAAATTTGCCTCTGCTTACAATGTGAATTTCTGCACCTCAGTGAGAAAAAACCCTACCGTACGTGCATGAGAACTCAGAGGTCCAAGTTTTCACCAGCAAAACTGCAGTAGCTTCCTGAGTTCTGCTGCTGAATATCTTAGCATTATCTTTATCTTACTCTTACTGAATATATTGCATCTCCAGGCCATTCGCTACCTACAAATGAGACTGACCAAAATCCCTTGAGTGCTCTCAAGTTGTAAGAAAGCTCCGACTGCCTGAGGCTATCGACAGATGTATTGCCCTGGATGCATCTGAGTGGGGTGAAGAGGTCATTGCTTCCAGCTGCTTGATGCCCAGGGAGCTGGTGGAGTGGGGCAGGGAATAACACCCCTAACCATAACAACACCACACTCATTTCCTAACCCTCTAAATGTCAAAAACACAGGCTAAAAAGGTTGTGTTATCAGAAATGCACGAGGAACTGTTTTGAGAGTCCAGGTTAGGGAGCAGTTACCTGGGCACTTGGCTGGCACACACAAAGGAAGGCTTGGACGAGCAGCTGGCAGCAGAAAGCTCTTACATGGCTCCACGGCTGCCAGCAGTGCTTGTCTGACTGCAGCCTTCACTGGTATTTCAGTAGCTTCCTGAGTTCTGCTGTTCGTTCAAATCAGCACCAGCAGAGGAAACACGACCCTTTTTAATTATTCAGAGAAATCCTTTTCCTTCTAATAAAAACTGTGACACTTAAGACAGTGCTAAATGTGAAATCTGTAGGACCTTAAAATGACAATAAGACAGAGCATGTCCCTGCCATACAACAGAGAACACTGTCAGAGAACACTAGAGACAGGAGAGAACTGAGGGTTGGGGCTGCTTGCCTAAGCCTTGGGAGAGTGGAAAGCCAAACAATACACCCAAAGTCAGAAGTCACCTGTAAACGACTCAGCAAAGTAACCTAGATCTCAATATTGACCCATGCCAAAATCAGATGTAATCTCTTTTATTATTTTTTCATTTTTGCAAGAATGTAAAAATTAATATATGGCTAGTCTTCACCAGAATTAAAAAAAAATTATTTAGAAACTGGTAAGCCTTAAAGTTTACACTAACAAGTACTAACAATGTTACAACAAACAAAAGAATTTCATATGCAATGATGATTATTCCATGTTTTATTTCCTTAATATGAGATACAAAATCTTTGCAGGCAGGCTACAATTATGACCAAGTATCTGTCGAGATCAGAGGCGCATAACAATGTTACTATTTAATGTCTGCAGTAATTTTTAGTGTGACAACATCTAAAAACACCATCTGACTTTTTGTTACTTTGTTTGTGGTATTAGGCACACCATGGTGTTGAGACACTACAAAATACCGTAAAATTCTGTTTCTGTAATGACTGTATGCATACAACAGAATAGGAAAGTGAGAAAAAGGCTGAAAAAAAGAGGAAGACAATAAAATTAAGATATAGCTGTGAAAACTCAATTATACATTCCAGCAGAACAGAAGCTTCCAAATTTTCTCACAAATTGATGAGGGAGATGAAATAATATCACAAAGACTGTTATATAAACCTAAAGATTATATAAGAACAGCAGATACCCATATTATATAAGGCATTCTCTAAACTTACTTGTACTTGAAAATTAGGGTACATTCACTCACCATTTCCCATATAAGTAAGACAATTTTTTCTCAGTAATTACCTGAATATGGCAGCTGGGATTTTAGCAACTGAAATCATACTTTTGTTCCTAAGAATTATCAGATGAGAAATTCAATGTACTGCTAGAAGATTCCGATACTCTCTGTGGGCTGTAATACTGCAGCGGGTAAGGAGTGTTGACAAAACAATTATTTTTTAATTCCCAGAAAATGCAATTTGGAAGATGAAAAGAGGACAAAGAAAGAATAGGGGGAAACCCACAAAGGTTTGGTAAAATCTTGCAATTCCTTTATAAACATTTTCTGCCTGAAAAGCAGATACAGCTTCAAATATTTTGTGAAGTTAATACAGAAACGGTTGCTAAAATGTGCTTTGAAAACAAAACACCTTTACAAAACAGTCATCCCTCTAGGCAGCAACTCCTCTCAACACCTCCAATAATCCTACAGCTCTTGTTCAATAGCCCTTCTCACCTCTGAGCAGGAAGCAAATTGTGAAGTTGAGCAGCACTGTTATGGGACACTACCTGCTGTGCTATCAGCAGACTTCAACAAATAATTAGAGCTGCCTGCAGCCATCCAGCACTGTAAAGGCTGCCACCAAGTCGTGTCGGTGACACTTCCCGCTAGTGACTGTGCAGCTGAGAAAGGGGCAGCTATGAGAAGTTTCCAGACTGCTGCCCTCTTACCTTGTTCAGAGCATGTTTCTGTCGCACTACTTAAAATAACAATGATCCCTAAGGTCTTGCTGACTCTGGTAACGCCACTCTTTTTCTACGTCAGTGCCCTTGAATGTGTAGTAGCAACACTGGGAGTGAAAATGTCTTTACGTAGAAGGAAACAAGTTTTTCTTTCACTACCCCATATGAATTGCACCAGCATTTAGAGCACTGCATTTATTTGCCTCATCTAAACACATTCAAACACACACAGAATCTATTGCCAAAGGTCAAGTTATGATGCTTAATTTAATGAGCATGAAGTTGCTGAGCCCTCTAGGGTAGGATTCCTTCAAAGGAGCCATTCAAGACTGCTGTGCCCAGAACACAGGACCTAATTCACTTAAGTTTAAGCATATTTTGAAGTCCTGTTAATTTAATTTCACCCACCTGCCACCAAATTAGAGAATTTAATGACTAGAGCACTAAATTTTCACCACTGGTCAAGGTTCTAGTAAGACTCTTGTAAAATTTTTTTTTATGCCCAGTGTCAACATTTCCAACACATGAGAGGGAAGGAAAAAAGCAGAATCACACACAAGGTTTTATGATAACTGCTGATGCTTGTTTTCTTTATTTTCTGGCCTGAACTTTTGATTTTCTTCAAAACAGCTGACATCTGAAACTGTCTTTCACAATTTCAGATATAAAATTTTCTCTCAGGTTTCTCTGACAAAGGATATTCCTCTATTCAACTTGTTCTAGCTTACTCAGAGAAATCATCTCATCTGCTTGCATTTCACTGTGAATTTCTGAGATAAGCTACTCACTGAATTTATAGAAAGCAGAGTATCAGTCATCTGACTAAATTAAATGAATTCAAATAGAAAATAATTTTAAAAAGGATGTCAAACAATCAGTCATACACAAGAAAACGTCTTCTTTTGAACACAGAAATAGTCATATTTTGGCCAAACTTGAGAAAACAACTAACAAAAAGTTAATGTTAGTAACAATGTTACAGAGATTTTAAGGGCAGTTGCTTAATAGTCGTGTTACTTAATAGTTGCTATGCATGAAGATAGTAATTTGAACACAGAGCTATTAGATAAAAAATTGATCTGAATTTTGTAGTTTTAGCTTAGCTGAGAGGTTCAGCAGCCATACTGAAGATAACACCACAAAGTGAAACACAGTATTTCAATTGTACAGGATAAAGGGAATGCTGGGAAAGACTTGTCGCAGGGAATGAATACTGCACCTTGGACAGAATATTATCAAAATACAAATGTTCATGTCAACGTACAGAAGCGAGCAGCCAGCAATTCTCTTGACAAAATCAAAGAAACAGAAGCATGAGAAAGCTTCATTAATTTGGAGTCAGCATCATAAAATGCTGTGGTTGTATACCAAGCACTGCATACGTGTTTTCTGTAATTTTTAATAAGCTTTCTAAAACAAAACTAGAGAAGACCACAAATACATATAACAATAGCTTATGAAAAGCCAGACATTCCAATGCACAGTAATATAGAAAAACAGAGCAGCGCTCTGGCCCTGAAAATATTCATCTGAATATTTTACTCTACGGGGACCAGTTAAAAAAGAAAATCGTAAGTACATATAGACCTTGCTGGTAGATAAATTTAGCTCGTTTTTGCAGTCAAGTTCCAAGACCTGTACTTTCATTTCTCCATTTGGGTCACAAAATACTCTTTGGTATATACTGAGTTTTAGTACTTTTCAAACACACAGTGACCCAGATGGCAGAAGAGCCATGCGCTCACTGGCAACAGTCAAGGCTGCAATGATGCTCAACACCAAGAACACAATGTGAAGAGTATAGGAATCTACAAATATTTCCAGATCCAGAGACCAGGTATAAATTCCCCAAGACTGAAGTCCTTTGTTCAGAAAAGAAATAACACTGCAAAAAGGAAGTATCTCATTATGTACATGTTTAAATCATATTAATAATGCAGACTAGAAGGCTAACAACTTCTCCCCCAAATCAAACCAAAGAGTTAAACAAAAAAAAACCCCAAAACCGAAACACCAGAAACAAAACTCACAGGACTCAGATACCACAAAGGTTTGCCACATTTAGGCAAAAAGAACTTAAAAGAGCTCATACCCGTAAGATTTTCCTGCAAAAGTGAAAAATGCTCAAACTAACAGCAATTTTTCTTTGTCTGACTCACTAAAAAAGATTGAGTTTCCCATTGCTACTTCACAAAGAGGCATGAGAACAAGCAGATGTGGTGATAAGGTATCCTGTCTCTTCTGAGAAATATGACAGGTGCAGAAAAAAAAGAGAACTTAGATAAATATTTAATGAGATGATCAAGTCTTGTATGCCATAAAAAGTTTGGTGATTTGTGCCGATCCTTGGTTGCTTTTCAGCGCTTGTACGTCTCCAGGACAAAATAGCTTTTATGTTTCTGATTAACTCTGAAAAGGGAAACAAAAGCTCCAAGTAGATAACCCTTAGGGCTCTAGTGACTGAGCGACTGTCAAGAGCAAAAAGTTCACTTGAGTTGTTTTATAGCTCCACGTTCAAGGTAATAATGAAGACACGAACACAACATTCACCTACTGACAGGAGTGTGGAAGTGGCTGGAGGAAGACTCCACCAGGGAGAAAACAAAACAATCCAAGGTGGAAATAATTTTGGGGCAAATCAACACTTTGTGTCTCAACAGGTACAACAGTGGGATGGGTTTCCACTGAGCTGTGCCATACTCGGAAGAGTTCAGTAACACTAGTTGATTTGGAGATGAGAAGAATACATGGGAACACATGAAGAACTCCATAGAATTGTGGGACACTACAGTAATAGGAGTGATGAAAAGAGTCAGAGAGATTGGACTATGCACATTTTTAAGAATTAATAAAATGATGACAACCAGTCATGGAAACTAAAGCAAAGAACTGTGGAAGAAGAATGACACTATGGTGAGCTAGTGCAGCATACTCCTTCCCTGGACAGAGTGGGCATGACCCTCTTTTGCTTTGATAAGACATCAATTTGAAAACATGGCAGTTTAAATATTAAACCTTATTTCCTTAGTGATTTATTTGAAGGACTGGAGAAGTAAAAACCGAGATCATGAAACTATATTTTGCAATAATGTATGTATGTAAGTCGATGAACATCATAAAAATGCCGCAGTCTCATGTTACCATAAACAACTTATATTATAAAACACGTAATGCTTAGAAGCCTCAAATAAACAAAGCACTTAAACATTAAATAGTGTTTTCATGAAGTAAGATACTATTCTTGAGCACAGAATACAAAATGTTGACATGTATTTCATGAAAAAGGTAATGTCACTATGCAGTTGCTATATATAGATGTCTGTTTTAATTTAAAAAAAATTAGAAAAACCTGAAACAATTTAAAACCAGACAATGTCTGAAATACTAATACGTAGAAAATACCTAGTAGTTAGAATAAGACACAGTATTTTAAATACCACTTTTTCATTCTTAGGTTTCTCAGAAAGCAGAAATGCTTAGAGAAATTATCAACTTTCAGAGCACTGATATGAGAGGTTAAGGTTAGTGAGAGAAAATGAACATGATACTCAACAGAGCACACAGAAAAGCCAGCAGCATGGATGGACTGGGTTCCTTTCTAACCAAGAACAAAGGATGAAGTGCAATGCAAACCAGACACACCTGCCAGCAAGCCAGGGAAACTGGTCAGAATTTTTTGATACTGTCAAAATATAAAAATGCCAAATGAAACAAACTGTGTTCTTCTTAATTTTATGGAGCAAAATGATTCACTTTCTAATTCTTTACAGAATTCCAAGCAAGGAGACACAGAAAGACAAAACCTTCAAAGCCACACACACTGAAGCACACACCAGAGTATGTCAGCTAAACAACAAAGTCAAGTAGAGCTAAAATGCAGAAGTGAATCATCTATCCACTTCTGTGCAGCAGTTGTGCCAGATGCCCACGCAGGAGGTTCTTCCCATCTCTGTACATTGAGGTATTCCTTCAGAAGTAGGAGAAATCCTAATGAAAGCCAGTCTCTGCTGTCCTTCCAAGGCCCATGTCCCATCAGTCTATGATACTTACTGATGTTGGTGTATAGATTTCTCAGTGTATATTTTGTATGACTGAATTCAGTAGTTCTTGAATGATAGAGATCCTTGATCATCAGAGTGCATTGTGAGGATTTGTGTAGTAATTAGGAACCATAATAAACTTCACAATTACAAATAGAGAATTTTTCTTCCCAGAACTGCTTCTGCTCGGACAACACTACAAAAAACTGGCTAGCCTCAGGTAATATTATAAAAATGAATTTTATTTCTGGTCAGTGCAACTGCAAGAGCCCAACTTCTGTCTGTCTACCCTGACAGACAGAGCTCCTCCTGAATGGGGCTCCCCAAGGCCCCACTGTTCAAAACAAGCCAGGTTTCAGGGCCATCCTATTGCAATGGCCTCTTCCTTGTGCCTTTGCCCCACTGCCTCTTCTGTACAGCACAGCCACAAATGGCACAGCAGAGGCTCCCCTTGGAGCAGTTCACTCCACACCCCAAGTCATCCAAATCAACACTTTACCACCAGACAGTAGCACTTTAATTCTAGCTGCTAAATGCAGTAATTTGAATCAGCATCTGTTTTCAAACAGTTACAATAAATTTGGATCCTTGGTCTGGAATCAATTTGTACTATTGCCAATTTGACTAAAGTCAGTAAACTTTAGCTACAAAAGGCATATTTGTAGCACTGAGATATTCTTTATATGGTAAAATAAAAGAGAGGGGCAGCCAGGAACATGACCTATAAATTTCATTCTCTTTAATATTTTTGAATATTGCAGCTAAAATGATTATTTTTTTTAAATTTGGAAGTGAAGCAACAAGCTTCTACAAGCTACAGAAATATGCTTAAGTATATGGGAAGGGCAATCAAACCCAAATTCACACCTACTTGCAGTTTCTCCTTCCAAATCAGCCAACCAACAGCTTGGCTGAAGAAAAAATAGGAACATTTGGAGTTTTACTCGAAAAATATATTACAGAGGTATGTGATTGAGTCACCCTGTCCTGTTTTTCATAGATCCTTTGTTTTATATTACAAGCTCCTCATGACAGGGCCGTGCCTCTACATGGCTGAAAAGGACTTCGTACAAAGAGGTTCTAAAGATGTGTGGAGACTTGTATGACTACAAAAATATTAATATTTTATACTTGATTTTAATATTTAATATTAACAATATCAAGAGCAGCAACAAATATCACTGTGGGGTTGTCATCGGTGTGATCTTGGCAAGGGAGAGAATGCTCAGAAAGATGAAAGACTGGATTTTCTACTCATGCCTGTAGATCCAACCTGCACGAAGAGGGTCCTCTTGGCACCCTACCTGCTGTGCATGGCAGCTGCCACTGACTGCATGTCACACTACAAAATACAGGCTTGACAAGGTCTGCACTGGCACTAGACAACCCCAAAAAATTAAACAAGAAAATAATGCTTATACTCAACTGCACCATACACTCTAGTGAAAGGGTTCTCATAAGTTTCAGGCATGCACTTATTTTCTTACCATGAGGTTCAATCCTTCCTACTTGTAATCAAAAATTTTGTATTGAATGCTGTAAGGAACTTACTGAATGTCCTAATTTGATCTACCTAAAGTGAGAGAGGGTCATCATGTGCTCCGCTGCTCCTGATTTCAGGGTATGGTGAAGTGCATACTGCATTTAAATCTATGGCACAGCTTCTGAGTTCAGCTAAATCTCACATAGAGGCTACAGCTCAAAGTTAGGGGTAGTAAGACACTAAATCACCCCCTTCCTCTCCTTGCCATTATACATGTTATTTCTCAGTGCTGTGTCCAGTCTACTATTAAAAAAATTTAGGACTTCGACAACTTTCTCCAGAGAAATGCTATTCTTACTTTGTTCTCCAATCTATATATTTTTGCAATATATACTGTAATTTCTTCCCTTATTTCTATTATTACTGGATATATATCACTTCAGAAAATTTTCTTTCCTTTTCTGCTAATTGTAACTCTCTGTATTTGCCAGTTTCTCCACACTATCTAGATCTTCTTCAGCATATGGACTTCTTGCAAAAATGCCTCATAACAAAAATATGCTCACATTTATGCTGAAACACAAGGCATTGAAATGAAGATCAACAGTTATAATGTTGAGTTCATAGAGCTGTCCATAATCTCAAATACATTTAAGAATAATCATATTCACCATGAATGCAAAATGCACTAAAACATGAGTTAAAATAAATTGTACTGAATTCTTGACTTAATTTTATAATGGAAGTCAACAATTACTACAGGAAGAAGACTGCATTGGCTTTACCTTCCCAAATGTAGGATAAAATTTCCTTGTAAATTAACACAACCCACCATAAAAGAACTAATTATTCCCACATCCTATAATGAACAGCAACCTTTACAAAAATATTTCCCAGTAGTCCCTAAGAATTCCCCAAATGTCACTTCATAAGCATAATTAGAGAAATAGTACAAAATGCCCCAAGAAAAATACAAAAAAGAATTAAAATTTCCTGTGGTGAAGAAAGTTGGTTGGCATTTAAGACAGAGCTAAACCCAGATTTGGTATTTGGAATATGTGACTAAGCAAACAGAAGAGTGGAAAGCTGCACAGAAGATGGAAAGATGTTAACTGAATTAAGAAAAAGGGAGGAAATGGCTGAATTACAAGCTTATTCTTTTATACTTGTATTTCTTTGTTTGTGGTCAGCTAAAATAGTTAATTTTAACTTTATTTCAAAAGTTCCTTGACTGAACAACATCACTCACTAATTTCCCTTATGACTTGATAATTGAATGAAGACTTTTCAATGCCTCAGTATTCTGTAATCAATACACTGCCCTTTCCATAAAAAAGAAACAACGGCACATTTAGAAAGCAGTACATTCAATTCTGGTTTTGGTTTTACACAGAAAACACCCTGAAAATTAAATTATAAAAAGCCAACGTTGTAAGTAGAAATGAAAAATAAGCATATTTGGTTTAGGCACATATTCCTAGGTTTATTACTAAGGATTATTAACTATGGCAAAAAAACCCCCAAAAAACCCCAATAACAACAACAACAACAACAACAACAACAACAACAACAACAACAACAACAAACCCAAAAAAAAACCAAAAAAAAAGAACCCAAATAAAAAAAAACCCCAACCATTTTTAACATCACAAATGAGGAATATTACTTCAATTTCCAAAAGAAATGCCTTCCCCAGTGCTTTCTCCGAACATTCAAAATCCCAGTTTAATAAAAACAAATGGCATCCCTCATTTCTTCAAAACTGATATCCAAAGGTTTGCTGTTCTAACAGGATATGGGCACTTTGTAATCCCACAATTATGTATTCATGTGCTAGAATTCAGGTTTCTTTTATTTTTTTTTTTTTTTTAAAATTTTGTTTTTTTTTTTTTTTTTTTTTTTTTTTTTTGGCAGCTATGGGGAATATAATAAATACATTTATAATTCTAAAATTCCAAGACCTTGCCTCTGAACTGTGAAAATTGCATAATGGCAGATATTAAGGCCATGGGAAACATCACAAAATCATCATAAAGGTGAAATCTTATTCCCTTGGTACGTAATCTCCACAGTCATTTTGCAACCATTTTCAGTAGCAAGAAGATACTAGCTAATTATTCAGTTATGTTTGCAATCTTATTTACACAGTGAAGCTACAGGTGATTTCTTACAAAGAAAAGCATTTAGAGCAGCTCCAACAGCACGTAATAGATGTTTCAATCCAAATTACAAATATTGTACACTTCAAATAGCTTGAACACATGAAATTCAATATATATCAGAGGAAAACTTTGCCCAAGGTGCTTCCAAGAACTAGTAAACTGAACAACATAACTTACTCTGCACACTGTTCATTCACATGCAGCCAACTAATTCAAAGGCTCAAGCATCTATGTCTTAAAGTGACTTTTCATTTCCAAAATTACTCAGAAAAAAGAAATGAAAAAGTTATTCAACATTAATAATGGAAGCTGTATTGAATTTACCAGACTAGAAGGATTTTTCTTTAATATATTAGAAAGTTTTACTAAGAATTTCCTTCAGGCATTTTTTGCTTTTCTTCACTTGACTGCTAAGTGATAGTCAGATGCATTCAGATCTTTCAGAGAAACATTTATAAGGAAATGAGATTAGCTTTCAGTTGAAAGTGAAGATGTATCTGTTATTTTTTACTTAGCATCATTTAGTGTCACAACCATTCAGAACTGAGATCTTTCCTACCAAAGATCATTTAAAATAATACAATAGTGTGATGACTCCTAAAAAAAAAAGTCTCATTTTGTTTTGTGTACCACTGAGGAAAATAGTTAGGTATGTATTTGATAGCAGGTATTTAGCATAAGCAGTCTTCTAATATGCATATGCAGAAGGCCTGGCATAACATTTACATCAGACATTCTCAACAGGCTGTATATATTTAGCAATGTGACAGGAGATGATCACCATCAGCAGTCTGAATTCGACATTTAGGAAGACATTTATAGCAACACTAGGAGCACGACAAAATTAGACAACAATAATAGAAAAGTAAAATTATGCCATTAGGTTTCCCAAAATAAGTCCATTTTTCAGTCATACCCTCCTGTCACTGCACCTACAAGCCTTTCATAAAGGAGTACTAAATTTGCTGACCATTAAACATGCCACAATTAGGGCAGTTAACAGCAACAAGACTAGAGTTCCCCATATTGCTCACTTTCCCTGGATACTAAAATACTTTAGTCCCGCAAAAAGGGCGTTCACCAAACACTTCAGGATAACACTCGCTGCCATGCATTTTCCCTCTGCACATTTATGTCACAATAGAGTGCTTTAGGAGATTTAACTTCATATAGTGCTGAACTCAGCTAGATGAACATTTAACATGGTTAAAACACAAAATAATTCCAAAATGTGTAATAATGAAGGTTACATGTCAAAAGTAACCTCACAAGCCTGCACTGCTGAGCACCTGCAGGGCCTGAGATTCACACTCTTCACCACCATTTGGGGCCACAGCAGCAACAAAAACATGGCCCATGGAGGCACTAGTGCTGGTCAAAGACACTTCCTACTGACAACAGGGAATATTCAATGCTTTTTGAGGGCACTCAGTGGTTTTGGACACTGCCTGGGTGATTTCAAGTGCTGGCAGGAAAATTTAAGATTTTTACTGATGGGGAAAGGCCTTAAAGAAATGTTTGTCTGGTGAAGTCTTCCACCTTCTGTAAAATATGGCCACTCTGAGCCTATGAAAGCTTCTGACGCCCTCCTCCTTTTATATTTTCCTTTTAAACGTGGCTTGACAACACACTCAGTGATCCATTGCAGAGCTGCCATTTCAAGGAGATGGTGCATTCATTTCAAAATGGAGGGCAATGCCTGCTTCTGCAAAGCTGCTAAGAACTGGCAGTGAAACCACCTACAGCACAGTAACATATTATGACAGGGAATTTGAGAGATTTTTTCTCAGAGAATGCTAGGTTTGGTTACAAAAAATGGCACCAAAAATTATCATGTAGAAATCAAAAGGGCATTGGCACTTACTAAATGCTTCATGTAGTGGTTGTGGGAGCATTTCTGAAATGCTGCCTTACCAATAACTCTCCGTATGCCAGCAAAAGGGTCTGGGACGAGTTTGTGGGTCTGGCAACCTTCATGCCATGAAATGGCAACCAGCATTTTTCATGCTCTGTGTTAGCCTGGAATGAAGTCTCAGAAATGAAAGCACACTTTTTGATTTAACCTGGTTTCCTAATCTAGTCTCAGCAAAGATTAAGTAAAAGGCAAGCAGTTTATTTGGATTATCTACTCTCTTTACCAATATCTCCTATTTTACTCATATTTAAGTTTTACACATAAAATTGCCTTGTTCATTCCACTAAAAACAAGATCTACGTTCTACTGAAAAACAGAGTGGATGATTCCCTAAAAACCAGTCAAGTAAAAACAAGATAAACAAAAAAAAAAAAGTATTAAAAATACACTTTTTTCTTGGTTCTTAATTCCCCCATCCCCCCCAGCTGAATTAAGTCCATTTTAAGTTCATTTTTTGACAGCATTTTATATTAAAATTGAGAAACAAAGAGTACTGTGGAAAATACAAAATTTTATCTGTGGATAGTAATCTTAGCTTTATCACTGAACAGCCATCTCTCCATGCACTAAAACTGGTGTTTATCTCCTATTAAATTCTGCAAAACAGTTTATCATTTTCCTTACACTTGATATGAATCTCAGCAAAGCTTATGAAATACAAATATTGCACCAAAGATATTCTTTCTATTTGCAGAAGAGGGATCCACATCAAGTATTTCAATGCCTTTCTTAATATTATTGATAATACATTCTCAAAACAAAAATTAGTTTGTATGCTGACGTATGACATTCACTTCTCCTTTACTGCTAGTAAAACTAATTAAAAAGTTGAAGCTAAATGATACCTTAAGAAATTTGCTTCTTTGGGCATTGTCGGTTTTGAAACAAACTGGATTTGAAGATGGGGACATTCATGAATTCGTTCAAAACTCCTGCAAGTTCAAGGCCCAGCACCAGCCAAGGCTCAGTGCCCACAGGCCGTGTGCTGCCCCTACCCCAGGGCTTCAGGTGCACATCAAAAGCAAATTCCTGTGACACTGATAATGTGAGGCCTTTTTGAAGGGATTTGCTGCCCAAAAAGGCTCTACAGCTTCACACACATCTAACAGCTCCCACTCTTAACAAAACCACAGAACAAACCTGACCTCACAAGCTAAGTTTTCAATCAATTAGTAAGAACTTGCAGTAAAACAACTAAAATGCAGGATGACCTTACAGAAATATTGTTTATCCGATAAACCTTATTTCAAACAGCCATAGTAGGTTTGAGCTGGCACTCTCCTCTATTAATCTCCTCTTTTAACTATCCATTTGGCTGGCAAATAGCAAAGCTGCATTACCATAAATGAACGCATCAGGAGCACATGTAATCCTTCTGCCCAGCCCTTCCTCTCAGGCACACAACAGGATTACACGGGATCACCTCCTTGAATTTTGGCATCTCTCCGTCTTCTTTGCAAACTCACACTAATGAAGTACTAGGAGAGAGCTGGGATGACTCAACATAAACCTTTTTGTTTAATAAAAAAAAAAAATCTTTAAAAAAAAATCAGCAATGAATTCTTTGTTGCTTCACTGTCCAGCTTTGCCCATCATTCCCCAGTTTTGTTCAAGAGATTATAAAATCACCATAGCACTAAAGCTGAGGACCCAATAGTCAAGAGACTCATACATTGAGAGCAAAGGATTTTGTGTTTGGCTTGTTTGTTTGTTTCTTTTTCAGGATGAAGTTCAAGCCTTCAAATTCTTATTCTTTCAAAATACTTCCTCATCATCTCTGACATGTAAGTAAACAACAGTGGATACTGTATGACACCCACATGGCATCTGCCAAAGTTCTGCCAAAGTGATTGCAGACTGCCCTTTTCTATAGGGGTGTATGCCACAGAGAACTGAGCAAACATTCAGCTCTGGGAAAATCAAGAAGCTCAGCTCACTCTGCTCTGCACACTAGCTATTAAAGGAGCTGTATTATTTAAGAGTGCTTGCCTGCATGCATTTTGTGCAGCTGTTTGAGAGGTGTTTGTAAGGAGTAAATAATCTCTGAGAGAAGGAGGACAATGAGATTGAGCAGCAGAGCTTTGGGGAGAGGACCAACTGCAGCCCAGATTGTAATCGGCATGTTTTTGAGGCAAGACTATGCTGCCAGGGCAAAGTTACAGCAAGACACTGACAGCAAATTCACAGGGTGTCTGGGATAGAACCCTTTCATTTTTCTGTGGAGAAAGCCACTACAGCTTCTCAAGTTTACAGACGACTGTAGAGATTTTTTTTTCTTCAGAGCAATTGCACTAATGTGCACAGTAAGCATACTGAGGCTCAAATAAGAGCAGGACAAGTTCACTTTCATATCCCACTGGGTATCCTAAAAAGTAAGTAAGTAGCAAACACACTCCAAGTCAGCACTGAAACCTTCACTTTCACTGATACTGATGAACATGTTTAACTAATACGTCTGTGCCCTACATACTTCCAAAAGTGCAAGGAAAACACCTTAAAGAATGGGAGACTTAGGTAGACCACAGAATCTCATACATCTCTGCAGAAACTCAAGCCAGTCTGCCACCACCAATACTTCCACTGAATGCTAAAGAAGATGCCAAACAGGATGTAGGTTTTTAAAAGATCACAGGTATTCGATGTCAGTGCTACAAAGGCTGAAGTAATAGTTTAAGGTTGAGCTATTCACATTGCCTGCCACCAAAAAGGGGTCACCCCATGTTACCTTCCACCTGCTCTAGCAAGTCATTCCCATCTCTCCCTCTCTGCCTTTTTTACCTATCTATCTGCATGGGGAACTGATTTGTCTTGCTAACCTAACAGAAAACAATATCTTTTCCCCACCATCACCTTCCCTGCCCCTCTTTCTGTTTCCTCCTGTATTAGTTTTTTTTGCAGCACTGAATTGTTGGCTCAAGACTGGCTACAGTCTTAGAAAATGACTCTACCCCAAGATTTAGGGTGAAACAGTGGCAGGAACAACTTTTCTCTTTTATCCTCTCCTGTCCCTGAGTACAAACATTGAAAATCCTGTCTGTTACACTCATACTGGGAACCTCTGTGTAATGGAAAGGCTTTGAATCCTTGACAAAATCTTGTTCTGCTTGCAAAAATTGTGCCTCTGCAACTTTGGGTTAATGATGAACTTCCCTGTTCTAGTATTAGACCCTGTGGTTTCCTTTCCTTACACTGCCAGTGTAAGTGGGGTCTTTGCTAGGATTTGACATAATTGCTACCTTGGTTCCTACCTAATGTTACCACCTAGCAGGACAGTGTGATCAAACAGTGCCTGGTAAGTCTAAAGCCTTGGGCAGTCTGCATGTCTGCAGAGCAACTAGAAGCAGAGGATGACAAGCTAGAAAAGCAGTTACAAGCGAGTAATACCTACCTAGAAACTAAAAGAATGCCACCTTAAAACAATATCCTGAAAGATACTGAAGTATGAGTTTTTGTTCAGATCTATGCAGCACTGCAGTTATTTGGGGAACAAGTTAAGTTCAGTTGGTTATCTTCATGTTATAGCATATCACCAACCTTCATTTGGAAACAAGCCTCATTATTTTATTTTATGCAAGCCAGTCTATTGCTCTAAGTCAGGTTTTGAAGAAAAAAAGTAATAACAGCATAGTTCTAGAATTGGGATACCAAAATTGTAACTGCTCAGATATATGCCAATCATTTATGGTTATTGCTCTTCACAGATACACACTTTCTGCAAGAAATCCTTTCTTTTGTTTGAGGAAGGCAAAGCTAGCCGGTTACAATGCTAACAAGCAGTTCTCATAATTAGTCATAACATCCACAGTATCTCTTCAGATATGGTCACAGGCAATTTGAAAGCATTTTGAAGTCAAAAAGTATTACTAATTGAAATATTGCAAGGTTCATAGCTTTCCTGTAAAAATGCAAATGAAATCTTAGAATAAGTTACTTAATAATTATCTGAAATTTGAAAATGATTTGATCCTTCCTCTCACATCAACTTGAAAGTGCAAAGAATAAAAATGCTAGTTCCAGTGTGAAGTGCCAAGGTCCTGGTTCCCCAAGATAGGAAGTAAGCTACTTTTCATTTTCTAAATCAACATTTTCCAACCTTGTTTTCACACCACTACTGACTCTGGATTAGGAAAAGCCAGGTCTGAGCAAAAAAGCAGTAATGGTAAAAGGAGATGCACTGAACATCCTATCAGCAGCTACTGTGGATTAAGCAATGAGCAACTTCTTTAAAGTTAATCCTGCATCCAGTCCTGCTCTTGCTGAAGCCACTATGTATAACTCTCACACGACAGCCTAAACATGGCTTGTTCTCTCTGTCTGCTGACATGCACTACACCCAAGCCAGGATCTATGTGAATTTCTGTAGTCCTATAAATTAGGCTGTTTTCTAGCAGGACATTGAACTGGAATGTGGTTTGAGGGGGTTTTCTGAAAATGAATTGAACTGATCCCTCAAGTTTTCACTGAGATTGAACTAAATTAACAAAAAGGCGATTATCAGCTAAGAAAGAAAGTAATGGAGATGCAAGCTAGAGGAGAGGAGACACTGATGCTCATATGTCCCTAAAACTCAAGGTGTCCCACATCTTTCTCCCTTTAAACCACAGTAGATTCCTTTGAAAATATGTCACGTTGAAAAACATGTTTGTACATTTTTTAGTGTATATTTCTAGTCTAAACCAGAACTAAGTGGTTTAGTGTAGTCACAGATAAGCCAAAGCCAAAAGCATTGCTCGCTCCAGTAAAATAGTAAAGAATCACCAAAAAGGAGCCCAAGTCTGCAGTGAGAAACAAAAGAACACAGCTCATCAACCAACCAAGCAAAAAAACAAAAAACAAAAAAACCCAAACAAGTCTATGGAAAAAGAAATAAAGAATTAAGAAATCAGAGCAGATATGAACACGAAGGGATAGGAAAACTAGAAAAATGTCAAAACAAGGCATGTGGGAAAAAGCACCATGCCATGAGACCATTTCAAGTGAGTTTCCAGTATGAAATATGCTGGGCTGCACCTCTCCTCTTGTGGGGTTATCCCTCCACACTGGAAAGAATGGATAGTACAGTTAACAAATGCAATCAGGGAGTTAAGCACAGCTCAGAAATACACAATCGGCTGCCCCTTAGTGAAAAGTTACCCTGCCCAGTAAGACACCAGTAAGGAAATGCTACCCCAGAGGTGGGGAAAAGTGGTGTAAAGTATTTGCTCTTTCTGCTGTGTGGTATCTGGAAACTACGTGGTTCCATATGAAGAAAATAGAGAAGTTATTTCAATCTTTGTTATACAGATGGTGTTTTTGTATTAAATTAATGAATGCATAGCATATTATCATATTCAGTGTGAGCCACATGCAGGGAAAAGGTTTAACTTCCAGTCATATTGCTATTTTATTCTCATTTTAAACATGTTCTAACAATTTTCACACAAATACAGGCAAGCTCTCTGTGCTATAAATAATTATACAGTCTCTAAAACAGCACCTTGTTCCAGCTACTTTGGATTTGTCTTGGTTTTGATTTGTTTAGGGTTTTTTTTGAAACGATTAAAAAAACCAAACACAGACAAATCCTGCCAGCAAATGTCTTCATAATAGAGACAAATAATTCCTATACCAAACATATCTGAAACAGAGTCTGTCAGCAACACCCCTCTCAGCTCTGCCAGTCACCTCAAGAAACAGCATACCCGACACAAATGGATCACCATTAGATGAACTTTTAAACCCAGATACTGTACCCTTATTACAGCACAGCAATAAAAACTTCAGCTTTCCTCTTCCTCGTCCTCCATGTGCTACAACACTCCACCTTACCCTAGGAAGGCAGCTGAATCACAGTTAAACCAGGATTTAGCTCAGAGGAGGGCTTTTCGGACTGAAAAGCCTCAGGGACAAAACTTAGTTTGAATTGCCAATATAGTGGAGATAAGATTTTCAGGGCTGTATATAACTGGGATAGTGCATGCAGGAGAAAATGCAACATGCTCAGTTGTTCTCCACAAGCACCTGTTTTAAGTCACTGGAGCACCTCTAGAGCAAACTCAATACATGTATGGAGGATAGGGTAATATCTCTTTAGTTTGACAATGTCTCTGTATGTAGCTGCTGTCAGTATTTTCTTAGTGTAGCCAATTAGGTTTTTTCTTGGTTAAAAATGCCACCATGGAGTTCCCAGGGAAAATAATAATGTGAAACAGCTGACAGCACATTTACGCCTAGGAGATTATTATCTGTTATAAAAACTGTAAGAAATTGATAAACATTCATATAATGGTAGACCAGTTTTCATAACAGAAATGAAGAAAAAACCCTAATGATATTTCTAAACAAACATTTATGCCAGTAAACGTTCTACCACAGATGTAACTGTATCAGCAGCAGAACTCAGTTAAAACAACAGAAGCCGAAATTATTTCCTTTAAATAACAGATGCTTCTACCACTGTGAACAGGGTGCAGGGCTTGCCAATACACCTACATCTCTCCTGCAAATATTTTGGAAAAAGTAAGCCCATAACTTGTGTTCCCATCACAGCCTTGGTCTACCACAAGTGAGAGCAAGCAGCTTGTGGGTTTTTCCATTGTATTGTTAAAATGTTTTATGCAATAGTTCTAACCTTGTAACTTCTCACAGGAAATGATCCACTGTTTCATTATGAAAATCTATCTGCAGTAGCTAGTGAGGAGGTTTTACAGATTGAAAAGGTGCCAGAGTTTTAACATGTTCTTGGTATTTATTATCTCTAAGTTTGTAATCAAAATTCTGTCATTCCACATACTAGAAATACATAACTTTTCAATATTGATGTAAATTTGCACATGCTACTAAACCACAGATTCTTCAACAATTATAAGATTGTTTTATAATATATTCAAGAATTCAAAAAGAAAAATATTGTCTATCCAAAATATTTCATTTGACTTCTGTGATTTTCTGATTAGCTGATTTTTTATACCTATTCATGCAAGAATTTTGGCATTACATAAAGACTTTTAGAAATGATAAAAGAAAAACATTTTTCTGGTCCTTGGAGACCTATACATTTAAATTATGTTCATTACTAATGAACATAAATTTATTACCCATTTTCCATTTCTATTATCAGAGATTATTTATTTCATTGGCTACAAATGTAAGTTTAAAAATCTTAACATGTAAGATATAACTTTTAACATCAGTCACAGACAAATAGGAAAGATACTATTTAAATGATATTTAAATTTTAGTAGGAAATACAGGAGGTATGTTCACTATCAAGCAATCCCATTATACTTGTATTTCTAAGTCTCTTGGGATTAAATATTGTCTAAGGGATAGCAAGACAATAGTTTTCAATGTATTTATAGTCATAAATATCGTACCTATTTGTGATTTGAAATGCAACCACACTTGTAATCTATTGCTATCCAATAAAACTAGCTTGTAGTCAGTTGCCCAATTGTTTTGATAGTATTTGATTATTCACATATTACAATGCAAGTAACAACTTGAAACATCCTTTTCCCTTATGCGCATGAAGGAGTTTAAAACACTCCCATTACCTTATTGCCTGCAAACCTGCTTTCCAATTCCTTTCTTCAAGAGTTTTTCATGACAGCAAAAAACCCACAACCCCAAATATGTGTGCTTGTAATCAGTTACAAAGCGAGGCACGCAGAAAAGGATGCCTCTGAACAACAAGTTCAGGGACTAACAAGTCTCTCAGTAAATGGCTTTTTCCTCTTTCTCAAGAGTTTCACAGAATGAAAAGGATAACAGTTCTCAAATGCTGGCCATCTAAAAGGCACCTGCATTTATCACCATGACACCTAAAATAAATAAAGAAACATTTTGTTACCTTATGGTTTTAAGAGTTCCCAACCGGAAAAGGATCAAGAAAGGTATTAGACACATTTGACACACATTAGACATCTGTTCTAGGGAACTCTATTAAAGTAGACAGAAAAACTTTACAAATGTTTGTAATAAAGATATAAAAAATAAAAAACCCGATTGTTAGTTTCAAATGCAATTCCTCTTTAAAAACTGATTTGTTCTTGTGGGCATGTACAGACATGTTAGTGCTACAGCTGCCACATAGCAGGGAATTTGTCTACAAAAGCAATGTATCTAGTCGTAATCTCCTTCAGAAACATGAAGGTGCTCATTTCTGATTTTATTGCATTTTTATTATTAAGTTATTATAGCATTTCTGTGCTGCATCTGTTTTTTCCACTATGCACTCTGTTTCTCAGGCATTTACAAGAGTGGGTTTAATTCGTATCTGCTGAAATTTGGTGCATTAGTCAGCTTGCATACAAATTTCCTCTAAAGAGGCAGGGGAAATTAAAAGCTTTGAATTTCTTCCTTGTGTGTCCAAGATATTTTATAAATATTGATACAATTTCAATTTATTAATAATACTTTATTTCAATAAGCCATCCCTTGATCTAACAGCCTAGAATAGTGGTTTCCAATCCAACCTGTACCAGGACTATGCTGGCCCTGTGCCTTCTTAGGTAGCTCTGTGCTGCCATGTGAAACGAGGGACACTGGGGGCTATCTTTGCAGACACATGATTGCAATAGGAATGTCTCTCAAGGAGAGAGCAGATCTTGAAATGATCTCAAAATAATTATGGGAGGCAATAATCTCTGTTTTGCAATAGGATCTAGAAACTCCAAAGATTCAGACTTCAGATACCATCTGTGAGGTCCAACAGATTTCTTAATTTAATTCACATTGCACAGGGAATTTTAGCTGCCACTTAATACATGGCTATTATGACAAGTCTTATTACATATATCAAATAATTTGTAGCATAGCCCCAAAGTAGGATCACATACAATATGTTCCAATAATGTCTATCACTTTTTCTACCCAAAAGTGAGTTCATTAAACTCACTGAAACTCTAGGTGGAATATGAATAACCCAAGAACTCTTATTTTATGAGCCATGCCTTGGCATGGCTTTATCTAGATTACATTCAGGTTTGCTGTCAGTAAATACTCAATAGCACATATTTAAGTATGGGTATCTGAAGTTACAAGTAGCTAACAGTAACATCTTTCATTGTCTTCTTTTTGGCATGACTCAGGAAAGTACAATAACAAAATATCAGGAAAATAAATATATGCAATTGTCATACATAAAATATATATTAATTGATTTGATCCTGGTTTGCTTATATGACAGATGTGTAATTACACCGATTCCATGAACACTGCATATTCCATAAACACTAAAAATGCCAACATTTTCTACACATTTTATTACAGATTAAGCTTATGTTGTTCTTCAACAAGGTTATACTGTTTCCCTGTATTGGCACATGAACTTATGCTGCATATAAAGGAAAGAAGCGAGTTTGACCATGTGGAAGAGCACAGCAACCTAGTAAAATCTGCTGTACTAACTATGCCACAGATACTTGCAAAACTCAGGTATTGCAGAGAAAAGTATACAATATTAATAATTTGTATATCTATCTAAAATATGCTACTGTTATATTTTCCCAAATGATCAGACCAGTAAGATAACCTTTGTTCCACTAAGTCCATGAAACTTTTACCACAAAAGTTTCTTTTGAAAACACCAGCATGTCTGGACAGAAGACTTGTAACTGTGCAAGCACACTCACATCTGCCTCAGTGAAATATCTTGTGTCACCTCAAAGCATGACACTGTCACAGTGAATTGCCTATTACCTGTTTGTCTGTGAAAAGTAAACAAATACTTTCCTTCTGCTTCATTTTAATCCCAGTGATGTTGAGAAGAGCTATCCAGAATTATTATAAGAAGAGGTAGAAGATCTGTCTGTACAATTCAAATCAGCACTTGAGTGAAAGGGAGAGCCACAGATTGCTGACTAACAGATCAACTCTCAGAGTCCACTACTTTACAAAAATCTGGCTTCTATGCATCAGTGCTAATCAGTTTCTTTAAACAAGCCTAAGTGGCGTTTTAAAAGATGCACTTCCATCCAAAGCATAAACTAGCTAGGTCGTTCCTCTGCCACTGAGAGACATTTAGTGTGAGTTACAATTGACTTACAACAGAGGTGAGTACATTTCTTTAGGCTCTTCCTATGAGTAGTCCCAAAAGGGACGACTTACATGTTTTTGAACCAACTTAAAATCCGGTTGTAGCAATAGGAATATCATGGTACAAACGTTTATGACTTTTAGCAGGTTGAATGCGTAGGGGAAGAACTTACTTCTGTGAACTGAAAAACCATATTGCATACGTTTACATCCAGCAGACATCAAAACATGTCTTGTTACTTAGTTATCTCGCTTTAATGAAGTGTGACCACTAACATGAGTTACAGTATTTTTATTTGTCTCAAAAAATGTGGAAATGTACATGAAAATGAGCCAAACCAGAACATTTTTCAAGCTGATTTCACTGATAAAGGAGCAACAAATCTGGCAAGAACAGGTACATACAAGGTAGTTATGCATGCAGCCTCTCAATCAGGCTGAGTGCTGAATGAGAACTGACATTTCATATTCTTGTGTGGTTTCCTCGATTTTTTTTTTTAAGCACTTAAGAAAAATAATCTCATTTTCCTAAATTAGGAGCTATATGACAAAAAAGCCCTGGAAGCAAAAGCATCACTTAAATGTCGTTAGCACAGGAAGTCAATCTGTGGAATTACTAAAATGGAGATAATTACTATCTTTTAAGAAGAGAGTCTCCAGTTTATCAGGATCACTTTCTAAAGGGTTCCCACCTGCCCTGGCCTGATAGGCCCATACAGCAATCACCAGAGAAAAAGAACAAAGAAATCTAGACCTAACTAAAATGGTAGTGTAAAAAATATTCTGAGACAGATGCACTGAGTAAATTTGCTGCTAAGTTTGCAATGTTATGCTGGACGTGTTAATGGCTTCTGTCAAATACAAATTTGTTAAGAGACACAGGTGTGTCCTTTGTTTTACCCTTTCCCTCTCTTCCCTACCATGAGCCTCAGGCTCAATGCTTATATCTGCACTAACTCAATAGCAGCAGTTTAGTGCAAGCTTGAGGGTAAACACTGCCAAAAAATCATCAATAACTTGCAACAGATAGCATTCTTCCTGCCTTAGTTTTTGGCTAACAACCTGTGCTCTCCCAGATAACACTCACACAGTTCAAGGAAGGGTATGAACCACAGACTGCTCACAGGAAGCTGCATGAATGAGGTCCCCAGGCTGTTGGTAAAGCACTTGTGCACATCAGTGATACTTGAGCTGTTACAGAAAATGGACCTTGGCTTGTTCCCTTTGCTATTGGTCACAAAGATTAGACATCTACCTCTCCTCTACAATCTAATTTTTCTCTCTGCAGTGAAGAAGAAATGCACCTGGCTGGTTTCTTCTTTCCCTTTCATTGCCCTTTTTCACCATGTCGTAAAATTTGTGAAACCCAAGAAAGAAAGAACATCTTATGGATATAGGTGCTAGCCTGCAACACACCACTCTGAGCTGCAGGCAGCTCTCAGCAGGCAGGCAGAGTAGGCAGAACTGATACTTGCCAATGCTTCTCAAGTATTACTGCTTTGCCAGGCTCCTAGATTTATCAACATCGGTGGCCTGTTCCATTTCAATGCTCAGATAGAATGTTAAAGAGGTGCTGTGTTATAGCCACGAACACAAGAGGAACATCAGCCAGCTGAATGTAGGGAACTCCTTCCGTTGGTTAAAATTCAAACAATGCACATGCATGCAATACACTGTGCCAGACTAACACAGTTCAGTCTACCAATGATGTTAATGAAGTGTTATAAAATGTTTATAATTACCATACAGACTATACCAAATAAAGCTACTTTCATGAAGCAATGGTAATTCACTTTGCCATAGGACTCAGCACATTTTTGTATTTCTTAGTAAAGATCCCCATGTACTGTATTGCATACTGACCATATTTGGCTGAAGAACACACATGGAAACTCCACACATATAAAAAGACAGGGGGAAAATAATCAAATAACTGATTCTAGCACAAGCTCTGCTGTATATTACAAAGTGAAACCAAACACTCAAAATGAACAATTTGTTACCCATTATTTTATGAGGTACAGTTGCACTACAGGAAACAAAAGCAGACAATATACAAGCAGAATGAAGAACGTTCAGCTCGGTTTCACCAAAATCACTGCAAATAAAACCAATTGCCTCAAAGGCAAAAACATAACTTTGTCTGATATAGGCTTTATTTTTATTCTTCTTTTTTCACCTCAGGTAACTGGTTCAGCTGCCATGGCTCTGATCAGCAGTAAATTAGGATTAGGTAGAAAGGACTAGGATGAGGGGGTAATGTAAAAGGTGGAGGGAAGAAAGGTGAAAAGAGATTTGATAAATAAAACACACATCTCTTCTGTGAAAAGCTCACAGAACTGCTGAAGAATAACTTGAAATACTATCCAAATGCCACTGATAGAAAAATCATCAGGGGATAAGGGTTTACATCCCGAGAGGAACCCACTGACTGAAAAGTCTGTTTAAGATTCCTTGACCTCAGGGAAAAATAGGGTGGTAAACACTGGGTTCTCATACAAATGAGGAGTAGCAGGGTTTGCAGAGTAAGACTGTCTGAAATGCTCTGAAGATACTCATTCAGTGTTATGAACCTTACTGTATTCTTCGGAGAAAGGACAGCTGTTGAAAAGAAAACCTCCTGGCAATAATATATATGCTCAGCTCCATAAACCAAAATTTGCAAGGAAGGGCAAAAGAGAAGGAAGACAGGGTAGGAAAATAAAAGTTCTTTGAGGTACTTCCAATCTACAAAAAAGACTTCAACATTATCTGTACTTTCAGCATACTTGTCAAGGGACAGTGAGATCTTCTTCAACCCAAGATCCATCATCTTACTGCTTGTCTCTTGCTTGGTAGGAGAGATCCTAAGATTCAGTATCATTACAAGACAATGGATAGGCCTAACTGTGTGGCAACCTTCCTAAAGTCATCTGATGAAAAAGACAGCTTGACAGAATCACATTTTCAAATTCTGACTCTATGTGTCTGCCTTCAAAAGACTTGTCTTCTGGCTGGGCATATGGAAACACACACACATACTTTCTGCTTTATGGCAGAACATGATTGACAAGTACAAGGAGAGAGCTGAGGAGGAAGCGAGGATAATTAAAAAGAAAGAAAAATGTAAGAAACTTCTTTAGACTACAAAGGCAAAGGGCGTTTCTATCATATAGGTGAGCAGATCAATAGGCAAGTCTGTGAGGAATATAGGGAACTTGGCATGAGTGAAAGAGGACATTCTTTCTCCATCTGGATGATGCTGTTTTATGCTGAGAACACACTCTGACTCTACAATCCTGTGCTCAACACCACACCAAAACATTGCTGGCAACTTCAAAATCTTAACTGCCCAGTAATGTGTCCCAGAGAAATACTGCAAACCCAAGGGAAATGTACTTCCTTATTGCTATAAAACTGATGAGGAGACAACTATAAGATGCCTTTCAGCTCCAAAGGCAGAAGTGATGATGGCAAGAAGAATCTTGCTCTCTTCTTAAGGGAGATCACCTATGTGTTGAAGAAAACAAGCTCACAGTCTGCAAGGTAGAAGTTGGAATCATCTACCTTCAAAATGGCAACACATAATCAAAGCTTAGGAACAAAAGGTATGACAGTCACTCAACACACTACCACAAAACAAGTAACATTTGTTCTTCAAAAAATGGAACTTCTATTAACTGTGCTAAGATATTTTCCATAGCCTCCAGGATGTTACTATTACAAAATGTGTCTTGATATGCAGTTCTTTAATCCATCTTACTTGCATCTAGATACATCATCTGAGTACACAAGGTCTTTAAAAACCTTGCAGGTGGTTCTTCCATGTGACTACTCTGCATTGCTTTTTCCTTTCTTTTCACCTTTTCTTAAAAATCATTCCCTCTAGTCTCCAATAATTTTTAATGCTCTGCTGTGAGTCTCAGTCAATTAACCTGTACCTTCAGG
This sequence comes from Cisticola juncidis, assembly GCA_013400215.1. NCBI lineage: Eukaryota > Metazoa > Chordata > Aves > Passeriformes > Cisticolidae > Cisticola > Cisticola juncidis. The sequence continues at coordinate 2,243,990 of VXBR01012230.1, read as the reverse complement.
TGGTCAAAACTGGATCCAGTTTTTTTGTTATTGTCTTTTCTTGTGTTTTGTGCATTTCTTTTAAATTCCCTGAACAATTATCCCAATGCCTAAACAGGGAGCACTATAAAAAGAAATATCACTAAGTTCTTTTTAAGACAAAACATTGAAAACGACCCTGTTTATTCAAAATCAATGTAGTTTTACACAAACAAAAGAAATCATTCTTGAATGAAAGAAGACAGGTAAATAAAGAGAAGAAGAAGGACAGTTGAGATTTTTTGATAAAATATTATATTAACATGCAATAGCTGGAATTATACTTTTATAAGCTTTTAAGACATCAATACTGACTACAGTTACAAAACACAAGTAAGATAGAAATTTAACCATTGATTATATATTTTCTAAACTATTTGTTTCTATCTTAGCCACAGGCTTCCCAGGGTTTCAGTATCTTTATAAAAACATAAATATAGACACATTCGAACAAATAATGCCCCTGCTTCTAAGGCTGGAAATTGGTTTGTCTGTCCTTATAGTAACTTAAACAGTTTAAAAAGCAGTAATGAATAAAAAACAATGGTTATTAATGAAATCCTTAAAGGCAGGTTTACAATAATTAATACACAGGTCACCTTAACAGACAACTTAGAGATATTTCTAGATCTCCCAAGCCAAAAGATAAACTCTTCAGTAGTAAAATTTGCCATTATTAGAAAAGTTCATTTCATTGTTCAGCCTCTTAACTCGTTATCTGTAATTAAGACAAATCAGATTTCAAAGCAACAAGAGAAGCCTGTGATAAAGCTATTTGAAATACACTCTGGCAGGGATAAAGCCATCAGAGAGGTGGCTGTCATAAAACAGCCAAATGGCTTTTTCCACCTCCATCAAGGTCACTTTACTGATGATGTGCTCAATAAGATGATAATGCATTTAACCACTTTCCTTGCATCTGACTTCGACCTTACTGCAAATCCAAATGGCCTTGTTTAACTACCCTGGCCTTTCAACATTTCCCTGAACAAAGATAATTAAGGAGATATACTGCCCCCTACTATCACAGGAATTGAAAGACAAATAAACTTTTAAGAGCACAGCCAGGTGTCTATTGCATTAATGTACGATGTTTAAGCAGGGGGTAAAATGAAATAATGGTTAAATAATTATAAAAGGTTAACAAAGTTAACTTTGCTACATAAGGCAATTCTGTTCTGTTTAAAAGAAAGAACATAAGAGGCTTTCCAGGCTACTTTTTACAACTCCCTGGACAACTGTCTTTTTTTAATGCAGTTTCTGACTTAAGAGTAAAAATGTTCTGCAAAAATTAAACACTGAAATTTCTGCAGATTTGAAACTGATTATATTTCATACAAGGGTACAATAATGTTTTATGAAAAAACAGATTTATATGGTTAAACCAAAAGCTGCTCTAAAAACACATTTCCATTCCATTTCTTTTTCCTTTGTGTGTGGTCAGCAACTATACTAGAGGTGAAAATTAAAGAAGTTTAAAAATTAGTTTGGCAGTTATGACATTTTGAAAGCATAAGGCAGTGCTTTTTTATGATTTTTACAATTACGAAAACAAACCAAATAATACCATTATATAATAGCAGTGGCGCCCTTTTTTTGTTTTTGTGGGTGTTTTTTTTTTTTTCTTTTTAATTAATATATACTCATATTCCAAATAGCTCTCCACGAAACTAATTCTGCTTGATGCAAAGGAAAAAAAAGCCCCATGTCAATAGCTCTTGGACTATTTGCATAATAACTGAAACAGTATAAAAAGAACAAAAAAGCTGGTAAAGCAGTTGGGTGTTAGTTATGCAGAGATGCAAGAGATCTTATTTTAGATTAATTCTTTTTTTTCTAAATCTGTTTTTCTTTTAATCATCTTAGAAATATTGATGTATAGGTCTGAATCCCCTTCAAAAGCAAGAAAGTGACAAAACAGCAAGCTGTCTCAGAACTTATAACTCCTTACTGATGTGATACTAGATATGTAAGATTTCTGCTACTGCCAAAACTGCTGTTCCTTTGCCACAGAAAATTAAATATGCAGAAACCCCATCACATGTCTTCAATCAGTTTTATCATAATGCAGTTCTTCAGAAATTATAGGGAATCCACCTCTGCCATTTTGTCAGGCCACCGTTACTTTGAGTTGCAGATGTAGTTTGTGCAAATTTCAACATGTTCATGTATTTGGCTCAGTCTTTTGCTGTAACACTTCTTGATGCAGACTCAACTCCTGAATTCTGAATACACCAAAAGTTAAACCTCCTGTAAAGGTACCTTCATGTAGTAAATACAAAAATCAGTGATTACAGTATCAAAACCATGAAGTTTGCAATGATACATATACCAAAGCTATGCAAAATCCTTTCTGCTGTATATAACAAGCCATAAATAAGCCTTTCAAGCTGAGCTAGAATGATTTACTGTTTTCAGATATGAGAAGTCTATCTTTTCCTTACATCTAAAGGGCTTGCTTCAAAAACAATCTACTTTGCAGCAGTTTACACAAAACAATTATTTCGTTTCAAGTTCAGATAAATGGTGGCCCTAGTCAATCTCAAAAGAAGACTACACACCTTGTTGTTACCTTGAGTGAGTCCTGGAGTTTTCACGTATAATTGCACTTTGAATTCCTTAATCTTACACAAAGAAGATGAATGACTATTTTCTATTCATTCAGAGTATTTCAGCCACCTACCTATTCTGTTCAGAGTTTTTAATGTGGGTGATGCTTTTTAAAGGAGCACAAGAGCCATTTTTTCCACTTGTCCTTAACATTTAAAAAGGTTAACTTCATTGGAAAACTACAGAAACTTTTTTTTAGTACAGTTGCTTCATTTCATCCTTATTTCTTGTTTTGTATAAAAATCTTCAAACCTCAAAGATATATACACCTTCAAACCATTAGCAAGGTCACCAGCTCACAGCATCATGCTCCATACGTTACTGAACATACAAAAGCCCTCTTGCTATTCTGAAATGCATAAATCTGTAACTACCTCTGGGAAAAGTCCTTCAAACCCACACAGAACATTTAGCCTATAGACATATTTAGAACGAATATAAGAGCCAAACAATAGGATCCTTGAACACATGAAGAAAGGATAGAAAAACTAATGTTTTTTGTTATTTTGGACAACAATACAGTGAAGTCCTATTTTCTCATGTAATCACTCAAATATTTGTCTATTTTGAACAAAGCGTACCTTTTATTTTTCCTTGTTTAGTTCAACAAGTGAATTGGGAAGCAATACAAGTTACAGGAAGAGAAGTTGTAAAGTCTGTTCTCACAATTGTTTATCAGACCATTTTGGTAATTTGAAAAGTCATGTTAAATCTTCACAGATGTATGTTAGAACTGAAAGAATACAGGTGAAGATAAATTCCCTAAGTTGGGTCAATTTGCTTCATATAGTCATATTTACAGATATTTCTCTGTCTCTCAAGCTAAATGCTAAACTCTTCAGTACTAAAATTTGCCATTATTAGGAAAGTTAATTTCCATGTTCAGCCTCTAACTTGCTATCTGTAATTTAAAAAATCAGATTTCAAAGCTGAAGGGTGTATGGCAGCATTCTTATTGCAGACCTGTAGAATAAACATACATCTGACATGACATTTTGTATTTTTTTAATTGCATCAATTATTAATTTTTCCTAGACAGCTACCACATCAGCTGCTTTTCTTCAAACAGAAAAAAAATATTCCCCATGCTGCGTGAAACACGTAACTTCTGCGTCAGAAAGGTGAGAAAGTAAAAATGACAAGCCAAAGCCATCTAAATATAAAATGTTTTTCTAAAGGTCCTATTGCTGTAGGTTTCTTTCTAAATTGTAACACACCCTTTTGTAACTCCTTGAAAGGAAAAATACCCTTATACTGTGAAATACGAGGCCACTCTCCACAGGATTGCAGAACGATTAATCAAAAAATTTTCTAACATCTCATTTGTAGTTACTGAGCTGCTTGACAGTTTTGATCCCCAATCTGATGGATGAAAAAAAGATAAGATAAGATTATTTTTTCTGTTCTTGTTTGAGCACTTTCCCCTTCCTGGGTTTTACACAAATACTTCCGCCAGAACTCACTGAGGATGCAGGAAAAGATTTACCTTGAATGAAGGAAAAGTGCACTCCACCAGCTGCATGCACACCACTTAGAAGTTCATGGGAATAAACTCAGCCTATTTAGTGCCATTATGCAAATTACAAATTCTTATCTTAATGACAGGCTATACTGAACATCAGGCAATTAGATCCTTGTGTCTATTAGAGAAATTAATACACTTTCCTTCCAACAGACTGGGGACTCTTGCCATCTTCAGTAACTTTTCTACACATTTTCAGTGAATTTCATCTGTGAATTAGAGATTGTAGGGGAGAAAAGGTACTTCCCTTCCTCTGCCTCCATTGTTCTCTACCTTCAAAGCTTCTAACAAACAGCTCCAGAGCAGCTCAGTCTTTCTCTGGGAGCTGGGTAGTTCACATCCTAAGTTTCTTTCCCCATTGCTAAAATATTAGAAGGCAAGGTTTCTGAAAGCTTTCCACAGCATCAGCCATAAAACAGACACAAAGTTAACAAAGGGCAGCTATCACTACAAAGTGTCAGGTTTGTTTACTGGAGCAGATCAGTATTTCCCCAAATCTTCAAAGTTCAGATTGTTTAATAAACTGTTAAAAAACTGGCAAATGGGCTAAGTAAGGTGAACATAAGCAAAGACAACTTAAAATAAAACACTCCACAGACAGATGGGTAGTTCAAATTCAGATTTGTGTGGATGAACAGGAAAACTAAAACGTAGCGTGCACAAAAACTGCAATGGTATGTTCATGCACTGGAATACAGACATTATTATTTTAAGTAAATTTAATTGCTGACATACCTTTCTCAGTTTTTTTTTTCCCCCAATCCTTCCTTAAAGTCTACTCTAGCAATTAACAGAGGTCTCCGGATGGCTCGCTGAAATATTTAAAGCTGAAGAACAAAAGGTTTATTTTAAAAATGAAAATCTTGGCTTGTACAACTCCAGACATGAATCTGCTTTCAATTACTGAAAGTATTTCCACTTCAGTGAAAAAGGATCAAATCTTCAACTACACCATCTTTAGGCAATGAATTTGATTATATTAAGCTTTAAGAATACAGAATGACTTTTGAGACACAGCTGTATATTCCATGCTTATCGTGTATTAGGTACACAAAAAAGAAGGAGCTGGCACTTTAAATGAGAAGCAGACAGAAATGTGTCTGCTCACAGCAGCACTGTACTTCCACACCAAAGCTCTGCTTTAGGGCTGTTTTTTTTTTTTTTCAGGTGCCCACATAAATGTCAAAGATTACACTAAGCTTTAAATGAAAGATTTTACAAGCCTTTAGAAATGAATCTGGGCCGATTCTTCCCCCATACTTTTATTTGCATAATTTGCACTGTTGTAAAGTTACATTTTTCTTTCTAGACTTTTGAACGAGCACAATCTCTCCCACATCCCCCCCAGTGAGGCAGGTATCGCATGCCCTAAGAAGCACGATAATCAGAGGCACTTTACACTTTTCCCATTATGCGCGCGTAACAGAGTCGGGCGAGGGAGCTCGAAGGCTTCGCTCCGCAGCGAGATGCGATACCTCAAAAGCAAATTATGCAAAAACTTCTCATTTCTTACATCTCCGATTTCGCGAATCTCTCCTACCGCATCCCAGCCGGACACCGGGTCGGGCTGTTTCAGCAGCACGGCCAGACACGACGCGAGCGCCTCCCTCCCGGCTCGGCCGCCCTCGGCTGGCAGGGCGGGCANCGCACAGCCCGATCCTTTCGGGGCCGCGGCGGCAGCGGCTTCGCGGGGCGGCCGCGGGCGCTTACGGCGCGGAGCTCCGGGGAAGAAGGGCAGAAGGAGCCTTCCCAGAGAGCGCTAAGCCGCTGCTGCGGCGCTGTTCGTACGGCTGGCGGACAGCGCGGGGCCGCGGGCACTGCGGGGATTTCCCGAAGCGCAAAATAAAACTCCCTGCCGCGCAAGGTAGTTGGTGTATTAGCGTAAAGTACCTGCCTGGCTCCCTCCCGTGCAAGCCGGCAGGCGCTGAGGGAATGCGGCTCCGGTCGGTGCTGGCGCAGGGCGCGCTCGCGTGCGGCCGCGGCCGGAGCCCGAGCAGAGCAGACGGACCGGGCCGGGACCAGAGCGCAGCTGAGGGCGCGCTGATGTGACACCGGCCCCTCATCACGCACCACCTGGGCTTTAATTGAAACAGAAACACCTCCCCCTCCATTCAGCATCGTAAGAGACAGTTTTTCTTCGTGTCTGTAGAGGCATGAATATAATACACTCCGCTTTCTTCAAAACACTCGGCAATCTGATCGAGTCCTCTGCTAATGAAGCATTTGGAGTTCCAGCTTGATCTGACTGGATGCATCATAGCTGTCAGCTAAAGCTATCAAATAATAGATACAAAATACAGCATTCACATGACTCACCATTAATTTCTGAAATACTGTAAAGAGCAGGAAGAACTAGATGTCTACAAAATATGCAGATACCGATGTACTCATTCAAAATAGAAAAGCCTATTTTTGGCTGGTGGTCAAACTGAAGTTTGCCTCTGCCTTTAGTAAAAGAACCAGATTTTTTTTTTTTTTTTTAACCTACCCCCTTTCGGAACATGAAACTCTTTTAAAATATATGTGAGAATGATGTCTCAAATTTAATTCTTAACATCACTTTACAAAGACCCTTCTGATCTGGTTTAGAAAATGCAGTGATATGTAGGAATTTCTACAAGACTTCTCTTACGGTTTTCTTTCAACTTGGACCTTTGCTAATAATAACTATCTTAACTCTCTCTCACCCTATTACAAGATCCATTGCTGATGCAGGCCAAGTTATCACAGCAGCTGCCCAGAAGCTACATTTTGCCAAAAATCAGATCAAGACATTGTTAATGATTATACAATACTTCCAGGGAAAATAATACCATTCCAGAATATGTTTTCAGCACTGTTATGCAGAAGGCTGCAATAAAACCACATACTTGAGATGTATTATTCATAAGAAATTTAATACTATCCAAAAAGCTCACACAAGTAGTGCTCATTTTCAACTTCCTATAAAAACAAAGACTATACAGACTGAAATAGTAGAATTCTGTGAAATGGGGGACAATAATGGTCTAGGTAGCCAGGTCCTGATGAGGGCAGTCATGGCTGGCAGTGAGGAAAAATCCTGAAGAAATTTCAAAGTAACAGCACTAATACTACATCTTGACCTGAAGCTCTTCAAGTCACATATGTAACAGACTGTATGTGCTTTGGCTTAGCACAAGGCAGAAACTTTAATACAGTCACCACTGACAAACTCCCCTCAGGTTTGAGGGCTGTTTGATAAAAATGGAAGGCTTTTTGCAGTTCAAATTCTGGACAGACTTCTATCTGTGATAGCTACAAGAGCAGCCAAGAAAAAGCCAGGAGATGAAATCATGAACCAATATAGTCAGTTTAAGGAAGCAAGTTTCTAGCAATTCCACAGCAACATTCTTATTCTCATCCTCTCTTCCAAGGGGTCTAGTTGCAATAAATGGGGTATTAGATTGTGCAAATACGATTTTCCAAACTGCTTGAATGGAGTACCTATAGATAAGCACTTTCTGCCATTGAAAAACCTACAAAGTAATTAATTACTTCAGGAATATACCTTTTCAGATCTTAAAAGGAGGAAGGGTAACTGGATGCTTGGAGTCAGCTCCTGCAGAGCTTTAGAGCATATTTGAATTTCTGCCCTCAGAGAACACCTGTAAATGCCTTGGACCTGTGAAAGAAGCAGAATATTGGGTCCTCCAAGAGCCAGATGCTATGGAAGAAAAGACATATTTAGATAATCCCTATTTTCAAAAGGAAATTATCCATACCTATAAATTATAATACTATTTTTCTACCAGTATGTATCACTCTACATGCAGTAAATGAAGGCTGCACTCTATCAAAAAAATAGGACCTGGATGTCACTGCAGTGCATCCACTTCTCCATTTTCAGCCAGCTGCAATGGAATTTTCCTTTGCTATGATGCCCCCTATGCTGAGATCCCACTGTCCCATTACTGCCAGCACAAATGATTTATGGACTCTATTAGGTGCAACACTAAAGACATCTCAAACATAAATGTTTGCTTAGGAAAATATTTCTGTGGAGTAGATAAATGGGAGTTGAACCAAACTCCCGCACTGATATCACACTTTATGCCAACATAGCTCATGGCCAAACAGTAGAAAGAAATATCAAACAAAACCTTGGGGGTAGCTGGAGGGGCTGGGGGGAAGAGTAACATATGTGTTTAATTCATACAAAAAGCGAGAAGCACGTAAAAAAATTATTTGGTCAGAAGGATTATTGCAGTAAATTATGCAGAGCATTAACCATAGAATTTGAACCCATCTTTAGTCTTTCTTTATTAATAACTCATTATAGTCCTTTTCCTTAATGTGGAATAAATTAGAGCCATGCTAATCCATGAAGCTATCTGCAGGTACATTTATCACTACAGTAGCCACTTTTACTCTCCTTTCTGGAAGCTGCATTTCATGGGCAACAAACACTCATCCCCTGCTGAACTCAAGTCATAGTGGCCTTTTCAGGTCGCTGCCAGGGTCACCTAAAAACTACCTTTTTTTCAAAGAACTGAAAAGTACCACACAGCTGGCCTACGTGACATATGAATATGTGAAAGAATTTTTCTTTCACTCTCACACTCTCTCTGTCATATTGCCATGATTTAGATCAGTGAAAACAAGTGATCTAGGGACCTTGCTGGTATAAAAGGGTGAGGAACTGCCAACAGGATGTTCTTTGTGGGAACTCAAAGCTTTTGGAACTGATTCCTCTTCGCTGATCCAGAAGAGCTCAAATTTTATGGCTTTCATAGCATGTTGCATAGCTCGTATTTTTCCAGAGTGCATGAAAACCGGGGAATTGTGAATGTGGTTAGTTTCTGGAGGCAAGGCTGTGTTTTAGCTTTGAAAATGGCTGGTTTGCATTTGTCTCAGGAGCAGCTTAGTCAGAATGATTAATTTCAGTATTTGCATTTGAATTTGGTCAGATATTCAGGAATTTAAAGGTAGTAACAAACATATACACTCTCTGATAAAAATAGGTATTATCACAGAGAACTGACACATTCTATCACTCACAGCTGACACCTGGAAAGGACTTAAGAGGTTCCACTGGAGGTGGCTCTGGGTAGTCATTAGACCAGAGTGGCCCAGGCACAAGTAGCTGTGCTCCTTGCAGCAAATAACACTTCAGTCCTTACTGTTACCTTCTCTGAGTGCCATCATGTCAAAGAAGAAAACTTTATTGTGCCTGTTTTGCACATGAAGGCACAAAAGTGACTTGTTAATACCACACGAGCAGTACCATGGGGGAGGGAAAACACAATGCCTTAGATAGTCTTCTACCCTAATCACTGAGCCTTTTTTTTTCCTCATCAAAATAATAATTTCAGCTATTTATCAACATTCGTGATGATCAATGCTGTGATGACTTTTATTAAAAGGGAACAAACACTTTTCCAGCCAAATACTCATTCACCTATTTGAATAGTAGTAGCCTAAGTGCCCTATTAAGACATCCTGTCATAAATAGTTAACTAGTGTTACAACCACTTCTACTGAGATGTTAGTTGTACTTTAAAGAGATAGGGTTGTCTGCGTTACAAGAAGTAGAAATGGAGTATCCACCTAGAAGCTGAAATTGCACAGCATCAGTATATCACTTTGGAAACGTGTTTTTCTTACAAGTCTACAAAAAGACAGGGTATTAAGTTATGAAATTTAAACATTGCCTAAGAAAGATTTTTGTCAGATAAGGTATAATTTATAACAGCAACATATATTATCATGTCTATTTTACAAACCAGACTTGATCAAGCAAAATAGTTATAATCTAGCTTTCCAGTTCTGGCTGGAAATGTATTTTTTTTAAAAAAGGGGCAGATTCACGTCTAGAAATTAAAGCCTTAGGAATACTATCTGATATCAACAGGATTAACAGTATAATGTGTTCCCATGAGAAAGCACATGTGCCCAAATGTATTTAATGGAGAACATCTTGTAGTTCTTAAGCATTTAAATAGTATGCTACATTGACTAGTTTTTTCTCACAAGTGAGGATTAAGATGAGCCATTTTTCATGCAGTAATTATGCTGATTTAAATTAGAACAGACTAAGACAATAATGAGCTCACAGATTCAGTGTTCAAATCTGAAAACAATAAACATTTTTTTCCTTTTTATGTTCAAATCTGAAAACAATAAACATTTTTTCCTTTTTATGTTCAAATCTGAAAACAATAAACTTTTTTCCCTTTTCATTTACATAGATAAAATTTAACTCTATTTTTTGTAACCCCTTCCAAGACTGCATTAAGAATTTTGCAGTTAGAGTTTTGCATACGAGTGGAAATTGTAAGCAAGTAGATTTAACTGAGGTAGGGCAAGAATTATAGCAAAAATATAGACCTTTCAAAAAAAAAGGATAAAATTATGACACATTTCTTGAATGTAAGTGGGTAACGTGGGGCTTTTTTCCTAAGAAGCAACCCAAAACTACCCAGTGTACATCTGTACTGTGATTTTTGAGTGCTGTAGATTCATATATAGAAGTAAATAATATTCCTCTAGTTCCTTGTCAAATTTCCCAGCAAGCTCAATGCAGTGTGAGGCCAAGTATAAAATGCAGCATATTTATGTTTATCAGCACCTAGATTTTTGTTCCCTACCAGTACACTGCTCCTATTAGAATCATCCTACTCTACACTGTTCGGTCACATATGAAGGTACGGGAAAACACAAATTCACAGATGGAATACCTCGATCTCCAAAATCTGAAATATGAAGGACATAAATATTAATCACGATGCTTTTTATGGTACTTATATAGTTCTTAGGTGGTTTTTTACCTAAGTGTTCAAATACCTACAGCACCACCCAGCCAGCAGAGAAAAAGGGCACATATGCTTTGAATGATTAGCACAGTTCTTGGAAACAAAGCACACATGCTTTCCTTATCTTATAGTACACTAAGTGAGGAGGAGGAGAAGGACATTTTCATGGAAGTTCTGTGGGATTAGATGATGTATCAATGAGCCCTTTGCAAGAAATATCCCCCCTCCACCACCCAAAAAAAAAAGGTTAATTCTATTTGTTTCAGAAGAACTGCTGTATGAATAACAGTAATGAAATGAAGTGATAAAAAAGTAATGCTCTGACATTTTCATGTCATGTTACATAATTCTTGAAAAAAAGGCAGTAGTAGTTTAGTGAAAAGTTTAAACCCTTCACTAAAAGAAAGAAAAATTCGACTGAAATCTGAACCTTTTATCTCTCTTTAAACTGAACTTTCTACGAATCTGAAACCTGTTTGTATTTGCAAAACTCACTTCAACACATCATCAGGACCCCGAAAGATCCTAAAACATAGTTGCATCCCTTCCTCCTTCAGTTTATCATACTGTTTCCCCATTTTTCTCAGTAGCCTCCATCAGCAGCTGCTATTCACCTCTTGTCTGTAAAAGAAGGCAAAGAAGCTGTTGTTTCCACAGCTAATGCTCTGAACTGGAGACTGAGTGTCTAATCTTCATAATAAGTAGCTTCCAACTGACAAAGTTTTGATTTCCATTTAATACTTGGGTCCACAGCTCTAAGTCCCTCTGGATTACTGGATTTTTTTTTTAATTAAAAATTTACACCTTTTTTAGAAAGAAAAGCAGGAAGATATTTACTGCAAATGAAGATGACATAAAAATGTAACTGGAAGAAAAAAGATAGCAATTTGGTATGTAAACTCATGAGATGAAGGACATCTCTTAACAAACAAGGTAGGTATAGGCTGTTTGAAATAATACATTTAGAGTAAAATAGTTTTATATAGAGATCTGTCAAAAAGAATTGGCTTTTGTGAACAAACTACTCTATTGTGAATCTCTTAGAACTCATAAAAACCACCAGCAGAGCAATTCTATCAGTACAAGAGAATAAATTTTAAGAAAAACCACTCAATTCTTAACAATAAATCTAGAATTTTATACCTCTAGAAAATTTAAACTTGTATTCTGATCATATTAGGAAAAAGAAAAAAAAAGAAAAAAGGTTCAAGGTACTTCTTTGAAATTATATCTTTTAAAAGATATTTGAAAAACATTGGCACACACACAAAAAATCAATATCCGTGTGATTCTCACAAAAAATATTTCACATATTTCTTGGAATAAGCATTATACTGATCATGACACAAACTATGTGGCTGGGACTGTGGGTTCAGCTGCTGCTGTCCATCTTCTATTTTGTCTTTTTATTACAGGAAAGATGACTGAAAACTTGCTCTGTCATTTAGCAATTTCTAAAATTATGCCATTCAGAAATTTCTTTTTTGCTTAGTAGAAAGTAACCATTTATTTTCTCCTAATTACAGTTTCTCCACTCTCCCTTTACATTATAAGTCTTTGGGGAAAAAAATCCAACCACCAGAGCAAATTTTCTTTTTACACAGTTGCTGCTTTGGCAAGATCAGAAAAAAGTGTCATCCTTTGGGTAAGTCTGTCAAACAGATTTCTTACATACAGTTTGAGAATGTTCATCTAAAAGTACTCTATCTGCACTTCTGTATGCTTCTATGACATTTATTGCCTTGGAAAGGTGGCATAAAAATTATTTCACACTCCTCTGACACCCGGTGTGAGCCATACCTCTGCAAGTGGTCTATATACAACATGGTTATACAAATCATACATGTAAAACAAAATTAATACTTTCTAAAATATTGAATTGGTTATATATGTAAGAAAACTGCTGTTAAGCAGAAAGTTTGTTTCCTTGGAGGAAAAAAAAAGGTTGTTTTCATAAGGCATAAGAATAGGGTTTATATGCACTTCGAGTCCAGTCAGAACTGTGTACATAAACAATCCTTCCTGTGGTAAACATTCTGGCAGAGGGTGAATGCCTGTTGATAGGTGAGTTGTTAGGCACAAGACTAAGGGCTGCAGGGCATCTAGAATTGCATTTATGGCACATCTTGAAGTGATTTGTTGGATATTGATTGTCCTAGAGAGGAGGTGATCGTTTTCTACATTTGACCCAAGTAGATGTGTGTGACCCAACACATCTACTATTTGCCAACATGCCAAACTGCTAATGAAATGATTTTTCCCTATATCAGCAGGTGTTGCATATTCAGAAACAGGGTGTAGACACCTAAGAATTTAAAGCTGTCATTTACTTAACAGGGAAGAAAGGAGAAGAATTTTTTTTTTACTTTATATTTTATGCTCACACACAGAGCAGGAGGCTGTACCACAGGTCTTAAAAGAATCACTTGGCCTTGGCACTTTCTTCAAGCATGGCTAACCATTGCACAAGCTTCCAGAACACAGTATATTACATAGAAATTATCACATGCAATACTCCTAAAAGTCTTCCTTCCTACTTTCTTCTTCATACTCTATTCATTTGCTTGGCATGCCTCTGCATAGATGTCAGACCGCCATGGATCCAACAGCTTCAGAAAATACAGTTTGGCTCTGTCAGTCAGTTACTATTTTCACAGCAGCCAACTTTATCACTATCATTTCCTAATTCCATCATCTAAATGATTTTGCTAACTGCATTTCACTAAAGACCTTCCCACAAGCACTGCCAGATTTGCAAGCTTTGGTGTTAACTGCCAAGAGAAGGAACTCTAAGTCCAGCTGAATTCTCTCATACAAGAGCCCTTAAAACATGAATAAGTGGTAGAATATTCAGCCCAGAAAGTATTTCTCAAAGAGACTAAATATTGTATGTATATACAGAGGGCACACAAAAGCTAATGGCATGACACAGGTTTTTAGAGGCCTGATGAATCAGTGCAAGTCACAGGAAAGGTACCCCCTCCCCAGCCCTTCTCCACTTTTCTCACCCACCATATGCTGACTTAAGAGCAAAGTATGCGAAGTGTAACCTTAAATGAAAATCTACATGGAAGACTGGAGCTGCATTTAGCATTGATAATGCCAATGTGACTGAATCAGTTTTGAAGGCAAAAACCTGAAGTCAGAGCCCAGCCCGCTAGAGAAGGATTAAAAGATAAGAAAAATATTCAGTAAAAATGCAACTTTTATTGCAAAAGTACTGCCGATAATTAAATTTATAAAACCTATATTTAGTATTGGTAACTGGATATAGCATAACAAGTGTCTCAGTGTCCACGTTCCTTTCTACAGCAGTATTTCCTGAAGCATTTCCACATGCACTCAACTTGCCTTTGCTTCTCCCTGCAATCTGTTATACTGCAAGAAGCATCGTCAGTCTTTTCTCAAGAATCTGGATATTCCCTTGCTTTGGGATTACTCTTCCTTCCATCCAGTTTGCTGGGCATGCTTGTGCTTTCTGGGAATTGAAATACTGATCTCACTGCATCTGCCTAGTATTTGGCTGGTAGGGTCAGAAGAGCTGGTAGGGTCAAAAGTATGGAGAACAGCTTGTTCTTGGATGGAAAATCTAGCAAAATATGTTAAATTTATTACAAGAAAGATCTCTAGTCCACATTTAAAGTCTCAATTCACTTTCTGTAGATATGCTGTTCTCACATGTCTGTGTCCACCACCCAGAGACCCAAGTATGTTTTTCTGCAACAGGAGTGATATATACATACACAACTCAGTCATTTTTCTAGGCAAAGGAAGTGATTATTGAAAAAATGAACTTCAGGAATTGCTGCCATCTGTTCATCCCTCCCTTGAATTGCCCTTCCCCATCCTGTCCACCTACCTTGGTGATGACTCTGAGGGGGTGATACGGGAGGTCTCCAGTGGAGCACTGTGCTGAAGAGCAGAGCACTGATACTGGAACTCATTTGAGACAGGCGTTCAAATGTGGTATACCGAAATACTGGTGTTGGAAATCCCTTTTTCTACTTATGCAGCCTCACAGAAATTCTTCTGAAATTTCCCAGGAGTCAGTGCTTCCTGCAGCTGGACCACAGGCAGCGGAAAAAATACTCCAAGGGCTATGTAGAGGCAGAGTGGCACTTGCTGTGATTGTAGGGGAAATATGGACTTATTCCAGAAAGAATTCAACTGGTTGTGGTTTTCAGTTCTTGCCATAAAGGAAAGGGATTTGTTGCTATCCATGTTACACAGGACAGCTAGATGGAGAGTGCTTAGGCATGTAACTACATGATTTCAATATCACATCTAAAACTTTTATATTCTAAAGCCTGGCACAAGAATTTGTCAACTGAAGTCCATCAGTATTCTTTGCCTTTTTTTGTGAACATTCATACTAACATCCAGCACAAGGGTCACATTGCTGTTTAAAACCCTCCTGTACTAAAGTAAACACACCTGATACTGATAGATTTCCTGAACTACCCTGAGGCAGAAGCCACTTCACAGATGGAAACAAAAAAAAAAAAAAAAAAGGGGCAAAGGAAAATCTGCTTGAGAGAGAGAATTTTGCTTCAGGTTTTCTAAATCCTATCATCTATATTTCATTCTGGAAAATTCTCCAGTTAACAGAGATATTTTCACTATTGTAACAGCTTTTTTTTTCCCTGAAGCATTCAGAAATTGATAAAGTTGGAACTTGTGCTTTGCTGCAAATTTTTGCATGCTAATTAAACAAGTTAAAAACATGTCCCAGTATAGTAGAAGAAGAGTTAGTGGAAGGAATAGAGTATTTTAAAAGTTAACCATCCAAGAAAATCTATCACATGAAACAGTGTCTGAAAATCTGAAGCACTTAGTGATGAATGTGTAACTCCCCCTAATGGATGCATATTTGAATTTATCTTAAAAGAAAATGTCAATAACTGTAATCCTTTTGCTAAAAATATTAATACCGCTGTTATATCACATTCACCTTTCTGGCTTTTAAAAGGATCTCTTAAGGTATGCATCTGTGACTTACAGTAAACATTAAACTACTATTAGCATAATTTTGTTTTCTTAGGGAGTTTTACTACATAAAGTCTTAAATATATGTGCCTTCCAGCATGTTTCTAAGGTACACACTCAGTAGCCATTAAAATTCCCTTAAATTATCTTCTGTCGGTCATTTCAACTTCTGTTTCAGCTAAATGTTTTCCTGTTTCTTAAAAAGTCAGCAAATTGCTATAAAAATGACAGTGACAAGCCACAGTGGTTTAGATTCTGTGGTATAAAGAAACGCTTCATATATGCACAGCTGCTGGTAATGAATGCAGCATGTCTGAGGCCCAATCTTGGACAATTTCCTACATTTCTGACTGCAATTTTCTTAGCAAAAATTCTGAGACCATATTATCTATATATCCCAGTATTTCAGCCAAAACTTTTCAATACAAGAGTCTGGCACTGTGCACTGGCTTTCAATAGTCTGTCCTCTCAGAGTTAACAACATTTTAGGAGTCTTTGCCCTAAGTCGCTTCTAACAACAATTTTTATTTTTATTTTTTGGGAAACATTGTGGTCTACGCAACCACCCCCTTAAGATACAGCAGACAGATTAGATTTCTGCATAATACAATTCCTGCTTGTGAACGATGCCACAGAGACAGCATCAGACATTACAATACATTTGTCCACTGCCCAGCTACAGTAACAGCAGCAGCAGTGGGGTTGTTTTCAGAACTCTCAAATTTAAGCTACTGAAACATCGAGGGTAAGTGAATAGCTCCGGACGTTACTCTGCCAAGACTCTGATAAGCCTGGATGTTGCTATAATTGGTCTGGTGATACTCTAACCAAGTGGTGTAAGTAGGGCTGAGATTAAAGGCTGGATTCTAAACAGGTCACACTCGCTGAAGGAGGAAGTTAACCCAGCCCCTCATAGTGGGGCGAGACTGTAGATATTACTCTGCTCCCCAGACTAGTCATAATCTAAACACAGGTCTCCTCCTAATGCAGTAAAAATGCAAAGAAAAATGCAGCAGTCTGGAACGAAGGTATGGGAGTAATCCCAAGTGACTTTCCCTAGGTTTTCATTCTGTATTGCAAAGGAAGTTTAATAAAGCTGGTGTTGTTCTTTTTCAGCTTTTCAGTTTAAATGGGACCTACATATTTTCTGTTTTTCTTTGCAGGAAGTAATTCTTAGCAAAATACGCTCTTAAATAGGACTTACCCAGCTGTCAAATTCTACTCTGTAATGCCAACAGAATGAGATTCAAAACGATGGATGAACATATTGTTAAAATAATTACATTTTAAGGCAAAGATAGACATTTTCTTCTATAGCAAAGGAAAAGAATAAGCTAATAGGCAAGAAGATAGATAAAAAATACATTCACCTTCACCACTGATCATCATAGAGAAATATTTCTAACATCATGTGAGAACACAAATGTTGCAGTATGTTTTTATCCCTAATGGTGTGTTCTGTTACCCCCTGTACTGTTGGTCTAGTCCAAGTTGCACCCTCCCCCCCCAGCTGTCCATCTTCCCTTAGACATGCCCCTCATCCAGACTGTTCCCTCTCCCGCCTCTTACTGAGTTGTCTATCCTGCACTGTCCTGCTCCCTTGCCTCTGGATATCCCTGGAAATCCCCTGTTCCTCGAAGCCCCATTGGTTTGTTTGCACTGTTCCCCTCTCCCTGTGCCTCCTCATTGGTTTAGGCATTGTAAACCCCACCTTGTGATCCTCCCCACTCCTTTCCCAATTGGTTGGAAATTTATACCCTCCCCTAGATCCTCTCCTGTTTACAACTGCCTGCACAGTGGGAATTAGGGTCTTTAGTTGCAGGACCCTCCTTGGAAGTAGAGCTCCTTGGAGCCAGACAAGAGCCCTCTCCCTCGTTCTTGCCTGTGCCTCGGCGCTTCAGCACACATTGTGCTGCAGAGAGCGAGCCCTGCTCTGCTGCTGCTCCACCAGGCTCTCCAATGCACTCTCGGTGCATTGGCGGGAGCTAGCGGGCGATTCCGGTACCGCGTCACACAGAAGTTAAAAATTAAGCACTCAGAAGCAAAGATCTGCATTACAAACCAAGAAATATGGAGAAGATGTTGGGGAGAGCTAGAACTATAATTGAAGTAGGATATGCTACAAAGTGAAGCCTGGAACAATAACAAGAAAGATATAAGAGCTGCCCAAGAATTTCACTGATTTTATTTTTAAAAGCAAACTCAAACAAAACAATTAATCTTACTCTGATTAATTAAAGAATGTCTACTCTTACCCTAGATTATGTAATCTAATCTAAAAAAGTAACTATTAATAACTCTGTGACAGGATAATTCTCCCCCCCCCAAAAAAAAAAAAAAAAAAAAAAAAAAAAACAAAAAAAAAAGAAAAGGGAAAAAAAAAAAAAACAAACAAAAAAAAACCACCAAGTAAAAAGGCAAGGTGAAACTAACCCCACAACAAACAGACTCAATGAGCATTTAACTAAGAGTCAATCTAACTATGTTTATGACTGTTGAAATGTGGATTTTCACATCTGTCTCATTTGGACAGTTAAACTGCCAGGGCCAGCCATGACAGAGATTTCCTTTCCTACCCTAACAGAAAGTATTACTGAGATTTGTTTTGTATGTTTGACAGAGAGTAAATTACATAGACATAGGAGAT
The DNA here is from genome assembly GCA_013400215.1 of Cisticola juncidis. Lineage (NCBI taxonomy): Eukaryota > Metazoa > Chordata > Aves > Passeriformes > Cisticolidae > Cisticola > Cisticola juncidis. The sequence continues at coordinate 2,225,434 of VXBR01012230.1, read as the reverse complement.
CCTCTGAAGATTTGTGATCCTTATGAAAGAGGTTAATGTGAGTCAGAGAACATCGGAGTTTAGGATATATAAAAAAATACAAATGCCGTCAGTCATTGTCTTAAGACAATAGCAAACTTTGATTGTTGGATTTTCTTGAAAAACATCTTTTATATTATTTCTGGGATTCAGTTCACAGTTCAGCTCCAGTACAAAACCCTAAGGATGCTGTGTTCATGTCTCAAAATAAGTTCAATTACACAGCTGATTATTTAAAGCCACCACTCACTGCTCAGCACCTGTTGGTACAATACTAATTTTGCATTGCGGGAAACACAAAAGAGCAAATGAATATTTTATCCCTTTAATTTTATTAGGAGAAAAAAACAAACAAACAAAGGAACATCTATGTTTTCCATTCCTCCAGACTCCAATACTCATGCCTTATAAAGTACAAAAGAAGAAGTATGGATATATAAACTGAAATGTTTTAATGCTGCTAAACATTGCAACAAAACATAGATGTCTTCAGATAAAATTATTGCAATCTCTCATACAAAGACTACATAAAACACAAGTTTAAACCATGTGCAGCACTAAAATGATGACTTTCACAAATTCATATACCTTGCTCTCTTCAAATACTTTCACAGTCATGATTGCAGACAAATATCAATTTAGTCCCTCCAGATCAGACTGGAGAAAGTCTGGTAAAGAGCCACCAGGATGATTTAAATATTAAAGAACTTGCCACATGAAGAAAAGTTTGAAGAAAGAATTTGGGCAATACAGGAAAGAGAAGACTCATAGGGACCAAATAAAGGTCCCCCAGTACCTAAAAGGAGTTTAGTGGGACAATGGAGGTACTCTCTTCACAAGGGTGCATGGTGAAAGAACAAGAGTCAGTGGGTCCAAGCTGCTTCAGGAGATATTCTGTCTGGATGTTTAAAAAAAAATGCTGAAAGGGGAATTGGGATATACTTTGATGAAAATTATTTGAAGTAATCTCTGCTTGAGACATGGCTCTGCATCCTGAATCATTGTTTCTCATCCAGGAATTGCCATTTCTTCTTATGCATCTTGCCAAACAAAATACCATACGTGCAGAAAAAAAAAAAAAAAAAGGCGACAGTTCAGTCATACTGCTATCAATATTCTTCATTTGTTTACCCACATACTTTCTTCTACACATTCACGTGGTGCTCAAGGGATCTGAGAAACAAAAACTGATTTGGAGAGATTTGGGCTTTTTAAAAAGATACGGTGCATTAAGAAAGTATCGTATTTATGGCTAGAACTGCAAAATAAAGCAAAATAAATGTAGTTATGAATCAGTAGCCTACATGCAGATAAACTTACAAGATTGTCTTAGATTCACCTACACCTCTTTCCTTGTGTTATGCTAAATCGCCAGCGAAAAGTTTAATTTCAATAGAACATATAGACTGTAATAATGTGAATGTTCAGTCTATTTCTCTCTGTGTAAAAGAGTAACAGTACTCTTCCTTAATGGGTTAAACTTACATCTCCTGTGAATAATACAGGAAATAGAAAAAAGATCATCTAGAGTGACGTATGTAGAGAATTACTGACAAAGCATGATTAACTGATAAAAACAGCTAAGTGACAGGGAGCATAAATTATCTCAGCTCTACTAGTTTACAAGCACATACAGGTGCACAGCATTCCAAAAGAATTCTTACTTCACAGTACTGAGAAAGCTCATTGCCAAATGTTTAGCTGCAAACACTACTGCTCTTTGTAAGTTTCATTTAGCTACAAATAGACACCTAAATGTATATATACACACAGAAAAATACATCTTTATTTCCAGAGCCCAGGAATACCCTTACCTAATCAAGTAAAAATGGAACATTGCTTGCTTTGAGACGGTTGCCATTCCTTTCCTCAGTGAATTACATCATCCCTTTCTGTCATGGGAAATCTCTTGATGCAATTCAGTACTAGCAGGAAAGTCTTTTTGCATGCAAAAAAAAATGTGCATGATAGGGCCATATAAGCTCACAGCACAAGGGCAGAAACACTTCTGTGGGTATAGTGGCTCAGGCCACAGGCAGAGGTAGGTGAACATGAGATCCAGAGAAAAAAGCAACAAGATGCAGTTGTGTTGGATATCCTACAGGAGTTGTCTGCCTAATCCAGTGGATAAACCCAGATTTCACTATTCCTTCCTAAATGCTCTCTAAGAAGAAAAAGAGACTCCAAGTTCACCCAATGCCTGGTGCCTGAACCAACTGAAAGGGTCTTGCCAGTGGGAAACCCTTCCATCAGTGAGATTAACAGTTGAATAAATAACTGTACATCACTATAACACTTTTGCAGAAAATGAAATGTATAAAGCAATAGTATTTAAATTTAAAAACAGAAGAGGGGAGGTTATATTTGCCAGCAGTGTACTAAGTTATTTTGTTATAGACTGGAGACAGTAATTTATCACTTGATGAATCATATTTTGTATTACTAATTTTGAAGTTACTGATTTTGTTTCTATTAATTTCGAATTACAGACTAAGATAAATGAAAACATTTAATTCTCAAAGACACAGAGCTAGAGCATTGAGTTTTCTAACTATAAAACCTGTCATGATGTCAAAACTTAGGGAAAAGGTAAGAATGCTGTCTGATGAAATATAGGTAATTATTGTGGCTTGACAAAAATAGCAGAGAAGAAATAATGTTAACATTATTTCTTCAGTAGTTCATGATTTCTCCAGAGAGTAAGTGACCATTATCTTTTAGGTACAGGACTTGGTGCACATCCCAGCAGGCTTCACAAAGCCACCAGTAGAATTGTTTGAATAGAGCTTACAGCAGAACAAGTTTATTTTTAATTTGATACAGTATTTGTTCTCAGTTGTAAAGTGACCTTCTTATTTTAACATAATATGGACCAATAATTTCAAAACCTGAGGCTGAAATTTCAGACATGTGAAAGTAAAATTACCACAATGTGCTCCCTCCTTACTCAAACTTGTGATGAACAATAAAGGAAACAAAGCAACTTTTAATAATCTCACAAATTCTATGGCTGCTTTTAGATAACGCAGCATTGACTCATGATTCATCAATGTATATGGGATAACTAACATACAGCTACCTCACCTCTAAAATGAGTGTTCCAGTATCTGCCAGGACAGGGAAGAAGTAACCTGGAAATCTACAAGCTTTATTATCAAAAGCTAAGTATTAAAGACTTTCTGTATTGGACATTAAAACCATACTATCAGTGACTTTATTTTTTTCACCTTCCCTAATAAAAGGTTTCTTTCTGTATAAGCTGGTCAGAAAGATACTTTATACCAGACAAGGCTTGTGAGCTAAACTAGGCTGAAAGCCACTTTTTCCATGGCTTGAAAATCATAACTGCCCCCAGAAAAAACAAAGCAACAGAAAGAGCTGCTTTTCCTTGGATCTCTCCTGGTACCATCAGATTTACCCAAAGCAGATCAACTCCGGCACATTTCAATGAACAAAGCTTGTGAGGTCCCATGCATTGCTCACACATGTGGGAATATCTGGACTCTTTGACAGCAAGCCCACTCAGCTGGGAGCCTACCTGGACTTCAGCAGTGCTAAAAAAGCTTGTGGGAAGAAAGGTGTCATCCTGAAATGGCTGAAACATGGTTAAACAGCCACAAAAGAGAATTAGTAAAAGAAAGAGGCAGTGACACTCTCAAGAAGAAAAAACTAACATAAGACCTAATAGCCCTGCTCCCTCCTGATTAATGACTCTTTCCTGCGTGATCCAAGCACCAGAGCAAAATGGTTCTCTCTAACTTGAGACCCAGTTTCTAAATGCTGGGAAAATAAAGATGGAACAAACAAGTGAACAGACAGTGAATTCCTGTTATGCTTTGTGCATTTCCCTAGGAAAGGGAGGTCAAATAAGAAGGTACCAATGTACAATTGATGTATTAGAAGAGGGAGTACAGAGGTCTTGGAACGTGATCAGTATCCACAATAAATTTACATTTATGTTTTGACTGGTTAACTATATATGGAAAGTCCTATTTGTACTTTTAAAATTTGGGTTTGAATTAATTTCCTCCTTTTTCTGCTTCACAACTGATTTTGTCATGTAAATGCATACTGCAATGAGAAGGTATCTGCAAGCACAAATTAAATCATGTAAAACTAAATCACACACTTCCAAGTCTTCAGTAAACTTTAAGCATTTTTGCATTACAGTTACGCCACTCTAAAGCTTCCAAAAGGGGAGGTCTCAGGCCTGCCTGCCTCCCTCCCATTCGTTTTGTTAGACCAGCCTGTACAGCTGCAGGATGAGTTGGTTCAGCTGGCTGGTGATGTAAAGTAATTGCTTTCAGGGTTAGGATACAAGTCCATTAAAGTTGACATTAAAATATTTAGTGCTGCTGCAGTTACGTCCATCTCCAAAACCTGCCTCCTGTGTTTTGTCAACCGTGCTGTTTGTCTGACTCTGCAGGGAGCAAGTTCAAGCCACTAAATCTTTGGGAAACTATCCAAAGAATTCGGAGGTAGAGGGGGTGGGGAGAGGATCAGGGAATAATACTCTGCTCACTCAATGGCCTCAGATAGATCATTAAGAATTTGGATGAAAGCCTGTGCCAGCACAAAGAAGGAGCAGCCACCACATAGCAAGACTCAGGATCAGGGCAGCACCAGCACAGCCTACACCGCCATGGACCATCACTCCTGGATCATCCAGTAAACTGACAACCTCTGTGTCTGTGCAATTAAGTGCTAAGCCTGCAAAAGAAATGGCCCCTGCCTTTGTTTGGAGTCAAGTGGGATGGGATCATCCCCTTTCAATGCATATGGATATTGGATTGGATACTGTGGGGGCAAAATTGTTACATCAATACATCAAGAAAATATCAATATACAATTCAGCTTCTTTTTTTTAATCTTTTGATTCAGAGATTTTGTATGTTTATATTTAATTGAGAGAAAGGGTGCAGAAAAGTAACATCGAACAGCTAACATCTGGAAAAAAACTGCAGCCTTAAATTTTTTTCTAATGAAGTCTTATTCATTTATTCAACTGGAATAATTTGGTAATTTTTCAAATTATGATTTATTAACCCTTATCTGGCAAAGGAGTTAAATTCAATAAATAACTCCAAAAACCCAAAACACAGCAGTGAATCAAAAGATATATTAAACTGAACTAAAACAATCCTGAGACAGCTGGATCATGAAAAATTGTTCAACTCAGAGAACATTTAAAGGTTAGAGCTCTATTACAGGTAAAAGAAAGAAGATCATAGAGAGAGAAAAAAAGATTAATATAGTGAGTACCTGGTGCTTCTTTTATTCATTTGATTTTTACTGTAAGGCCACCATTTTGCAGATGGTCTGAAGTATCACATTCCTTACCACCTCAAAAGGTTCTATATCAATTATTCTAACTGGCTGTAAAAGAACAGCCTACAGACAGCTGCTGGAAATAAAAGACATTATAGAAAAAGTTTCCTAGTATCTTTCTTCATGAAGATTTTTAAATAAAGAATTCAACTGTACGGTGGCATAAACCTTGGCGGGTTCACAGTCTTGCATGCTACAAATGGAAGCCAGACTCAAAGACTCCCATGATCCAAGCACAGGGAACGCTGGCCACAGAGCTACACTAGTTACATTTCTGGTTTAACTTCGTTTTAGGAGAAACGATAATGACTAAAATTTCTGGCAGTTGGAAATCTTTCATAAAACCACAGAGATGGTTTCAGTGGTTAATTAGTCTTGATGCTAAAATGCCATTGAATGTAAAATGTTAACATTAAAATTTACATGAATGATTTCTATGTGATTTTGTCACTTATCTTCCCAGAAAAAGTCAGCCTTGTAAAATTAAAAACAGTCAGTATTTATAGAGCACAGGGAACAGCACTGCCTTACTTCATTTCTTTAAAAGTTTGCCCGTGTTAGACAACGACATAGAAGTCAACATTAACAACTGCAAGAGTCTTTGAAACAGCTCTTTTAATATTCTTAATGGAACTTTACTATAAATTGGCATCAACGTTTGCAGTCTTAACTCATCTGCTTTATGTCTACCTATTGTTTTACTACATATTTTTGCATTCCTGAATGAAGTTATTTGTCTAGAACACTTGAAAACATCCAGTACCAATAGCTGCAATTTAATATTTCCATGGAAAAAGTAACTATTTTATCATATGATGTAACAGCCTCTTTGCCACCTTTTCCTCCATTTAACTATAGAAGATAAATATTTATTGAAAACCTCATCATTTCTGCCTTACTATGGGGAGTTCTTCTGGTTTTATCTAGATTTGGTTAACATTACTGGGATTCATTCAATTTCATTTAACAGCTACAACAAGAAGCCAAACATCTGCTCCATTAAAGGAAAGGGAAAAAAAAAAGAAAAAAAGCCACCAAACTTTGTGGTCATGGCTTTCTCCCTAATTTTTCCTTCTGCTTTTTCAGTGTTCTGAATTTCTTAGCTGATACATACTAATTATCATCAAATTATGCTTTCCTTCAGCTGTTTTTCAATACACATCCTCTCAAACTGATTTATTTACCAGGGCTTTTTTGTTTCCTGTTTAAGGCAATCTTCAACACAAACTTGAAAGCATCATTTCAGTTTTGGATTTGATATTGTTTTGAGCATGTAAAGTGTGTTTTTAATTTACCAAGAGAGATTTTACATTACAGTTTTCATACAGAGACTATTTCCTGGTTTTCATTTTCTTTTATGTAAGAGTCATAAATTAATCTGTTCATTCATCTAAGACAACACTAATTGTGATTTTTTTTTCTTCTTTTTTTAGCCATCAGTATATACATTTAATAAAGAATTGACTGCATCAATATTTTAGGTATCTATGATTTTTTCAAATCTCTGAATCATTTTAGTACTCTCAGCATAAGCCATACAGAACAGCCATTTAGTCTCCATGATACTTTTTTTTCTTTCTATTGGATACTGCAGGCAGGTTCTTAGAGAGTCATATTGTCTCTTGGTGTTTTAAGTCATAGATACTTGATCAAGTTCAACACTGAGCATGATTTCAAAACCAACCCCAAATACTTCAACTAATGCTAACGGGTTCTATTATGTAGTGACAAAAAAGGTGGAAAAACCCAGCTTGGCCATACAATGCAGTCTTTCGATGGAAACATTTTATGTGTTATTTAAATTGTGTAAACTGAAACAAAAATGAGCAAGAAAAAATGAAGTTTGTTCAGTTCAAAGAATAATTTTAACCAATGTCATAAAGAAATTCTCATACACCTTAGTACAATTATTGTCCCTCTGCACTATGTGTTTCTTGGCATATTTTATAATCAGATTGTAGTCCCCTATAAGACACACACAAACTATGAAGTACAGATATTGTTGTAATAATGTTCCTACTAAAATGGTATTTGTATTCTTAGCATATTCATTTTTCTTCTTAATAGTTTATTGCCTTTTTTTTCTTCTACCTTTATTTGATGTTACTGAAGTGTTTTTATTTATAGACATTCCTATTTGCAATTTTGGAAATATTTGTAATTTGTCTTTTACACATAATTTAGGTGAATTATATGTGTGATTTCTGTTTTAAGTACATTAGTTTCTATAGCCTATACTCAAAAGGAATATCCATAAAAATAAATTTTCCCTTCCTCTTCAGACACACCTCAATGTTATTAGGTCTATCAGCATATATGGGCTCATTTTTTGCTTCCCTAAACTGGTAACAGTACATGTTCTTATACAGCCCTTCTACAACTGTTGTGTCAAAATATATTGATTTGTATTTATCTGTGGGTGAAATAAAGAAAATTATAACACAGTAAATCAAATGTAGAATGCAATATTGTACTGCATTTCAAAGAGCTGGCAAGAGAGATGAACAATTCTCCCCACAAACTGTTAGCAATAGTCATTTGACATCAATGATTTACTACTGTTGAGAAAAAAAGACTTTTTCACCTCTCACTTCCTACTTTAAAAAAATATAAAATGTACATGTTAACACATTTCAGACAGATAAAGTCTTAGCATTCCTCACTGGCATCAAACAGATCACTGCCAAAATGATGAGACAAGCATGTAGTCAAATGTGCCATCAGGCTTGAAAATCTCTGTGGTCAGCAAACTTTGTTGTACAAAAAGGCTGACCTTTACTATCTTATTATATTTTATTTTTAAAGAAGGGTTAATTTGGAGATGTGTTAACTCACACAAAATTAGATTTAATGAGGTCTTTCATGCTTCTGGATGAGATGCTGATTTACGGGTTGCCACCAGCAGGTGCTGAACAGAAAAGCGTAACTTGTTAACTTGGACAATGTCAAACTGGTTTAAATTGAATGAAATGGCATGAAAGAAATTAGTTGAAAGGCTCCAGATTGCTTTATAATGCTTTTTCAAAACGCATTATTCCCTCATAATGATTTTAATGACTGAAGAAATATTATAGACGCTAGTTACGTAAGTGCTAATTTAATAATGTTGTATCACATGATAAAATTGGTAAGGGTGTTTTTCATTGTGAGTATTAAGAGTCTGGGTTTTATTAAATTCCTATAGGAAAACAAATCTCATTTCTCAATAAAGTCAGTGGGACATAAACAATAATTACTACATAACCAATGTGCAAGTAACTATAGTAATGAAAATATAATAAGAATCTGAAACTCATACCTTGATTCTTGAATTTCTTGATTAGTCTTTGTTTTCAAAACCAGACCAGGTTTAACAACCAATGTGCTTAACAAAAACTTAGTTACTTTCGAGAATGTGCTACTGTTTTGTAAAATGGGGACATGCCTTCCTTCCATTTATTATATAAACATCTCTCAAACTATACACATCTAAGGATGGATGTCTTCATACAGATGCTGAAATACCTGACCTGGCAAGTATGCAAGTGCCTCTGAGCTGCAAAACATCAAAGCATGTTAGCATTGTGCTGTACCTCTTGACAAGGTCTATTAGTGTGGGTGAAGCTCCTGGCTAATGCAGGGAGACTTCTGCACCCCCAGTGGCATGGCTGCAGAGTGTCACTGGCACACGCAGATCCATCAGCCCGGCTCCGCACAAGCTGCTGGCCCGTGCAAAACGCGCTCTGTCTCTGCACTGCTTGCTCTGGAACACTGCTATCTTTACTTTGCTTTTACAAATTATACAGTGAAGAAGACACAGGTCAGACTTAAGGAAATGTTTCATTTTACACAGACACCTAGCAAAATAACCCTTGCTGGAATAGGTATATTTCATTTCAGGTATGCTGAAATAGGGCAAACTGGACCAGAAAAGGCTGGGAAAATGCAGGCTTGTCCTCACTTGCACTCCACAGATCATAGAAAAAAGCTGTTATTGTTCTCTCTCCTTTGCCTCTTCCCTGCTTTTCTTTGACTTTTTGCATTGAGTCTGGCTTAGGTAGTTCCATCTCACAAAGTCACCTTTCACCTTGTGATTACTAAGCTGCTTGCTCTGTCTATGACATATTAACAGAGCAAATCCATGGCCAGAGACAGATATAATGGGGTTATTGAGGAGGAAGTCAAATAAATGCTTTCACATTGACTTACTGCCTCAAAAGTATGATGAGGTCTTTTAAAGAACAGTTTGCTAAGTTTAGGCCTGGAATTTGAGCCTTACAATATTTCTAAAGGAATAATGGTGCCAAAGTATTGAAACAGCAATCCTTTTCAGTTTCAAAAGTAAGACTGGGTAATTAAATTAAAAAAAAAAAAAAAAAAAAAAAAAAAAAAAAAAAAAAAAAAAGCCAGAATTATCAACTAGTAACAGATCTAACCAATATAGATCTCCTCTGGAAATCTGTGCTTTTAAGGAACTACAAGTACTCCAAATAGAGACGATTTGATAGGATTCACAGAAGAAAAAGATTAACTAGGTGCAGATAGGTCCATGAAATTACATGATAAAAACTTACAGCAGGGTCTGGTATCCTAAAAATCGATCAGCATGGTAAACAGTTTAAATATTAAAATTTAAGTATAATAATATGAATGTACAAGAAGCCAATTAGTTAGGACACTAACTGGAGGGGGAATAAAAATATTATTTTATATGATATATAATCATCTACTGTTCCTGAGAGTTGAACATATGATTTAAAAGAAAACCTATGAGTTCTTTTATATCAAATCATATTTCACGTAATAAAGATTGTATTCACGCATCTTAGGAAAAACATTTTAAATGCAGTTCTATACAACTTATATCTTCAACAGCCTGTATTTAAACTGGTGTGAAGGAGTCTGCTATTTGGATCATGGTTCAGGACCTTGCAGATGTCTCTCTTGGTACTTTATACAGTCTTGCAATGACCACTTGAGACGTTTCAGGAGTTATAGGCAGGGTGTCTGAGGGTATCTTCAGTTCAATTTGTAGTTCCCTCAGTTAAATGCAGCAACAAATATAAACAGGATAATCAGCAGCACGGTAGAGAATAGTCTTTGGTGACTAATGCTGGTGGAGGCAGTGAATGAGCAGGTGCAAACACGGGTCTTACTGAGTGAGGCTTTCCAAGCAAGGCAGGTCAGGCCCAAGGGACAAAGGAAGGGAAGAGGACATAATGATTCAGACCTGCAGGCTGCCAGCTGTTAGAAAAAACAACTACAGAGCTTTCTATAGGTAGGTAAATTGCATTCTGACTACACTCGCTGATTTCTGGGAATGTAATTTTCTAGACTGTTAGGGCAAAATGCTACAACTCTGCTATAAGCTGCAAGCTGCACTTCCTGCAGCCTTGCTGTCAAAATATATTCTTGTATTTTGAAATAATAGCTCAGAGACAACTTGTGGAAACAACAAATGGAAAAATGTAAAATCTGTCCTTGTCACTAGTTTAGAAGCATCCAAAGGATACACTCTATAAGCCTGCTACCACATGCACAATAGCTATACAAATGTTTTGAGATAAAATAGCAGTTCTTACATTCATCATTTTAAGAATAAGAAACTCATAACCAGGAAAGGGCAAGAGAGACAAAGCATGTTTCAGATACACAGTGTCTCACCTTAAGACATCAGATGCACCAATGTGCTACTCAATTTTACAACAAGCTAGTGTTTAGTGAATATGAATTCAGCTGACGTGAATTCATATAGAATGAAGAAACCTATGTAACTGTGATAACTGTAACTCTAATAACATCTTAAAGGATCTTTTCTTTCACCTTCCAAAGGTTGGTATATTCTGGTGGCTAGAGACCAGATGATTTTTTTGAACTATTATGATATAAAAGTCACTTTTCTGGGAGGTATGTGTAGTTTTTAGCCTTTTAAATTAATTTTTTCTTTTTTTTTCCTTCAGAGACCCTTTAAGAACTTTCCTATGAAGATTCCCCATATAGCAAATTTAATCTTGCCAGGCTTAATTTTCTTGCTTTGCTTTGCCAGCTCTCTTAAAAGTCATCTGTGGCCAGTAATTGAAAACCGCAGATTGCCGAGTGGAATCAGCAGTCCTGAGGGGTACATTGTAGAAGCAGCTGAACTACGTGAGAAAGCCTTGGCTGTTTTTATTACAACTTGACTTTCAGAAAAGAGAATTGTAAAACCAGAGCTGAAACAGTCCTTACCTAGGGTGAGGGAATGTTAAGAAGGACCCCTGCCTAACATTGTCTTATTACAGCACACTGATGAACAACACACAGAAGCTGGTGAACCAGTTTTGGACAGAGATTACACAGTCACTACATGTCTGAACTTTCATGAACTTGCAGTCTGGTTCATATGTAAAGTTGGACCACAGTAAGCCTCACTTCCCAGCAAACTCCCCAGACAACAAATTTAAATTTCATCAGTATATAGGAAGGGAAAGAGAGAGTTTAAGAGAGGAAGAAATCTGATGGTAACTAACACGCAAACTCAGCTGTGACACACAATGTCATTTCTCTTTCACTAATCTCTGTGCAACATTAAGAAGTACCAGAGAGAACAAAACACTTGCACATCTGCAATATAATAACCCACTGTATACCTGCCAATACTGACAGCTGACAGTTCTAACAAGACAGGAGACATGAACTACAAGCTAGAGGAATCATGGATTTCTTCAAACAGACACACACATGCATGTGTACGTATATTTTATCCTGCACCTTCTCATGAATGCCAGCTATCCTTATTCAGAAAGTGCACCATGTTATTTTAAGAGAATATGGACAGTAATTCTCTGGATTCTCCAAAAAAGCATTTCCTGTCTACTCAAGATTCTTATTAAGAGGAACCAGAACAGGCACGTGTCTGTGTGCAAGGTGGAGTTCAGGCATTTCAAAGGAAATGTAAACCATTCTATTGCTAGATAAAAACAAACTACAGAAAATGCATAGGAGGAAAGAAAAGAGTTCATTTTATCCCTAACAAATATTGCCACTTGTGACAGTTTCTTGAATAACACGATTTTCTTTGCCAACTGACAGAGGCCTTGATCTCACTGTACTCTCATTGCCAATACGACCCTAAAACTATGGCTCAAAATCATTTAGCTTCAGAATGTCTTATCGAAATAATCTTCATGAGTACTTACAAGAACCTCATCTACTCCCAGAATTTACAAAACTTTGACACAAAAATTGGAGACACCTCTCAGAGAAAAGAGCTACAAGATTTTGTACACGATAAGGAGCTTTCTGAACCTATTAAATATACTACAGACCCATAATGCTCTCCCTTCAGGATAATAAATCAACTTGTCTTACAACACCAAAAAATGAACAAGGAACCCAGTGTACTACTTTGTGAAATAACAGACTCCACTGTGGAAACAGCAGACCCACTTCCCTTTGGCCAATAGACTGTGTTAAACAGTTTCCCAAAATACAGTCATGTGCAGGCTGAGCACACTAGTATGATGTCAAAACACCAATGCCATGCTTCTGGCAGAATACATTAAGAGTCCTACCTATGTACCAATTAAATACTAATATGGTAGATCTGTCTAACATCTGTGTCCAGCACCACACACTGAGCTGAATCTAAAAATCTAAGCCTCTTAGATGGTCCACTGAATGCTTTACAGAGGAGTTGGTACTTCACACAGCTGTACACAACTGACAAAAAACACCTATTATTTTAAGAGAAACTATCTTTCCCAAGCCTGTTAAGAGGAAATATCATGAGTTTGAACTACACGCTATTCCTACACTGATGTGTGTGAGACACTTCACATACGCGGTCCTACTCTGAGTTTAATATTCCCTTGAGATAGGAATATATCTTGGACTTTGAAAGTGTTGTAACTATTCCCTTTTATGTAAAAAATGCAAAACATGGAATTTGGCATTGATACAGCTGCATGCTAGAGAACATAATCCACCCAAGCCTTTTAGAAGCATTCTCAGATCTAGTTGAGGTTCTCATTGTCTGATTTGAAATATGGAAAGATTTCTTCCTCTCCAATATGCAAGATACTCTGTGATGAAGAACTCATCCTACTGCCATGCCTTTCCCAAGATTTTGGGAAACTGCTTTTAACCTTTAGTGATGCTCCTTTAAATGCTGACTGAGAGCTTTGTAGTTGGAAATGGTGTCTCTCCTGGTGCAAGGCTGAGAATGGGATTCTGGAGACAGTGATAATACAAATACAGGGATGGAGTTTGCTATCATGCCTTACTAAAAAAAAAAAACCAAGCTGCCTTTAGAGCTTTAATCCAGAGAAAAAATGCTTGAAGGATGTCAGTGCCTGATGCTGAATCTCTCTATCATATCACAGAGCTGTTTTTATGTCTTTAACTCTTAAATTTACTAATTGACATTGTATGTTGCAGTAACAAATTCAGTCTGTGGCCACACAAGTCCCAGACTTTCCCTGGGTAAGGACTTTTCTACTTAACATTAATGCTTTCAAAATACATGACAGCAAACTAGACGTTATAGTGACTGAAATGTGTTATGCCCAAAGGAGCACGATTCAGCAAATACAAATACAATAATTAAGTGACCAAACCAAGCATCAATATGACCATCCTATGGTTCAAATAGAGGTCTACCAATAGTGGCAACTTTGACAAAGAAATATCAAATGTTTCAGAGAAAACTATATAGAAATTTTTAGCATTACAGAAAACCACAATCTGTGTAAAGATTGATCCTAAGTTAGAATTAGGATCAATAAGTTAGAATTAAAGATTCCAGTCCTTGTTAACGTCTGTGTTCTGGTTTGAAGATTTTAAGGTATGAATAAAAGAGACCTCCATAGGCTGAAATCAAAAATATTTTTCATTACAGAGTCTTCAGTTATTGAACACAAGTAATATGTACAACATTAAATCTGTGTGGTTGTAAAGTCTGATTGCAGTCTCTAACAGAAAACACACTGATCTTGTCCTATGGGAAAAGTAATAAAATACAATAATGTTGAACATTTATAAATGACCTTTCCATTCATAAAAAGCTAGGGGTCTCAAAGGAATCTTGCAATAAAATTGCATATGAGTCTATCTATTATCCATCATGGGAAAAAAAAAACCAACAAAGTAAAACCCTTCAAGCTGGGGAGAATATTTTACTAATCTATTCCAAGTCCAGTGAAGCAGAAGCCTGAATGCTCTAGCTGCAATATTTTGCTCCACCAGAACAGCAAGCTGCCTGTCATGGGTCACATATATTGCTTATCAACAGAGGCATGTTGGTTCACATATTCATATATATCAGAAGTCAAAATCTCCAGGCCAGCGATGCTTTTCATCTTGAAATTGCACCTTGAATTTTATGCCAATCTAACAGGCAAAAATGAAATAACAAAATATAAGGCCAGTGAGTACATGACAATCCTTACTTTTACAGTGCCAAAAGGAGTCTACAAAAAGGACATCAGCATATTAAATCTATTTAAGCAGAAAAATCAACTTTTTTTTTAATAAGGAAAATCATACCAGCTAACTTTTCAAGTAATTGGTGATTTTATCATCCTGTAGATTTAAGAATGTAACATGCTGTTTATCTCATTTTTGCTATTTCATCTTCAAGCCCAGAAGAAACATTTTCTCCAAGTAAAAAAAAAGAAAATTTCATTAAAATTTGTGTTGTCGACAACATGACACCTATGCAGCAGTTTGTCTGCAATCTGTGTTAGAGATAAGCATGCACTTAGGGATCACATGTACCTATCTAAGAATTTCCTCATATGGAATGTAATTGTAACAGAAGATATTCCAAAACAAAAGTACTTCAAACACCAAGGAGAAATTTTGCTTTTGAATCTGAATTAGTACATTACTGCAGGTGATTCTTATGTCTAATTCTCTGTGAGATCAAAAAGAACCTTGCATGATGATAGGTGGATAGTACGAAAAATTATATACAGCACAAATACTGCAACAGACTCCTGATGCCCAAAAATGACCTTTTGGTCATATTTCATTTTGATTTTGATGGTATGTATTATGATGTGAACAGCAGCAAAACTAATTAAAATACCCCTTTGGTAAAAACAAGGATTTTGGCTAAAGAAAAAATGTCCAAATAATAAATGGGTATTTTTCATCTATGTTCAAAATCATTTGCGATTCTTGTAACAAATCTTGAATATAATCACTTGTCACCAAATTCAGAGGAATCAGAATGCCGGTTTTTCATAACTAAGACAATTATTACACAGCTAAGTAAGCTTTTGATTATACTGGCACTAGAAATAAACAAATTACCAGATTAAAACAAACGGTAAAAAGGGCTACATACAAGAGAAACATTTTATTGGAATGAAGAAAAAATGTTGAATATCGAAAAGCTTCAGCTCTTGATTCAAGTCATTCATTTCAACAGATACTTAAAATCCAAATGTATTAAGATGGGCAGTTTAAAGAATCACTTACATGAAGAAAGTGCAAAGAAAGCAATAGTCTTGTTAGCTGCCCTGAATATCTGCAGACATTAGCACATGAACAGTATAGATTCTATTAACCATATCCAGATGAAGTTTTGGCAGGCAGATAAGCAGAATTCATGAATCTTAATATTTATATAAATTCAACATGGTAAAAGACACCCATCTAAGAACCCAAACTGGCCTAGTGTACGGTTTTCATACTTAAGACCACAAGCCAAATCAATGGTTGAATAAATCTCAGAAATAATTTTGTCCTAACATCTCTAATCAGCTAGTGTCACTGACCTCATCCGTTTAACAAGGCAAACTTTGTTTTGAAAAGTGCACCAGGGGTGTGCTTCACTTTTGGACGCACAAAAACTGAATCATAAACAAATGAATGAGAGGGTCCTTCTTGTACCACTTACACAGCACAGGAATGGTTCTTGGTGATGATTTGATTATGAAAGTAGTTAAAAAATGTATCTCTGACTTCCAAGAAATATGCTTCCAAGAAATGCCCTGACTACCACACTTGACATCTTTGGGCAGATCTCTGTCAGCCTTCTTTATTAAAACTTTCTTTCTTGCCTAAAAAACTTTTAGTCTACTTGTAGTAGACTCCTCCATATCCATATCATATCTGGATTACTGCCAGAAGTACTGACACTCCAGGAATCTCAAGCTCCTTGTTAAATGAGATACCTGGGTTCAAGTAAATTTGCAAAGAGAGGGTTTAATACATACATGTATCTATGTGTCAATAGCCTGTGGTCATTTTTGAGGGATAATAAAAGACAAAATCAGAGAGGGCACCTCCTTCTAATTTTGCAACAAAGTGTAGATATGCTTGGAACACTCAGAACCAAAGGAAAAAGTCCTTTATTATAAATGTAAGTGTTCAGGTGTCACCTTACAGCCTTGGGCACAAGTTCCTTCCTGGATATTACCTCTGCAGCAGCTTCATGGCTACATGAGTGATGCTGATGGCTCAGCCTTTTGTGAATATCAGTGTAAGACATCTGTACAGGCAGTATATTGATACACTGTTAGGAAGTGCGGGCACCTAACCTGAGGCTTTGGATTCCACCCAATGACAGAGTATCCACAAGTCAGATGCAGGACCGAAACTGGATCTCACTTTTGTCCAAACTCATATGTAACACATATTCAATCATTAGGTATAATTTGAAAAAGCAAAACTACATTTTCACCTCTGAAGATAGTTCTTACCTGCTGAAGTAATAATGTGCTTTTGAAATCCAAGAGCTCTCTCAACTTGCAGACAGATTTAACAAAAAATCCCAATACAAAATACAATGCCAATTTTGCAACTTTATAGAAAACAGCTTTAAAGCTAGAATCAATAGATCTCCCTGCAGGTGTTTTGTACTACAATTGTAATACTAGCTGGAAAACCTGCAAATGCACCCACCTTCAACAGCTGTGCTGCTTTTCATGTTTCATATGTAATACTCTTTGAAGGCACAGAAGGTGTTTATGCAGTTTGTACAGGTAACAATCATTGGAGGCAAAATTCTCTTGCTCCTTTCACCAGTGCAGAAAACTAAAGAAAAGCCTTGGAAAGCCTGTCCTTGCTCACCAGCTGTAAGAGGAGAGTGGTGTGGCAAAGGTCTGCAAGGGATTTTGCACCTTCCTGGGGGATTCGGAGCAGAGCCCAGCAGCGGGGCAGAAAGAAGCCTTTCTGAGGGAAGCCAGAGGCACTAAAACATGAAACATGAAGCAGTTCCCTACTTGAAACGTGTAATGGCACAAGTATTGTACACAAGGGGTGTGGCAAATCTGCAGACCAGGATCTGGTCTCTGGGGAAGAAACCTCTCTCCTTCCGTGTTCTTGATTCTTACAGACCATATTTGCATGAGCGGCCCTGAATTTCAGTCTAAACTTTTCCCAACTAACCTTTTAAGGGGTTAATTTTAAATATGGATCTTTTCTGTAGAGGGTTCAATTCCACATCCTCCCTCCTAGGATGCTGAGTATATGTCAAGCATTTATCCATTTGTTTCAGAAGTATCATATCAGGAATGAATCGATGTGTTAAGGATTGCCTGATAATGTTGTTGTGGGATTAATCTTACAGAATAGATCATCGGCACGACTACCTTTGGCATTCTGTGTGCACAATGTTCCCTTTTAAGCGTGAAAAGCCTTCTAATGCCAAAGTAGAAGAGCCATATATTGAATGATCTGCCACCATTCAATATTTAATCCTGCAATTGAAGCCACTAAAGGGATACAGAAAAGTAACAAGATGAATGAATCGTGACCTTAAAGTTGCAAAAAGACAACCCAAACAATTTATCTTTCTGGCCCGTGGTGCATCTGTGGCCAATATTCCCATCACTTCTCTACAGTTCGGCATCTGTAGATTGATCAATGCCACATTAGCAAAGTACCTGAGAAGACAGCTTAGCAATTCAGACAACCTGCTGCATATGCTTTAAGAATATTCTGTGTCAATTTGGCTTATCCGTAGCTGAAAGTAAAGGTTTCTTAATAAAAAAATCAATTCCATTTTCAAAAACACATTTCTAAACAACAGTGGCAAGGTGACTAGACATAAAGCTTCTGCTAATCAACAAAACACAAATAAAATACTCTGAAAATACGGTCAGCTCAAAAAACCCATCAGATGGATGCACCATTAAAACTTGCTAAGAGATTATTTTACAATTTATTTTTCAAAATAAATGTATTGTTTTCTTGCAAAAGAACAAAAAAATCAAACAATAAGTACATAGTGATAAGACTGATGGAGCTGACAGCTGTTAACACCTCAGAGATCACCCAAAACTTTTGCTCATGTCTTCTGTCATAACCAAAGAATTTTTGAAAGTATGTGCTCAAGTTCATGTGGTAGTGCTAGCTAAACACATAAACTAGCAAATAGCCCATGACAGCATGGTGGAAGACACACAGAAAACAATTAACAATGAATACCACCGATTTACCTGCCAGGAGTAAATCTCCCAAATCACAAGAGAAAATACAGTTTTGCTTGGCTTCAAGGACAATTTTCTGTCCATTTATTTCATGGTATCTAACTGGACTGTGTAAATTAGCATACCTGCTTAGGGACAATGCTTTTCTTGACTGAGACTATTGCTCTTTATTTATAAGGTGTCAGTAGTATGTATTAGCATGCATAGGACACAAATTCCAACCAGTCTCATCAAGGAAACATTCTAAGATCTCTTAACAGTAAACTAGTCACAAAAAGCCAGGTGTTCAGACTTCACTGCAGGTATTCCATACACTCTGTCTTTATAGATTAACTGAAATAGTTTCTAAAAATCCACAAAAATTATATCTTAACCACTGCTTCTAAATGTGTGATGTTACAATTCTGTTTCTTCTCTCATAGTTATTCCTGTGCATTGAACTAATTAAAATTTTTATCTGACTGAAACTGATGTGGCAGTAGAGTAGGAAAGCCGAGTGGTCCAGAGGTGGCTGTGCTTGAGTGATTAAGATGAAAACTTTCTTTCTTTTTCATAAGTGTATTTCATTTCTGCCCAGATCAATGGATCAGAAATGAACAGAATTAAGATTGCCTAAATCAAAACAGAATGTTATTAAAAATGACTAAACAACTTCTCTGGTTTGCAGTATTGTGTGACTGCAACATAAATAAGAAGGGACCAAATCATGTTATTCAGTGTATATTGATCACTCCCACAATAGATAGTGATACTGGGATATGTAGAAATATCCAAGCATAACATACTAGTTAGTTAATGCTAATTTTTAATGAGTGCACATAAGCTTTATTATTTATACTAATAATCTGTGGGTGATACAGCAAACTGGAGAAAAAAAAAGTTTCTTAAAGAAATGTATATTCTATTCCTGTATTTTTTTTCAATTATTATCACCTCTCTAAGGGGCTCAGTTAAGCAACATCAAGATAGGAACATGATCTAAAGTCTTGTAAATTAGTGCAGGTCTTCTACTGAATAAGGTGAAATTGATCTACAACCCTTACAAAATATCCATATGGGCTTTGTTTAGTAAGACAGTACTTTTAAAGTAGCAAAGCTGCTGAAGCAAAGAGTCACTTCAGTCAAAGTAAAGGACTGTCCTTTCTTATGGTGGCTCCCCCCATCCCCTGAACATGTCTACATGTCTACAGGAGCAAACATTCACTATTCCCAAGCTTATTTTTTTTGTCTGTCCAAGAATTACCTGGGCAAGCTAATCTCTTATCAGCCAGCAGTTTCTCATATAGTTCATGCCCTACTGTACATGTACAGTTTTCCATTTTAAAATGTATTAAAATTATATATTTAATTCAAATATGAAAAAAATAGTAACTGCTGCTTTCGTTATGAGAGTCAAAGCAAAAACTTGCCTCAAATTCACAAATGTTTGAGTTCTTCAACTGTGTTAACAATTTTCTATTTGGCTTTGGGGATAGGTAGTATGAGACACATGCTTTTACGGGGAATGAAGTGATGATTGTTCTAACAGTGTTGGAAATCTTTCAAAAATGCTGTTTTGTAAACTTCATTCATATAGAAAAAAAAGCTGTTAAGCTTTGGGCACAAATAACAAATACATTAATGAGTAATGATCCCTTTGACAGGCTTTTGTTTTTGTTTGGATGTTTGTAAAGCCAATTATAATTTAGGAAATTGTGGAAACCCAAAGTAATCCCATGTGAATTAAAAAAAAAAGAGAGATTAAATTATTTTGGTTTGAAGATGCATATTTAAACTCTTTATTAATTGTTCTTCATTAATTTCAATGCTGGATTTGTTGTTTTTACAAAGAATAAAATCTCTTATAGCTGCCAATGCTATAAATTCTTCCTGGATCAAAATCAGAACTGTTCTGTCTGGTGAATTCTGTCTCAGTTGCATCAGTGCAACACCACTGAGAACACCTTTGGGAAAGCCATGAAGATCGGAGTTAAATATTTACTTAAAGCTACCTAATTTTGTTAATTTATAAGCAAGACCAGGATAGAGAAATACACAATTCAGCTACGATATTTAATCCAAAGCAATGACAACTTTGCAAGACCAAAGGATTTATAAATCAGCACTGCCATTACTAATGTGAACTGTAAGCACACATAAAGCTCCCAGCAGCTGAGTCCGAAAGAGTCATTTCCACAGAGCCCCTTTTCTCAGAGGAGTTACACATCAAACCTCCACAGAACACCTAAGCCTGCTCAGAGCAATCTCAAATGCCTCTCAATGGCAGAACTTGCTTACTTACTCAATCTAAAGAAAAGGATGTATCATTCTTTACACGAGGAACCATTCTGCTCAGTGTTGATACTTATCAGGTTTGGTCTCCTGCTATTTAGATATGAAAAGCTTTCACAGTGCTCTCAGCCTCCATGGAGCCTGAATGCTGCTGAACAGATGAAAAACAATTCAAGCGATCATATCCTGATACTCAAATCATCATAAAGTCTGTGAGTTCCCCATAATCATTATCTCAGCCTTTTTTATTAATGAATTTTGCGTAATTGGTGATTTCACAGAAATAAAAGCAGTATTGTAGCATGTGAAAATCTACACAGCAGTGTCCCCAAACTTAGATATGCAGAGCAAGGGAGTGACTGCACCAGCTGGAGTTGGAATACTCAGTCATATCAGGATTAACTTCTAGCATTTTATTTTACCACATATTTTCAGGTATGCAGATATTCTTTGACTGATTTTCACAAACTTAAAAAGCCCATTTCTTTTGCTTGTCCTGTAGGAGTAGGAGAATTTTTACCTTGTTCCCCCCAATACCTATTGTTGCCTCCACAAAGTTTAAGTGGAGTCCTGATAGAAGAGAAGAGAGGAGGCACTGAACATTATAGAAGTTTCTAGCTGGTAATTCTTTTTTTTAACATATGGATAAAGAATGACATAAAGCTCTATTTAAAGGTAGAGTTTAACTCTATATAGGTTTAACTCTATTTAAAACTCTATTTAAATGAAAATTTAACATTTTTACGTTACATAACAAATATACTAGAGTTTTACCAATATACAAATATACTAGGGTGTTTTTTTTTTTAAATAAAACACTATATAGGTTTTGTATCTCACCAATAAATATTACAAAGATACAAATTCACTATTGCACTACTCAAGCTTACGAGAGTAGCCCTGTTGAAAATGGTAACATCAAATATTTTGTAATTCTGTGTCACAGGCCTTAAATATGGAACAGAAGATATGGCGTGATATTTAAATGGATACAGATCTGTATGCATGCATAAGACTGCACTATGCTGTGATTTTCCAGAAGTGGACAGGAGGGATTAAACAAGCAAGTATCAAAATGCAATATTTCTAGGTATTTTTTCCTGTATTTATTTATTATTATTCAGGGAACCAGAAGACAGAGTTTTATTTCTCTTAGCCAAGAAATGCTGAAGAAATACTATGGTTTCTTCATCATGTTCTTCTAGATTTCTAGAGGAGTTGGCCTTTGGGAGATTTAAAAACTTGGCAAAACCTACACTAATATATTACAAAGGCACAGGTAATGGACAAAAATATGTTTCATTAATTTGAAGAGAAAGAATTGATAAATGCAAGTGCTACAAGCTGAGATAGACATTAAAAAAGACCAATACTGGAAGTAGGTTGAAAAAAGGTCACTAGCTAAAAATGTGTATAAATGGGAAAATATCATGTCGTTACACTATTAATTATCATTATTTTGAGGAGGCCATGATGTTAACAAGCTCAAAATGTGTTTCAGCCCAGATCTAAAATGCAGAACTTTTTACCTGGTTATGACGGAAAAACCAACAATAAATTCTCAGAGGATTCCTTGGAGAATAAAAAAGGGGGAAAAAAAAGAAAAAAGTTTAAAAGCTTTGCCTTTCTTAAAAAATGTGTTACTGTGAACTTCTATTATTTACACATCTCAGTGACTGTGCAGCATCACACAGATAAAGCCCAAAGGAAATGTAGCAGTTAATAAATTATTAAGCCCTTCTCCTTTAAAACATCAGCACTGGGCAGTCCAAAGGCCTGGCATGCCATGTCAGATGCAAAAAAATCTGCAAATCTGAAGGAGTTATCGGGGCTGGGGAACAGCTGCCTCTGCAGATCCCAAGGCCCACCTGGGATCCACTTACTACAGCCTGTCATTCTCACCCACTTTAATGCTTATCCAGTCAATGAAACATTAGATGAAGCTAAAGGATACATCCCCAAAGAATCTGACCTTTAAACAGTCACCTTGTGATGGAAAATTAACTACAGCTCCCTGCATCTGCAGAAATACCCTGATGTTTGTGATTTGTTCCTGATGACACACGTGCACTCCGCTGGCACTCTTTCTGCTGAACTAACACATGCATGTATGTATTTGTTTGCGTTTTCTTTGCATTTCATATATTCATACTTCAGCACATCAGGTATTAGTTGCTAAGGTGAATAATTTCGAATTATAGCAGTCAGTGAATTTTCAGTGACAACTGAAAGCCTAGAAACTTATCTGGGTTGTTGGCTTGTTTTGAAAATCAAACTTGCATTGACTGTGAAAACATTTTCTTAAATCTTTTATTAGAGTAGAACAACCAAACCCATTCTCTTATTTTATTAAAAGAACAATAGCCTGGGTTTGATGGCTACTATCATGAGGAACATGATAAACAACTATGATTCTTTTTAGGATCTTAACAAAGAAATTCTTATTAGGACTGTACCAAAGTAAAAACTATGTGTATGATGTGGAAAGGAGGATAGGTTTGCAAAATGACATAGGAACAAAAAAAAANAAAAAAAAAAAGAAAAAAAAAAAAAAAAAAAAAAAAAAAAAAAAAAAAAAAAAAAAAAGCAAATGAGCTAAAGCACACTTTAAAGCAGAACTAGTGAAAATCAAATAATATATTTGCAGCAGACCTGGCTTTTGTATTGTGTGATGGGAAAAAAAATGATCATAATACTGGCTTTTCAGAGAGAACTCTCTCGCAGAGCTAAAAACCTGAAAAGTCATTTGCCATGCCACAGCCACAACCCCTCCCCACCCCAAACTGTTCTTTCTTAGCTTGGACATGATGCACAGGGTTCCAAATTTCAACTGCTTAGCAATTACAAGCAGAGCAGAAAGAAATATGTCACATGCTGAAGGTGCCATCTGCACATGTACCTGTGCAGTGAAGATTCATGTCCAGCTGCAAACCATCCTCTTGTGGATGGTTTGCAGCCTCAAGGAAATGGCTACAATAGCATTTCCAACAATATTTGGTATCTTACACTTTGAAGGTGGTAGAAACCAAATTGGTTGGAAATATTGCTCTAATAACTTTGTACACAGATATAAAAGCTCACTATTGGTCTCCCATTTTTACTGAACACTACAACAATTCTATTCTATCACTCATAAAACTACATTTAATTCTATTTGGAGGGCTGTCAATGTTACAAATAGCATATGAAAGTCAGTAGACCACACCTTCAAACCACTACAAGTTTTAAGACTTCAAACTAAAAGCTCTCTTTAAAGTAATCCTAGCTGGAATTACAGTACACATGAAGTTTTGTTCATTTTTTGCTGTTTTCAGTCTTTGGAACAATACACTTCGATAATATTTTTGCTGTAAAATATACATGTACCCCTCAGTATCAGTATTACCTTTAACCCTATCTTTGCTCCACAGCTTTCTTAGGTTTTTTGTCAGTGGTGGTTGCTGTAAGGGAAAAGGGTTGTGGTTGACTTCTTTGGTTTTGCTGCTCTTTGTTGAAAACAGATTTATTCAACTCTTCTCATGCAATTTCTGAATATCACATTTTCCCAACCAACCAGTGGAGGAACTTTCTGTCCACATAAGAAAAAAGAGGACAGTTTACACTAGGAAAAAAAAAAAAAAACCAACGCACAAAACCACAAAAAAACCTCCAAACAGAAAAAAAAAGCATATTTCCTCTAAACTGACTTAAGATCCTGGTAGTCCAGACACACAACTAAAGTCAAGCATAATGTTCTTTATTGCTTCCTCTATGGTCAAAGACACACACACAGAAACATTTCACCTAAAATCAACCTTGGCATCTACATCTGCTCCAAAATACTTGATCTACATTCTAGAGTTCATCTCCATTGATCATGGATGCATAGTCTCCACTCAGACAAATCCTTCCTGAGATAATTTTGCCAAATAAGGTTGACATTAACACATGGAGAACTTATGCTTGTGAAGTACTTCCGGATATGAAAACAAAAAAAATCACTGACTTTCTTTTTTGAAGTGACACAAAACAATGTAGCAATAGCTATAAGGAGAAAAACACCAAACTAGCTGACATAAACCTAATGACCAAAAAAAAAATCATTATTCTATTTTTTATGGTAAAGATGGGGAACATAAAGATTACAGTTCATACTCACAAATGAAAAGACAAAAATTAATTTTCAAAAAAGTGTGTGGGATCTTCTAACAATACCTGCTGAAGAAGACAGAATCAACAGAGAACTCGTGCAGGGACACAAATCCCACATATACTGATCCTTTAAGTAAAACAGAATACATCCACCTGCTTTGATGTATTTGGAAAGCATTAGTTAAGCATATAAAAGAAAAACACCTATCAGAGGTTCTGTGCTAATACAGACAAGATCTCAGGGACCCAGAAAACTGTACAACTCAGGGATGCAATGAGAATGAGATGGTGTTTAAAAAGAGTGGGGAAAAGCAATGCAGAAAACTGCAAGTGGCTTCAAACACACATCATCTTTACTGACATCTTAAACCTTAAAACAAAGAAAACACTGACTACACTTACACTAACATATTCCTCAAGAGAAAGAATAAAGGAGGCAGAGAAAACAGTGAGAGCTGCATTTATTTTCAAGGCAGTTTCACGACTGCTTTGATAACACAATTTCTTAAGGCAATCAAGAATTGCACAAGATCTATTTGTATATTTATTTATAACAATAGATGGAAACAGATAGATGTAATTTCTCTATATACTGTTTTTTCTCAATATACATTTCCAGCCTCAAAAATGACAAGTAAAGAGCGGTTTATGCTTTCAATAGGCAAGATTATTTGTTACAGAATTGGGTTTTTTCCACATTTTACTGACCATTTTTGAAATATACTTTCTGCTCCTGAAGCTGAATACCAAGTACATATTGTGCACTAAATTTGTTGCAGCTTTAAGTGACATTGGAAAAAAAATGTATTCACTTAACTGCCAAACTTTACATTTTGAGTTCTTAACTGGAGTTTTGTCATGTCCCTTATGCACAGTAGACCTAAATTATAAAGCATTGGCCCTAAAGGAGCTCAGCTAATCCCCCGACCTGCACCTCACTCCTAGTTTGATCTTGTCTGCTCTGTGCTGTATATCATGGTATTCTCACCCCATGGGCCAAAAGAGACTCATTATCCACCTGAAAAGCAAAAAAACACAGCACACATCTAAATCTCAAACTGATATTTGCATGTCCTTGTTATTTCAACAGGAGCTATGCAAATTCCTTTCAAGGATATAATTATAGTTCGAGAATTTCCAGGAACTCCCAGCAGATTTGACATTTACCCCATTCATGGAACTGAACCAGGCTGGCAAAACAAGAGCCACTTTAAGCCTCTGACCACTTGCAAATTTTTCTTCCAATTTACATCTGCCTCAAAAACTATACTGTACCCTTACAACCAAAGCAGTAATTCTTACTCTATATGTTGTCACTGTAAATGACCTCACTGTCCAATTTTCAGTCCAATTACTGTCTACCTACTAACTACCAAAACCATCCTGCTGCTGAGGAGCTGTAGCAATGTACCTCAAAACCTTGCAGTGATTTTTACTGACTTTTTTACTGATTTTCTTTTTCTTATTGGTGATAAGTGGATAGATCTCAACTGAAATAGATCACTCCCCATATTTCATACAGCCAGCACATTTAATCTAGGAACCAGATATTAAAATCTTCATGTTTATCTTCACATGTGCCTTCCACCTGTCCATGTACTACTTGACAAGCAATTCTTAACTCCTTAGCTGAAAAATACAGTACTTTTAATTTCATATATACTTGCCTTCCCTATAACAAGTACCTGGCCCAATCAGTAAACCAGCATCTACATTTCTGCTGCGCATGTGAAGGGCCATACCATCACCTGCTTTGTAGAAATGTTGATGAATTGTGACACCTTAAAAAAGAAAAGGTTTAGGAACACTTCAAACCTCACAGATAAAAGGTATGAAACAGAAAAGCTGTGTTTGTCAATACAGAAATTTGGAAAGAGGATTTCTAAAGTTAAAGCAGTCTAAAAGATGAAAACTCATGAAACATGCCAGCTCTTCTACACGGCAGATTACAGTAACATAACAAGGGGAGAGGAATGGCAATGCAAGGCCGAAGCAGAGGATCACACCATTTCAAGGGCTTTTCACTTTCTGTAAGACTGTTACAGGATTCTATCCATCAAAGGTAGGCATCAGCCAAGGCATTACAGCACCGCAAGGGATTCCAGCACTGTTTCCTGTACAGGGAATACAAAAGCAATGGCACAGAAACCATTCTGAAATAATCTGTCTCCCACTGAAATCATGAGGCCTGACAGGTCTGATAAAAGCAGAGCCCTAGTGCTCGTGCCAAAAGACACCAGGGGAAAAATGAAGGCATTTCCTCACTTTGAACTTTTTATAAGCTTTCCAGGAGGCATGTGAAGGCTATAGAGCTGTTTTAATGTCTTTTCAGGGCAAATATTCTTTGCATAGTAACCTGAATCAAAAGTATGTAGATTCTTTATACTGGAAGAAGAGCTCAGGTACAATTACAATATGGTACATAGAATTTCAGGTGCATGTTTTACAATTACGTTGATTATATTGAATAACAAAGTGCAAGGAATTCTTAATGGGTGACAAGGAGATAGATTGTGGCTTCTGTACCTTAATTCTGACCTTCAAAATTACCTTGGACATATTTTCAAGGGTATTACAGCTATGATCCAGCTACTGAGTCTATGTCTTATGTAAGTTAACTTTTTATATATGACTAACACTATACCATCATAAAATATTGCTGATTAATTGCATGTGAAGTTATTATTCCAATTCTTCGTTAGAATTGTCAGCTTTCTCATCTTACAAACATGCCTGAGTTTCTTCCTTTTCTCAAGGAATCTGCATACTTTAAACTTCTCCTACCTGAGTTTTGAATCCATTCACATCTTCAAGCACAAGTATCAGCCCCCATTTTTGTCAATGGTCCAAACCACCCAGCAGCATTTCCAATTAATTCTCTCTCTTCCTTTGTTTATGCCCTGTTTTCTCAGCACTCATCTCACTGTTCCTGCCCCAGTATTGTATTACTGAATGGTATTTGACTTGAAAAAGCATTGGAAAGAGATTTTATTGGGGTATTGTACTGGGGAAGAGAGCATAGCATAGGCAGCAATTCCTGCTCTAGCACTTTCTCTGTCTTCACATTCCTTTGTTTCCCCCTATAAGGAAGGAAGTGGGAGGAAAGTTACTGATTTTACCTGACTGTACACTGATGCTCATTTGTTAGGTTGTAAATACACTTAGCAGCATTTGCATATTTGCCAGTAGAATCCTGTAAAAAGAAGATTTGCTGGTCGGGGATTATTTTTTTTCTCATGTTAACACAGAAGTTTGGGCTATAATCTAAAATAAAGCACTTGGATGCCAAGCAACCTGGCAAATTCTCAAACCAGCAGATGTTTGAGAAAATAAAGAAATTATCAGAACAATTCTCAACAGTCCAGCTTGCAAAAGTGTTAAATATAACAGATATGCATTGTTATTAAACACTATTTTAAGAGCAACTAATCAAGACAGGTGAAAGATACTAGACATTGTACTTCTGTCAGCTTTCAAAATGTGATTTTTTTACACATTGTTTATAGAAATCTGTAGGGATAAGATTCACAGGAACAAACAAGACAGTGTGAAGGATCATCCATTCTTAAGAAAACACTAATCTGGTCTGAAAACCTCTGGGATACAGATTTCACAGCCTTCCCAAGACATCTCAAACAGTGCTCAACTACCCTAATGCCCAAGCAACATCTCTCTTGGAACAATTAACACATTATTTCTTGACCTGCTGACGGAATGACCCACAATGTTGCTCCCTGCCCCACCATGAACCTTGTAGATTTCAGGAAAAGCACAAGATCTTTCCACCAATTTCCTTTCTTTAGAAAAAGTCAGGCCATTGTTTCTTCAGAGGAAATACTCTACACTTTCGATTTAATCTTATTCTGTTACTTTTCCAATGTCTTGGGTCCAAAACTTTATTGGTTTGTGAATCCCAGTGGCACTATAGGTGAGGCCTTAAAAGTGCTGAGAGAAGCAGAGGGAATTCCTTTATGATTATTTCATATGACACTCAGGCTTGCATCCCAAAAGATTTTTTTTCTTTCTCTTCAAAAAATTATTACTGTGTGGATTCACATCGATGAACAATCCCTTGCAGTACTTAGCTTCTTTCCTACAGAACATCTATCAGTCAAGTGGTTCTCTCATCCTGGAGGTATCACTTAATTATTGCTACTTTTAAAATTGAATTGCAGTTTATTAACTACAGTTTCATGCTCACAACCCCAGTACATGAAGACTGTAATGCTAATGCCTTCCAGCCAAGTGTCTGTGGCTCCTCCTAGCCTGGCACTGCTAGCAAAGTTAATAAAACTACTCCAAACAATCAAAGACCTCCATGAAAATACTGACCAGGAGTGGAATCCACATCTCCACAAAACCTCAGCCCTTGGTTGTTTAGCTGGTAGACTGTTCACCTTTCCTCTGCATATACAGCAGTCTGTAATTTTGTTCCTAACAAAATTTTGTTTGTTTTTGTTTGTGGTGTAACACAACATGTAATGGAAGTGAAAGGCAGTGTACATTCTAAAATTCCCAAATTTATCACTCCATTTGCTAAGACACAAAACAAAGCACTCACTTGTGTTACATCAAAGTCTGTTCTCACTAGCGCATCTGCAAATCCTCATCATTGAACCGTTTAGCTTGCAAAAGACCTTTAAGATTGTAAGAGTGCAATCACAATGCTGTGGCTGCTTCTGCTTTTACTGTTTGGAATACTTAAATTGATTGATATCTTATATGAAGACAAATTTATGAGAAGTTTGGTTTGTCTCCAAGGCTGAAATTTCAAAAAAACGTTCATGATGTTAATAAAGGTGCAAGTGATAATGGCCCATTAATCAAAACTGGTAAATAGGCAAGAGCTGGAATCACACACCCTTTCACGTAAGGGAAGCAGGTAACTTCTGTTTTCACTGCTTGGTGACATTAATGCAGTAATACTGAGTAACTGCTGACAATTAGCCAGAAGATGGAGCAGAGGTCTTGTAAGAAAATCACTCCCTGATGGCAAAATATTGAAAATTCAATTACACTCTGTTTATTACAGGCCTACATTAAGAACCGCATTCATAATAAAGACCTTGATAATATACAAATTAATCACAGCACAGGGGAGTGCTTTGCTAACTTTTTTACTCCTAGATGCCTTCTTCAATATTGAGTTTTTAATATATCCAGACACATCAAAATGCATTCTGTAAAGCTTTTCAGCTAAAATTCCTTAAATATAATAGTATGATATGTGAACAATGTTCTAAAAGACTAGCTAATTCTATTACAGTTATTTGAATAAAACAAGGTGTAGATAATAATTTTTAAGTACCCTTCAGGAATTCTCCAGAATCTGAGAATTCATATTTATTTTTCTATGAAGAATGCTATCAAGCAAACATCATGAAAGTCACATAGGCTACAGAACTGAATAGTTTTCTGCATATATTCCCATTTATATATGTGAATACTTTCTTTCCACCTGAGAAAAGCCAGCAACTTGAAGGCATGCATATCCAATTTCTGCAGATACTGCAGATCAGTTTGAAGTGATTGAATAATCTAGTTCCTACTATTCAAGTTATAGCAATTACACAAAATGGTCCCGAGAAGAGTAGGTAGTTATAAATTCATGCTATGACAATGTGTATTGGATACTGCTGAATAATTTAGTTTCTGAATGAATATAGTCAGCACTTTGTTTAGACTTTTAATAGTCTATTGCCTACTTTAAAGACTTCTAGCTGCAAATTCTTCAGCACAAAGGCTTTAAACTGATGTATTTCAAATCTATCTATATGCTTACTGATTTTAATTGCATTTTGCCAGGGAAAGCAGTAAGACCTCAAGTGGAATAAAAAAGTCCATTGTCTTCCCATTTAATTTAGCTGTATATGTCACTTAGAAAATGCAAACTCTAGGAAAAAAGTACTAAGCACATGCCCAGTATTCCACAGGTTAGCTGTCTCCAATTTTGTTTGAGAGAGATTCCTATGCAAACCTGCTGTCGAGAGTTTCACCATCAGATACTGCAGATGAGAAACCAGCTCCTGCCTGGCTAGGTTCTGTGTTACAGAAACTCTGTTTGGATCCAAACATTCCAAATCTCACTTTAAAATCCATCCACTTTAGGGAAGAGGTCTCATCACTTCTGAAATGGGATTGCCTGAATCCACAAGGCACACTAACTCACAGTGGTGCTCAAGCCACTGACATTCAAGGTAAGCCCAAATGACTAGATCAGACAGGACCTTGGTTCTGAAGAATATGCCCCAAATACAACACACAATTGCACAAAAGGTAACTGATGATACCTCTGCTATTTTAATTTTTCTGGAACAAGAACCCTGCAGCCTTGCCAGCTAAGCTTGGACACCCCTATGACAATCAGGGGAAAAAAAAACATCACAGAAAGAAGAAATTGTGAATTTGGTGTTCGCTTCTGTGGCCCATGAATTTTTCACATGGCCCATACAAACCCCTTCAACAGCCACACCTAAGTCAACATTTAACTACTGTGAAAATGCAGGACCCATGAAAATAGTTTATAGGACAAGATCTCCTTGGAGGCAAACTCCTTCCTAGCAAAAATGAGATGAAACAGCAGCACATCCTTTTAGCTTAGATATGTGTTGTTTTTTGAGACTTTTTCTCTGAAGTAAGGCATAAAAATGAGATGCAGAAGACTTTGTGGGATGGTCTGACAAAGTTCAAAAATGGAAGAAAGACTAGGGAACTTGTGTTCATCTCAACATCACTCTCCTTGTATCTGCCAGTTTCTCAGCCTGCCTAGTGCATTTGATATGAATAGTCACAACCAGGGAAAAGACCAAAATCTCCACATGTTCATGGCATCCAGCCACCAAGCTGCATCTTGCTCCATTAAATCTTTCTGATCCATAATATCAGTCTGTTCAGGTGGTATGTGGAAGGGCAATACACAAACTGAAGCCAAATCTGTAAATGTTGGGAGTGAAGTCTTGAAAGATGCAATACATATGCATGCATGATGTCACATCTCCAGTTTATCCATATTCACAGGACTGCACTTTTTTTTTCCTCTCCCAGTCTGCTGATGGCTCCAACCAAGTCTATAATCTAGAACAGGATGAGCTGATTTGCTACAGCTTTCGTGAGCTCCTAGTTGATGCTGCATGCTTTACATGAATTCTGGCAATGTCAGTCAATCTGCATAAGGATTTGGTCCCTCCTCAAGCACATTTCCACAACTGATACATTGTAATGCTTAGCTGTCTGGAAAATCCTTCTATTCCTGTGTCCTGTGTTACATGCCACGCAGTGGAACTGCAAATGGAATACTTCTTGCAGTAGTGAGCCTTGCAAGTCAAAAAGCTGTGCAATCAGAGCTGTTTGAAGAATGGAAACATCAAAAAGAGAAGGGCTAATAAGAAATGTATGGATTTATTGACTACCTTCAAATGTAGACACCTGACAGGCTAAAGTCATCCTACATTTCAGAATGAGGAAATACTATGAACACAAGTATTTTCTCTTGAATTCTGCCTCTCCACAGCTGCAAAACAAATGAGGCCATTTCTGGTTACAGCCAGTTCTGAGGAGGTCCTGGGAAGGTACTGCAGAGAAAATACAGCACAGCAGACACATTTAATATGGTGTCAGAGCAGAGAGCAGGCAAAGGCAACGCTCTGACCAGACAGGGCTGCTGCCTGCACTGTTAACCCTGGCTTTGCTCTCCACAGGTTCAACTGCCAAATTTAGGGCAGACAGTTCCTTACTCTGCAACAGACCAGCTCATCTGGGGGAGGGAACAACCATGAGTGAGCTGCAGTGATACACACGTGTCCAGCACACGTAATGGCAGGTGTTCCAGTGCCAGCAGCTGCTTCAGCTGTCCCAGTGCTACATGGCTGCTAGAATGCACGCCAAGTTGAACCTTCTGTCACCAGTGGAATTTGGAGGCTTTGCCTCTTCCTTAATCCACTGCAGGAAAGGAGTAAATCCGCAGTCAATGTCACTGCAAGGATGTGTGCTTCTTCCTCATACCCACCTATGACTCCAAAAGTGCAAGCATCTGCTTCCAATTTTCCAAGTGGCTGACTATAATGTGGCACATTCATTTCGTGCAAGAATGGAATCTGCCTTGTCTACCTACAACAAACTGTTCCCATGCTTTTGGTTGAATGGCAGAAGAGGAAAGGAAAGGCCATGGCTTCATTTATATGTGAGAAGACCTGTTCAGATAGGTCCAGCGAGTTGACTTCACCCTCATGCTCTGTGCATCCTACGGGAAAACATGAAGCACACTGAGCAAGGCAGTATGTGCAGCTCTCCAGAACAGGAGATGGAGACACCTGTGGCCATTCTCCAAAAAAACAAAATTAATCTGTTACTGAATTGATAACATTTGAAGCCTCAGGTTAAAAAGCCCTGAACAAGAGATAAGTGAAAAGGTAAAAATGGTATTGTAGAGGAGTGTGAAAAATGTCAGTACTTGATCTAAGAGTAATTTTTTGATATAATCAACAATCAAAAGAATCAGTTCAAGAAGTTTGTAGAAATCTAGCCCAAGCCTGTACAAGGATACCAGTTCAGCTATTCTCTGCTGTGATGGGAGGTGGCATGGAACTGAAGAAAGGGCAGTGACACAGCCTCTCCTTCTTTACTCCAGTACAAGTAGATAAAGAACACATTTCCAGTAACAGCAATTAGAGGTAGCAATACACTTTAGGAACATATAAAAATATTGGCATTTATTCTGAATGTGCACACACAGGCATCCTAAAATGCTTAAAATTTGTGCATCTCATCTGAAATTACCAGAAATTGTCCAGGTTTTTGCACCCACCTTGGTATTTTTAATTGTATAAAATTTAGAGGGATTATTTGCAGGATTCAGAAGAACTTCTAAATCTAAACAAGTTAGGCCCTTTGTAAAGTTACTGCAAATGCATTTTGATTTTATATATATTTATGCACACACACACACTTATATATATACAAAAAATATTTCCAACTGTTTCGAGTTCAAAATGTTAAAAAAGGCACAGTTAGTAAATGTGACAAAAAATAAACAGGTATGATGCTCATTTATAAGTAGGAAAACAAAACCAGAAAAAATAAGCAGCATGCAAAAGCAGATACAGCAAATTAGTGACCAAATCAAGATTTCATTGAAGTGTCTCTTACTTCAAAGCAAATGCTTTGAAGGCTTCCCACTTGTAAAGTTCAGAAGAAATTGATAAGCAGAATGAAAGACACTAGAAGCAGAGTTTAGCTGGGCTAACAGTTGTGCTTTAGCAATTACAAGTGATCAGCACACAGAGTCTAACGGGGCTAACTTGCATTCACAGCAGAATACTCAGCACCGATGCCAGACTAAGTTTAATGGACATAATGAGCCATTATCATCACATCCAGGAGCATGGTACATTTTCTTTGATTATTTCCACAGACTATCCAAAACTCAAGTCCACTTAGCTTGTGAAGTCTGATGAGAGCACAGCCTGAGGTAATACAGACACAAAAACAACTCATAAAATATTAGGTCAGCTTGATTTATCAAGGAAAAATAAAGTAGAACGACACTGGAAAAAAAGATTGTGGGTTTTTGGGAGGGGAAGGATTTGGCTTTTTTTCTTTGGTTTTGTTTGGTCAATTGTTTGCTTGTTTGTTTGTTTGTTTGTTTCTTAAGGCAAAAGAGCATAATCACAAATCACACATTTGGATAAAAACAGATTACACTGTCTGGCTTTTTCACAGGTTCTGGGAAGAACCATTGCTCCATAAAAGCAGAGTCAGACAGCATGATAGAAAAACACTCAGAGAGCCCTTTTTTTTTTTTTTAATTTTAAATATGACCAGGAAATATTTTTTCTCATATCTTG